>CM070027.1:14227864-14590364 GCA_036247105.1 Cirrhinus mrigala | reverse complement strand
CATTCTGATGGCACCCATTCACTGCAGAGGATCCATTGATGCTAAATTTCTCCAATTCTGATCCGATGAAGAAACAAACTCATCTTGGATGGCCTGAGGGTAAGTAAACTTTCAGCATTTTTTTTTTGGTTCAACTATTTAAACAAATCTTTCGTGTTAGGTAATAATTTACCAACTCTTGTTTTGCATGTGGTTTGATAAATCAAGTAAAATCATGTATTAAACACATTTCTAATACATTTTATTTGCAAGATTTTTAGCAATTTCCTTTATGCCCACTCCCTGGTTCTCGGTTTCTATGAGTCGTATACGTTATGTATACAAGTTCTGTGAATTTATTCAGTCGATTGATTGAAAAGATTCGACTCAAAAGAACGATTCGGACATCGGTACAGAGTGAGTCGTGATCGCGGTGTTTGGATGAGACACAGGGCGCAGGAGGGGACCGCAGACAGTCAGAGAAGCAAAATACAATCATTCATAGCATTTAGCGATTAAGACATGCTTGTCATTCCGTGCGACAAATACTGAAATAGTTAAACACACAAATAAGCAACAGACCTCGATAACAGTTATGCCTCGTCACTTTATGGATCTTCTAGATCGTGACAGCTAACAGCTCTCATCGATAGGGTTGCTAAAACACCTTGTATGCACTAAATGAGCATATGATTATGATTAAATGATGTGATTAAAGCGTAAACTCACCCCATTCTTAATTTAGATCCCGACTGCAAACCTGCCATTGGGGGTTTGGAGGCTAGCAAATTCAAATGCAACTGTTTTTCCATGGTGCGAGGAAAATAAAAACCCTTTGAGCACGTAAAGCGTCTAACGTTAGCCCTCTTTGCACCATACGAGTCCTCTTCTATAAACAGTACAGCCGTACACTTTACAAATTAACGATAAATCAGACTAGATCGGCAGACAGGTACAGAAATCTATGTTCACACAAGTAGTCTCCGCCCACCAGTATTTTTGCCTAATGTGCATTATGGGAAATGTAGTCATTTAACGGGTTCTTAACGGTGACGCTGACGTCACGGCGCATGAGAAAGAACTACAACTAACAGAAAACACCAGTTTTAGTTCCTTGGCACGTAAACCAGCCTGAAAAATATGACGTAATGCAATTCAAAGGATGATGGAGATTAATCATCGTCAGTGCCTTGTAATGGACTGCGTTGTAAATATCACGAAGTGATATCTGCATCTTTTCTGAAATCCATGACCATCTTCTATAGCTTTAATATAACATCTGCTTCATAGTGTAGCCACTATTTCATTAAAATAAATATTAGCATTTAATTTTTTTTTATTTAAAAAAATTTAAAACGCTGATATTTGTGCTGTCAAACGATAAATCGCGATTAATCGCACCCAAAATAAGTGTCTGTTTACATGTGTAAATACTGTGTATATTTATTATGTATATATCAATACACATAGTTTATATTTTGAAAAAATTACATTTACATGTATATATTTATATTCACATAATTTATATTATATATAAATATATTTAATATAGAAACATATATTTTTAAAAAATATACATGCATGTGTATTTATATATAAATCATAAATATTCCCAGCACACACATTTATATTATGTAAACAAAAACTGTGATTAATCGTTTGACAGCACTAATTTAAATGAAAAAAAAACAAAAACAAAAAAAAAAACAGATGTAATAATGTCATTTTCTATTTTATGAAATGTTAAGACTTTAAAATTGTAGCTGAAAACCAATTTCTTTTCATAATGCAGTGTAAACATGTATTGCAATGCAGTTATTATTATTATTACTGACTTTATGGGTTTTGACAGAAGTTATGATTGTTAAGAGCTACAAGAAGTAGCAATCGCAATAATAATAATAATAATAATAATAATAATAATAGTACAGTATTTTCATAGGACTGGATCAGACAATAGACAAAAGAAGAGATTGGACATTTTTCTTCTCCTCAACTGCTTTAATAGATGATCACTCATTAACAGAAGTTACTTTTCAGGGCAGGATCACTGGAATATGGTAAAATAAAATCAAATAATAAATAATATCAACGAAGCACCGTATGGATAAAAGGGCATGAGTCTAAGTGGCCTACATTCAGTAAAATCTTCTTTCTTACTATAAAAAAAATATATCCTTGCAAAAACATCAAGCAGGGAAACCTACTTTGAACCTAGTTTGTGCTAATCATAAAAAAATCAAACATTCACAGTTCAGTAAAAAGAAAACAAGAATGAAAATTGCCACAGCAAGGACTTTTTTTCCCTTTTAAGACATATTTAGGGGCTTCAATAGACTGTTCAGTGAAATCCCAGAATGCAACACTGCCAATAAACTCTCTGTGAAGCACCATGAATCAAATCACACTCAAGCCACAGTTACAAAAGGATGCAAATAAATGCAAACACAAAGGCCAACAAAAAGAAAAACTGTAGAGCTACAGTAAAACACAAATTGCTTTGTAAAATCTGAATCATAAGAGCAAATCCTCAAAGGCAGGAGTCAGAAATATGTCTGGATGTTTCGCCACCCTCCAAGCTTCGGTATCATCAGCAGTGTCACTCACACACCGCACCACAGCGCTCCCTGGAGGACTCCATGCAAACAACATCAAACCAACACTGGCAAACAAACAACACGAAGATCTCTCTGAAACTTCAAACATAAAGATGCAAATAGCCATGTCAAAAAAAATGCAAAGGCTGTTAATTTTTGGACGTGAAGGGACAGTAGAACGGAAACAGTGCTTGGAGAGATATGTGCACGTCTCCCCTCAGTGCATCAGAGGGTGAGGGAGAAGTCTTCACATTCCGGCAGGACTTGGAGGAGAGTGAAGGAGGAAGAGACATTACTTCTTCCAGATGGTGTAAAACACCCATCTGAGTCAGCATGTTAAGGAACAGGCAATTCATGTGATACAAGGCCGTCTATAAGGGTTTCCTTGACAAAGTTTCAGTGGACAACAACAAATCAATTAAATTGAAGCTAAAAACAGCAAGTGTTTATCAGTTCACAAAATTATAAATCATTTAACATATAATTTTCACTACCTGTCAAAAGATTTTTAATGTTTTTTTTTTTAAAGAAGTCTGCTCACCAAGCCTGCATTTATTTGATACAAAATGCAGCAAAAGTAGTAATATTGTGAAATATTTTTACTGTTTAAAATACCTGCTTTCTATTTGAATATATTTTAAAATGTAATTTATTCCAGTGATGCAAAGGTAAATTTTCAGCTTCATTAGCATATTAGAATGCATATTAGAATGATTTCATAAGCATATTAGAATGATTTCTGAAGGATCATGTCACTGTAGACTGGAGAGTCTACAGTGACATGATCCTTCAGAAATCATTCTAATATGCTTATTTGCTGTTCAAGAAACATTATTATTATCAATATTTAAAACATTTGAGTACATTTTTTTTCAGGATTCTTTAATGAATAGGTCTAAAGATCAGCATTTATCTGAAATAAAAAGCTTTTGTAACATTATTCACGATACTATTCAAATGCTTTTGAGTCAGTATAATTTTTTTTGAGAAAGAAATGATAGAAATTAATACTTTCATTTAGCAGGGATGCTTTAAACTGATCAAAAGTGATGATAAAGACATTTTAAATGTTAAAAAAGATTTCTATTTCAGATAAGTGCTGTTCTTCTGAACTTTTGGTTCATCAAAGAAACCTGAAAAAAATTCTACTTCTGGCTTCTGGCTTCTAGCTGTTTTCGTAATAATAATAAATGTTTTTGAGCAGCAAATCACTATATTAGAGTGATTTCTGAAGGATCATGTGATTGGAGAAATGATGCTAAAAATTCAGCCTTGAAATCACAGGAATAAATTTCAGTTTAAAATATATTCAAATAGAAAACAGTTATTTTAAATAGCAAAAATATTTCAAAATTTTTACTGTTTTTGCTGTACTTAAGATCAAATAAATGCAGGCTTGGTGAGCAGATGAGACTTCTTTAAAAAAAAAAAAAAAACATTAAAAACCTTACTGTTCAAAAACTTTTGATCAGTACTGTATTTCACCATAAGAGAACTGAATTTAAAAAGGATACAGCTCCATATATGAGGGAACACACACCACCTCTTTGGAAAAATCCACTTTGCATGAAAGTCTCCCCAAAAGCTTTTCATATTCACTAAGCGCATCAGTCAGATTCACACAATTACCCTGCAGGCAGAAAATAACATATTAGCATATCAAAGAAATGAAAAACAGCAACATTTCACAGTAAATTGAACTACCTGCCCCTCTCACCTGTGTGAAGTACTTCCCACCAGGCCGGAGAACTCTAATGGAGAGGTCAAGGATGAGTCTTAGGAATTCCCATGTTGAATCTATAGAAAAACACAGATCAAATGAATCATTGTAATACCTGTAATAGCGGTAGGAATCGTTCGGTACATCACGATTCGATTTAGATCAATTCACAATTTTTCAATTTTTAAATCACGAATCTCAATTTTTTCATCACACACTGGACATCAAACGGACCAGTATTTTAAAACAAAAACACACCAGTTTATAGTATGGGTAGTCCTGACTCAAGAAATCAGTGTTTCCTATTAACTATTAACTTCTTAATACATCAAAAATATTTTACCCTTCCCATTAGGGATGTGTCCGACCATACCTTGTTTGGAAAGGAAATGACGTACTAAATACGAGATGGGAGGGAAAATATATTTTAGTGTGTTCTCTCACAGTTATATCATTTGGTAATCATACTGTATATAAATAGCAGGCATCAGAGAGCTGTTATTAATATGTGGGGCACTGAAACCACTTTTAACTGCTTGCGTTTTGCTTTCACTTTTGAGACCGGCGATCACATGGAGTGGAAGTAGACCTACTTGCCACACATTTTACAAGATTAGATATTTGTCAGTGGTGCTCAGAATCTGCAAATCATTCGCCATCGTCCTATCAGTCATCTCTCATTACTTTGTTTATGTGATAAGTAAAATATAGCTTATAATTATGTACTTTAATGTAACAGGCTACCGCTAGCAAATGGCCTTCTGTGCCTTTCCTGATACGGATTCACTATTTGTGCACACCCCTACTTCCCATAATAACAAAAGATCAATAATTGATATAAAATATTTCCAAACACTTGCCCTCGCTGAAAATGGGGCATTTGTTTTTCCTTCTCCATTGCTGTTGCCGTTTTGTTCCAACAACATCATGCTATTATTATTATTATGTATTAACTAGAAAATCGATTTTTGAAATTTGTGAATCAATGCGAATCGCTAGAAGACTGAATTGCGATTCATATCCCTAATAGCACATGTACATCTCGGAGACATCTATTTGATGTCTGCAAGACATTTTTTTTTAGAGTGTTTTCTCATCTGCAATATGTCTATAGGACGTTTCCTATAAAATGTCAAAAAGAGGTCTATTAGATGTCTTTAAGATGTTTATGATTTAGAATGTATGTAAAACTGACATCTTACAGACGTCTGTCAGATGTTTGTACACAGCAGATGCTTCCCAGATCAAGAGATCTTAAACAGACATCTTGCAGACGTACGTGTGCTATCTGGGATGTGAATCGATTTTTTTCCCCCACCCCTAACTTGTAATGCTCAATCAAAAATGTCTAGCCGTACACCAACCTTCCTCAGGTGCTGTGGAAATGGGGACAGCTGTCAAGTCATTTATGACGTAATCAAACGTCCTCCCTTGCTCGGCAAACTTTTTAAGTACGGGAACACAGTCTTGAACCAATATCTGAAACAAAAAAGCGGAAAATGAGAAGTAAATTAAAAGTGATATACATTGTGGGAAATATACTTTCATTGTTGGTTCATAAAAAAGGCTGGCAGTTGCACAGAGTTTGGGTAATTTCCCTCAACTGTCTCCATTGCACTTGTTTCAAAAGCAGGAAAGGGGCCTCATTGTAAATTTGAGCATACAAATGTTTAGCAACGTATGAATGGACAAACAGGACAAACAAATGAGAATGTGTAACACACTACCGTTTAAATGTTTGGGGTATGTAGAAAGAAATTAAAAGGATAGTTCACCCAAAAACAACAATTCTGTCATTAATTACTCAACCTCATGCCGTTCCGAACCCATAAGACCTTTGTCCATTTTTGGGACACAAATTAAGATATTTTTGATTAAATCCGAGAGCTTTTTGATCCTGCATAGACAGCAACACAACTGACAAGTTCAAGGCCCAGAAAAGTAGTAAGGACGATAAAATAGTCCATGTAACATCAGTGGTTCAGCCTTAATTTATATATCGATCTAAATAATGACTATTCAACAACTTCTACTTCTGTGTCAGTCTTCTCTTCTGTCATGCGTTGTGGTACTTTTGTGAATGCTCGGGGGAGACTGACAAGGAAGAGAAGACAATTGTTAAATAAAGTCGTTAAAAAACACCCAAAATTCATAAAATTAAGGTTGAACCGCTGATGTCACATGGACTATTTTAACAATGTCCTTACTACCTTTCTGGGTCTTGAACGTGTCAGTTGCATTACTGTCTATGCAGGGTCAGAAAGCTATCAAATTCTGTCAAAAATATCTTAATTTGTGTTAGGAGGATGTATTTTTTTTTCTTCCAGGTTTGCAACAACATGAAGGTGAGTAATTAATGATAGGATTAATTACAATTTAAAGTGAAGTATCCCTTTAAAATATTTATTCAGCAAAGAAACATTAAATTGAAATTAAAATCAAAAGTGACAGTATAGAGATTTATAATGTGACGAAACATTTCTATTTCAACTTCATTAGAACTTTCTATTCATTAGAGAATCATGACAAAAATGTATTATTTATGTGTTATTTTATACTTCACTGTAGTTTTGATCAAATAAATGCAGTCTAGGTGAGCATAAGAGGCTTCTTTCAAAAACAAAACAAAACAAAAAAAAAGTCTTACAGACGCCAAACTTTTGAATGGAAGTGTACAGTTACAAACTGAAGCTTTGCTGGTATGTTTAGTAAGCATGGTTGACACAAATAAAAGCTTTAACTGATAAAATGTCACTGCACAGACAATTCAGTCCTTACCTCGTAACAATCTCCCTTTAAGTTGTCTAAAACATTCCCGCATGTCTTCCTCATGTGCTTCCGACATCCATCAATCACCAGCTCATCAATGTAAATATTAATTTAAGGAAAGTAAATATCTAAAACCAGTCAGACAAATTACAAATTACTAGACCATTTTTTTTTACATGTAACAGGGTTTGTACAGATACTGTAAACTTTTCAAGTACTATTTTTGATTTTCAAGAACTTAAAAGATCTTACTTACTTACTTGTTTGTAGATAAGACTTTCTTACAATGTCTTATCTTTCAAACTCTAAAAAAAAAGATAAATAGATATGCAAAGTTCTGATCTAAACCAAATGATTCGCTCGCGAAGTTCCGCTCTGAAGCAAAGGATTCACGATCCCTCCCTGAAGTTCTGATCTAAATCAAATGATTTGTGATCCATTCTCTGAAGTTACGATCTAAATCAAATGATTCGCGATTCACGCGCTGAAGTTCCGATCTAAATCAAATGATTCGCAATCCATGCTGCATAGTTCCTATCTAAAGCAAAAGATTAATGAACCTGCTCCGAAGTTCTGATCTGAAACAAATAGTTTGCGATCCACACTCCGAAGTTCCAATCCGAAGCAAAAGATTCACAAACTCGCTCCGAAGTTCCGATCTATATCAAATGATTCGCGATCCATGCTGCAAAGTTCCGATCTAAAGCAAAAGATTCACGAACCCGCTCTGAAGATCCGATCTAAATCAAATGATTCACGATCCATGCTCCGAAGTAACGATCTGAAGCAAATGATTCGCGATCCACACTCTGAAGTTCCGATCTAAATCAAATGATTCGCGATCCATGCTGCAAAGTTCCGATCTAAAGCAAAAGATTCACGAACCCGCTCTGAAGATCCGATCTAAATCAAATGATTCACGATCCATGCTCCGAAGTAACGATCTGAAGCAAATGATTCGCGATCCACACTCTGAAGTTCTGATCTAAATCAAATGATTCGCGATCCACGCTCCGAAGTTACAATCTGAAGCAAAAGATTCACAAACCCCCTTCAAAATTCAGATCTAAATCAAATGATCTGCAATACCGTTAATCATTTTGCGATGCTGAAATTTGAAAATGAATGGCTCTTTTAATTTGATTTGGTTTTTGCTAGTAAATTGCTTGAAATGAACAGTCAAAGTCATAAGTTTGAATTAATTGGAGCGGTTCCAGCGTAAATGATTTAATTGATTCGATTATCTTCAGCCATGTTTACATGACACTGTCAGTACTACTACTGGTTTTGCACCAATAAGCAGGAAAATTTTAGAAAATCTGTGAATTTTGCTTATTGAAAAAAGCAAACATTTCATAGATCGAATGTGTTTCAATAATTCAAGCACTTTGAAGTACCTCTTCAGAAATATTGCTGTTTTCAGGGGTTTTCCAGGTCTTTATATTTCAGGTCTTTAAATTCAAGTACTTTAAGCACTTTAAGAACCTTGTATGAACTCTGATGTCTGTTAAGCATAAAGGATATCTCAACCATGGTGATCATCTTTGGTTTGAGCTTCACCGCCTCATGAAGAATCCCTCCGTCTCCTCCTCCCAGAATTAGTACCTCCTTTCCAGCATAGTGCTCTTTGCCGCTGCCCATAATGGCCTGAGTGTAGGGCAGATCACTTTCTGCCAGATCTGACATTTGATCACACAAAATTAGCATGTGTTTACATGACACAATAACCCTGAAACTTCTGAATTAGTGAATAAGATTCTTTTTACTTACTGACATCCCCGTTAAGGATGAGCATATTGCCGAACTGCCGCGAGTGCAAGATTTTGATGTTTTGGTAGGCGGAGTCCTTCTCGTACACAACTTCATCAATATCGTACTCCATCAGCCTGCCGTCAGCCGTGGGCCAGTATCGGTCCACATCACTGCCTCGAATCAGCGCTGGGAGTCTGACAGAACACATTCAGTTAAACAGTTAAAAATAAAGTTTCACAGGATACATGACAAAAGGGTGAGTAAACAATGAAGGAGGTTTATTTATGGCAACTGATTCAGAATAAAAATACCTCTTGATCCTTTGGATATTTCCATCTAGGAGAGCCTTTAATTTCTTCTCCAGTGCATTCAGTAGCTACAAAGAAATATTGTCTTAATTATGAACTCTGAATAAAGAGAAACAGGAACTCTCTAAATAAAGAGAAACAGGAAGTAAACACATTCTGGAGTGGTTGAATTACTCTCCTCTTCTAGTTGATCTGAGGTCACAAGCAAGCATGCATGTAATTGAAACAAATAAATGCTGTTCTTTTCAACTTTCTATTAATCAAAAAATCTGCATCCTATAGTTAGCAAATGACAAAGAACAAATGCAAATGATGCCTTTCTTAAAGCGATAGTTCACCCAAAAATGAAAATTGACCCTCACCCTCAAGCCATCCTAGGTGTACATTACAAGTCAAAAGTTTTTGAACAGTAAGATTTTTAATGTTTTTTTTTGTTAGTTTGTTTGATTGTTTATTTTAAGAAGTCTCTTCTGCTCACCAAGCCTGCATTTATTTGATCTAAAATACAGCAAAAGCTGTAAATGCTTTCTATATGAATATGTTTTAAAATGTAATTTATTCCTGTGATCAAAGCTAAATTTTCAGCACCGTTACTCCAGTCTTCAGTGTCACATGATCCTTCAGAAATCATTCTAATATGCTGATTTGCTGTTCAAGAAACATTTATTATTATTATCAATATTTAAAACAGTTGAGTACATTTTTTCAGGATTCTTTGATGAATAGAAAGATCCAAAGATCAGCATTTATCTGAAATTAAAAGCTTTTGTAACTTTATACACTATACTATTCAAAAGCTTGGAGTCAGTATAATTTTTATTGTTTTTTTGGGGGAAATACATTATAGAAATTAATACTTTTATTTAGCAAGGATGCTTTCAATTGATCAAAAGTGATGATAAAGACATTTATAATGTTCCAAACGATTTCTATTTCAGATAAATGCTGTTATTCTGAACTGAAAGAAATTCTACTCAGCTGTTTTCAACAACAATAACAATAATAATAATAATAAATGTATTTGAGCAGAAAATCAGAATATTAGAATGATTTCTGCAGAATCGTGTGTTGTGGAGTAATGATGCTAAAAATTCAACATTGAAATCACAGGAATAAATTACATTTTAAAATATATTCATATAGAAAACAGTTATTTTAAATAGTAAGCTAATTTTACTAAATTTTACTGCTTTTGCTGTACTCTGGATCAAATAAGTGCTTGGCGAGCAGAAGAGACTTCTTTAAAAAGCATTGAAAATCTTACTGTTCAAAAACTTTTGACTGGTAGTATATATGACTTTCTTCTTTCAGACAAATACAATGTGAGATTTATTTAAAAATATCCAAGCTTTATAATAGTGAATGGGTACAGATTTTTTGAAGTCCAATAAAGTGCATCCATCCATCATAAACAGTTCTCCACATGGCTCCGGAGGGTTAATAAAAGCTAATAAAAGCAAAACGATGTGTTTGTGTCAGAAAATTTTCCATATTTAAACTGCCTTATAAAGCTTGGAAGAGCCAGGACATCTTTTAATACAACTCCGATCGTATTCATCTGCAAGAAGAAAGTCATACACACCTAGGATGGCTTGAGGGTAAGTAAATCATGAGGTCATTTTCATTTTTGGGTGAACTATCCCTTTAAACTCAGATATCCCGGTTTTAAAAAACAGTACAGTGATTAGAAATACATGACATCTGTCAATTGTTTTAAATGCTACAAGTGAGTTTAGGGGAAAAAATAGTATTTTTTAGATTAACATTAAGTCATCGTGCATCTCTATCAATCCTGATAGCACCTACATTCTGTTAACTCACATTGTCCACTTGCGCTACATCGTCCCCTTCAAGACACTGCAGGTCAAAGGTCACCAGACCATGGGAGTGCATTCGTAAGATGGCCAATCTGATCACAAGCAAAACATGGAAGCACAATTAAAACCTCAAAACTGTAGTTAAAAACTTGACCAAAAAGTGATATGCGGCGCTCAGGCCAGATTCATCCCAGCTTAAGCCTAAACAAAGCCCCAACAGCTGTGTTTACAGCAAGCCACACACAAAACAGGAAGTGAGTGCCAAAGCCTTTAGATCAGATGCACAAAGCCACTAAAATGACCCTGCGCTCTTCTAAATGCTTTCCTTTGTTGAACAGAGGATACACTTAACTGGCCAATCAATGGTCATCCTAAAGAGTGTCTGAACACAGGAGCACACCTGGTGCTTTCAGTAGGGCGTTTATGTTGTCAGTTGGTTTTAACATCATGCTTAGCTGTTACACAGCAAAAATGAAAAAACTCCATGGAATGGCCTGATGGAGAGGAAACTTGCTAAAAAATGTGATATAATGAGAGGGCAAACATTCATCATTCAAATTCAGGTTCCTACCCCTTCAGCTAAACAAAACTTGCTCCAGAGATTTTGCATACATGGCATGTTGCGAAAGAGCCAAAAGTGCTCACCTGCCATTCTTGCCGACAAAGGTTGCCAGATATCCGTGTCCCTCCGAGTCGTGGACATTCTCTGTCATTTCCTGCTCTTGAAATATAGACTGCAGGCCACGCACAGTCGCAGAGACATCAGCTGAACAGAGAGAGAGAAAACAGACAGATTCATTTAAGATTCTAAAGAAAATCTTTTCATTGAAGACAACTGAGCCTAAAACCAAGCTTTCTGCATGTGGTTCAGCTCATCTGCATATCTAATTACGTTTCCTAAACTACTTAAAGGTACAGTTCAGCCCAAAAATGAAAAAATGAAAACTCTGTCATCACTTACACACCCTCGTGTTGTTCCAAACAGAAGACATTTTAAAAGATATGGGAAACATTCTTCAAAATATGTCATGAAAGCAAGGCATACATTTTTTGAAAGACATGAGGATGATTAGATGACAGACTTTTCTTTTTTGTGTGTGTAAACTATCCCTTTAAGAACTGAACAAAAAAAAAAAAAGACGACATCTCCTTTTGTTTTCCACAAAAGAAACTTTTGAACCGCATGAGAGTGAATAAATTATTTTCATTTTTTAATAAAATAAGCTAAGTAATTGAATGAAATACATTTAATTTTCCATTTAAAAGTCACAAATATATAGAAAGAGGGTCTGTTTTTGTTCAATAAATGTGTGACCCTGGACCACGAAACCAGTCTTAAGGTATATTTGTTGCAATAGCCAAAAAAAACATTGTATGGGTCAAAATTATATTGTTTTTTTATTGCAAAAATCATTAGGATATTAAGTAAAGGTCATGTTCAATGAAGACATTTTGTAAATGTCCTACCGTAAATATATCAGAAATTTTGATTAGTAATATGCATTGCTAAGAACTTCATTTGGACAACTTTAAAGGCAATTTTCTCAATATTTAGATTTTTTTGTATCCTCAGATTCCAGATTTTCAAATAGTTATATCTTGACCAAATATTGTCCCATCCTAACATACAATACATTAATGGAAAGCTGTTCAGCTTTCATATGATGTAAAAAATTCATTTTTATTTTCAAAAAATGGACCCTTATGACTGGTTTTGTGGTCCAGAGTCACATATGATAAAATATATATAACTGTGGGATTCAAACTGCTCTTGCATAAAAGGATATCTTGCAAAACAATCGATTTTAACCTACTTACGCACCCAGTTTACCCAAACAAGCCAATTCGTATTGATTTCTATTCATTCTACTGTTTATAAAGTAGGGTGAATTGTAACATACAGATATTCAGCAGTAAATTGACCTAATATAAATCCAAAATCATAATACATGATAGTTTGCACCTGTCGCACTTCTCACAAAACAGATAAGGCATATTTGTGTTTAATATCTAGGTTTTTTCGCTGCAGTATGCAAGTATGGAATACACTTCTTATCGGCTTGCGATATTATTAGCAAGTGAAATAGAGGCACGAGTGTCAAAGGAGGTGAGAGACTTTCAGAGCTTGTCAACATACAGAAAACACTTCTGGTTCAAAATGTCATGTAAACACGGGACTAGTGCCTAACGGTGTTACGCGGCGTGCATTCTTAACAATAGGTAACAGGAAATATTTGTGTTAGTATGCGCCGCGGTTGCTAGTGCATATATATACGTTCACACATATGAGCTTGATTCTAATGCATAATACAGAGCCGACATTAGCCTCTGCTAACACCGCTATGCTATCCCCTAGAAGGTCATTTATCAGAGCAAACGTCAGGAGAACATGCACAACAAAAGAAGTCCTACGCTCGACTGCAATAACACATGCATCCCGTCTCGGCAATGCAGCAACGGGACTGCAGCCTCGCTGCTATTATAGAGACAATAAATCGCTTACAGAGCAGTTGCGAGGAGGCCCGCACGTCTGCAGTGCAACACGAGCCCTCCTCTTTCTCTCTTCTTTCACTAGCCCCCTTCATTCATTTCACTCAAATTTACCTGGCGCACGGAGCTTGAAGTCAAGGGTGTAATGTAGCACTGCCATGATGGGGTAAAGCCGTCTGCCATGCCTGGATGAGGCAGCCGGTGGTGAATCGGTGGAGAGTCTGTGGTGACAGAGAGAGCTTTCACGCCGGAGGGGAGGTGTGTTGTGTGCGCTGCCGCTGCTGCGCTCTGTCTGTCTGTCTCACTGACTCGAGCTCGGAAGTGGGTGGTAGTGCTGCTGGGGAGGTTGATTCCTTTCAGCGAATCGAATCTTTCACAGGGACTCGTTCACCAACACAGTTTTAATTGAATTTTTAACATATACCCAGCAAAGATAGAATGTTCCAATTAATACGAATGTCCCAGGAACGTCTCTGTTAATTCTTTTTTCGTAACCCAAAGCTAATCATCCAACAGAGAGGTTTCTTGTATGTGACAACTTAAAGTGACCCTACACAGAACTTTCCCAAATTATTATTTCTAGCTTCTGTTGTTAAAGAACGTTCCCGGGACATTCTGTGAACCAAAAATTGTTAGCTGGGTACATCCATTTATACGTAATAATCTAGTAGATTAGTGGAAAACAATAATATTCAGTAATGTATATTGGCCATTCTACGGAATTGGTCCAATGTGAAAAAAATGTCTTTTGTATGCAAATTGTGTAATATCCAGTGTACACATTTCTAGTATTGGTGCAGTTCGTTCTATTGTATTTTCAAAAAGTTTTGAAAAGTTTTTGTCCTCTCCTCAGATTTGTCACTACCGACACACAGTAATAATAATTTAATTATAAGAGTTATACTGACCTGATAAGATTTTGCTTACATCTACATTGTAAATATATATTTTTTTGCTATTTTATTTTATTTTTTTCAGAGGTAAATCAAAAAGAAAATTTTTTTTACAATGTTTCAAGTGTAATTTATAAGATTTGTTGTATTTTGAATCCAAATTTTCTTTGTAAAAGGCAAAAAGTTGATCATGCTGATTTCAAAGTTAAGGATTCATTAGTTTGAATATACACTGAACAAAAAAACTATCATAACATCTTAGTTGATAATTCAGTATACTTTATTTTTTGACAAAAAATCCCATGTTTTTTGGTTGTGACTGCACATTCTTGGTAGTGAAAGTAATGTTTTGGTAGTGACCACATCACATTGCAAAATTTTAGCTTGCATAAAACACTACTAAAACATATACATAATGCTAAAATACAAAAAATTGCATATCTGTACTAAAATTTAGTTTGTTTCCCCCAAATGTGAGGATTATTGTGTTCCCTTTTGTCACTACCCTGATAGCATGGGTACATCTCGGAGACGTCTATTTGACGTCTGCAAGACGTATTTTTTAGATTATTTGCTCATCTGCAAAACGTCTATAGAACGTTTCCTATCAGATCTCAAATAGACGTCTTTAAGATGTTTATGATTTAGAATGTATGTAAAACTGACATCTTACAGTTCTTACAGAATCAAAAAGATACTTCTAAAAGCAACAATGGAAAAAAATACAAAAATTATTTCAATTTCATTTTCATAAGTTGAAATTTAGGGTTATAGGGTTTGGGACAGCCACCTCCCAATTGAAAATACCCAATAAATGATGATTTTATATATATTAAGCTTACTAATATTTTAAATATTATTGAGGGTTTCAATAGATAATAAACCCGGATAGCACACGTATGTCTGCAAGATGTCTGTTAAAAATCACTTGATCTGGAAAGCATCTGCTGTGTACAAACATCTGACAGACGTCTGTAAGATGTCAGTTTTACATATGTTCTAAATCATAAACATAAACATAAAAATCTAGTTGACATCTGATAGGAAATGTCCTGTAGATGTATTGCAGATGAGAAAAAACTCCAATAAACACGTCTTGCAGATGTAAACGTGGACGTCAAATAGACATCTCCGTGATGTACGTGTGCTATCTTAAACATCTAAGATTTGAATACTTAAATGGTTTTTAAATGTGTTTTTGGTTGTGGGACAACAGTTTGGACCAATTATGTAGAATAGCCCATATATATTTTACTTTATGTATGTGATAATTTCAAAATGTGTTCAATAACTCGTTCAGTGGCCTTTCTGCATGTTATCATTACACAGGCGGCGTCAAAAGTTAGTGAGTCATGGAATTCTAAATGAGTCATTTTAATCATTTCATTCTTGACCTAAAGTCTCATAGGATTTGTGTATATATATTTACTAAAATCCCATAAGCGTGTTTAACGAGTTTTCTACACAGACAACAAAGCAGATATATAATTTTTCATTGATACTGTCATCTGCTAGTACTTAACTGCAAAAGGCATTTTCTCAACAGCTAGGACTTAGAATGAAAAAATAATAGTAACGCCCTTATGTTATTTTAGTTGTGTCTAGCCTGTTATGTAGGATTAATAATTATCCTCTTTCTCACTCTTTCTTGTGAACGAGATTAATTCGCTGAGCGAATCAGTTCAGTTATTCAGACTGAAAACACGACTCGAATGCTATTTGCTCATGCTAAAAAGATTTCTTCTTTTGTTTTTGTACTATTTTTGAATACAGCTTAACTGGAAATACGTTGGACAACGTACAACGTACAAACGGAAACAAATAAGGCAGTAAAAGACAATACTCGTTGGTGGGATTATGGAGGACGAATATATGATTCCTTGCACTGAAGTGAACGCTAATGATTCATTCTGTAAAAGGATTCGTTCAATAACATCGATTCGTGGGTAGAGTGGCCCTGGAGCGCCCAAGCCCTGGTTTTACCATACGTTTTACAGGAGCGTTTGCTTACTGCTGCAATCTGGTAACCATAAAAATCATCTTAACCTGTTCTACAGGGTGCAGCGATGAGTTATCGGATAAAGAACGAAACCTGCGTAATTTCGTGAGGTATTGTTACCCAACGGATATAGATGAATTGTAGGTGTTTTTCGTGATTCCGCGATCGCTGAATACAACGCAAAATCAGCATGTTGCATTTTTTGTGATCCTGCATAATTTGCAATTTCACCACAAAATAATCGCAAAAATGAAGGTCTAACAAAATAAATAAATAAAACCCCACTAAATTATAATTATTAACTGAAATATGCCAAATTTTACTGAAGCTGTGATTTATTATTTTCAAGACACAGATAGTGCACGTGATTGGTGTGTGTGAAACAGTGTACACAAAACTTTAGCTGGAAAACTGTCGCATTGGACCGGTGTTTTCTGACCCAGCCAGATTACTACCCTCCTAGTATTGGTAGGTTTAGGGTTAGGTGCGGGGGAGGGGTTAGGATTAGGGGTGGGGTTAGGATTAGGCAATCAGGTAGCGATTTCAACGAAAGGGGGTAATAATTTGGCAGGGGTCGAAAATGGGCACAACACCGGCAAAGCAATTTTCCCAATTTATACATTCAAGCTATTTAAAACCACAAGAAGAAGAAACGAAAAAGAACTCGATTCGTTACGCGCTGTTCTCACATACACCCGAAGCGCGCACAAACACAAAGAGGTGTTTCAGACAGCGCGGCATACCGAGTTGATTCCTCTTTCACGTCTCCCTGCGTTTAAGATGCATACGCCTGGGGGTTTGCGGTTACGTCGCAATAATGCAAGTATTTCTGTTTTAAACCATGAAGGCGAGCCAATGGATATCAAACTTTGCGCAATAGTTATGCCGGTGAACGTCTTAACTTAAGTTTTAACTTTACAATTCACTATACATAAGGTGAAAGTAAAAAAAAAACAAAACTGACGAGTTTTCTCTCAGAGACGAATCTACTTCAATATGTGCTGAAAACGGTATATAACTGTCTAATAGTCTTAATAATTGTAATTTCAGTCCTATAACCCCCCCGGTCCGCGAGAATATTTTCAAACCGTAACCGGTCCGTGGTGTAAAAGAGGTTGGAGACCCCTGCTGTAAGCCTACTGTAGTTTTTTTTTTTTTAAATTCATGAAGCAACAGTAGCAGCAGCAGCAGCAAAAATAATGGTTTTTATCTACCTTTATATCGTACTTATTTGTCCTGTTGTCATTTGTTTCTTAGCAAAATAAACAAACGTCATCCATTTTGTTTGTTCTTTGTGTCATGTAAGACTATTGTGAATCTAACATAATACAATCTGATAACTGTGCAATCATAATTATTAAGAAAAACATCGCAAATTTTGCGCAATTTTTTGAAAATTACTACCACAGAATCAGACATTTGGATCGCAAAATTCACAAAAAAAAATTCGCGAAATCCTGGAGGGACTGACTGATGTTTAAAAGAATATCATGGTACATGTCCAAAAAAATATGGTAGCCCTGTGGTAATTTTGACTGAGCATGGAACTGCCCTCAATACTTTCCTCTTACTACAGAACAACAGTTCTGGCTTTTCTGTTTGTGTCATTTAAAGGCAGACAGTACTCAGATTTTAATGAAAACCTCTCTCTCACTGTTTATAAGAGTGCCCTCATTCAAATCATTTCCCTCATAATGCTGGCTTTAATCCAAGCATTTTAATTGCCAGCTGAACTAGAATGAATGGCACGTTTATGGGCATGTGCATCGAATGCCTAGAATAGGCAGTGCCTGGGATCTAACCAGAGAATAAATATAGGTTACTGTAAGCACGGCCCAGCTGTCATCATTAGTACATCAGCCTCCGATGATTTTGAGATAATTATGCAGTGATTTAAGATATTACACATTTATGTTTCATCTGTTGTCATGTATAATTTAGAAATAATATAACCAAATCCATTGGATTGTTCTGATGGCCCAACCCTTCAAATATTTAACCATACAAAATACAAAATCTCACACGTGAGGTACCAAACAAGTCACACTGATACTGAATGTCAAAACATCAAACAATTTATTGATAAAATTACTTTTTTGGAGATACTAGAACACTGGTGCTTTCACATGAAAGTTTCATTTTGTTAAAGATCTTTGAGGAACACATGAAAAGGAATTTATGCTTGCAGTTATCTTCAGATAACACGTAGTTGAGCATACAAAACAATGTACAAACATCTCAATAAATATCATGCTTACAAAAATAGACAGTGTTAAACTAATTAATCGTTTTAGTTCAACATTATTGCAAGAACCTTGCTGCTAGGGTGCAAACGGTCAGAATATTACAACATACATTATATACAACAAACCTAGGCTTTCAACACTCACAACCACACGCAGACACGCAATCATCGCATCCTGTCAATCCTGCTCGCACACTCAGTTACATTTACCATTGAAAAATGTTAGTTTCAGTGAAGCTCAGTTAAGACACACCACGGACAGAAAATCTAATAACCAGACAATGGCCATGCAAATCAGATTTAGAAGAAAATAATTTCTATATCAGTAGTTGTATTCTTTCCCTGTGTTTTTTTCTTCCTTACAGTCATGAGAGATAAGGGTAGAGAGTTCATTGGAAGTGCAGTTATTTGGTCTCGGATGGAGGCCGAAGTCATTATTACAAACACAAATAATTCCAGAGAAAAGAAGTTCACGTACAAAACAATGCCGATATTAGCATGTGCAATAACGTAAAGCAAAGAAAGTGAGTGCAATAAGAGGAAATGCTGTAACAGAGTAAAAGTGAGAACTATTCCTTAGGAAAGACGTAGACGTTTGATAAAAGCGACTAAGATGAACCCTCCAGGGAAAGAGAGCGAATGTTTTTTTGTTTTTTTTTTTAGCAGATATGGCTAAAATGACTGGTGCTGAAATGCCCTGCTGTGTTCTCTGGATTTCTTGCTACACGTCCCGATGGATGATCTTAGTCTCTGCCTCTTGAAGAGGGATGTCCTGTCAAAACAAGACGCAGCGATTAATGATGTGTATTACGTTATGCAACGCACGTCTATGATCATAAGACATAAAACAAAGACGCTGTTTCAAAGCTCAAAGCACAGACAGACTGGTTTTTTAATGTGCAAGTTGTATCCAAAAAATGCCTCTGGCAAAAATACAAAGAAATGTGGTGCATTTAAAGCTGCCAAGCAGAAGCTTCAAGGCATCTTTCAAAAAAAATATTTGCATCTTTGATTATAAAGTAAAAGAAAAATAAGTTTGTCTTTAATTGGTTTAAATAAATTTCACCCAGTGAAGAACACTTGCTTTAAAATGAATATTATGTCATCATCTACTATGTACATGTCACTTTTTTCTGTGGAAGACAAAGTTTTTTTTTCCCATTTAGTTAAATTGCATGATGATGTCTGGCTGTCAGGTTCAGATTTTGATTGGCATATTTAAAAAACTGGGAACATTTTATGAAATGGTTTCGTTTGTTAACTTTAGTTAATGCACTAGATATCATGAGCTAAGAATAAACAGCATTTATTAATCTACGTTAATAGTAGTTTTTAAAATACACTGTGTTATTATTTATTCATAATTCATTTGTGTTCATAATACATTAATTAAAGGGATAGCTCACCCAAAAATGAAAATTCTATCATTAATTACGCACCCTCATGCCTTGAATGTGTCAGCTGTGTTGCTGTCTATACAGGGTCAGAAAGCGCTCGGATTTCATCAATAATATCTTAATTTGTGTTCTGAAGATGAACGAAGGTCTTCCGGGTTTAGAACGACATGAGTGTGAGTAATTAATGACAGAATTTTCATTTTTGGGTGAACTATCACTTTAATATTAACTGACTTGAAATGTTAAAAAAGTTCTGTGATTGGTTATTAAAAAATGTATTAAGAGTGTGATTGGTTTATTAAAAAAAAAAAAAAAAAAAAAATACTTTTTTGTTCAGAAAGGATGCAATAAACTGATCAAAAGTGACAGAGATACATTAATAATATTACAAAAGATTTATATTAATATAATATTTAATCTAAAATTTATATATAAAATAATTATATATATATATATATATATATTGAAATAAACTATGTTGATTTAAACTTTAATTCACCAAAAAATCATGAAAAAAAAAACATTTCTGATTTCCACTACTTTCAACATTGATGATAATAATAAGAAATGTTTCATTATTAAAATAAGTAATTCAAATTCCATTATTAATGATGCAGAAAATACAGCTTTCCATCACAGGAATAAGTTACATTTTAATAAATACATTAAAATAGATAACAGCTATTTTAAATTGAAATATTATTTTACAGTATTAATGTTTTAACTGTATTTTCAATCAAATAAATGCAGCACTGGATAGCAAGAGACATCTTTAAAAATGGTTTAATTTGTTAACTTTAGTTAATGCATTATATATCATGAGCTAAGAATGAACACCATTTATTAATTTGCGTTCATAGTAGTTTTTAAAATATACTTTACTATTATTCATTCTTAATTTGTGTTCATAATACATTAATTAATATTGACTGACTTGAAATGTTAAAAAAGTTAAGACTGTGATTGGTTTATTTAAAAAAAACCCCACCAAAATGACAGTAAAGACATTTATATTATTACAAAATATTTATATTTTAAATAAATGTTATTGATTTAAACTTTCTATTCACCCAAGAATCATGAAAGAACGATTTCCACCAAAATATTAATCAGAACAACTATTTTCAACACTGATAAAAATAAGAAATGTTTCTTGAGCACCAAATCATTCCAAGAATGATTTCTGAAGGATCATGTGACACTACACACTGAAGTAATTGCTGCTGAAAATTCAGCTTTGTGTCACAACAGTTATTTTAAATAGAATTATTATTTCACAATATTACTGTTTTTACTGTATTTTCAATTAAATAAATGCAGCCTTGGGTAGCAAAAGAGACATCTTTAAAAAAAGTTGGTTTAATTATTTAACATTAATGTATTAGATATCATGAGCTAAGTACGAAAAGCATTTATTAATTAATGTTCATAGTAGTTTTTAAAATATACTATACTATATTCATTCCTAATTCATTTGTTTTCACAGTACAGTAATTATATTGACTAACTTGAAATGTTAAAAAAGTTCAGACGGCAATTAGTTTATTTAAAAAAAAAAAAAAAAAAAAAAAAAAAAAAAAAATATATATATATATATATATATATATATATATATATATATATATATATATATAATATATATAAATATTAAAAATACCTTTTGTTTAGCAAAGATGCATTAAACTGATCAAAAGTGACAGTGAAAACATTTATAATGTTACAAAAGATTTATATTTCAAATATATGCTGTTGATTTAAACTTTCTATTCACCAAAGAATCATGAAAAAACACAATTTCAACCAAAATGTTATTCAGCACAAACTATTTTCTACACTGATAATAATAAGAAATGTTTCTTGAGCACCAAATTATTATTAAAATAATTTAAAAAGCATGTGACACTGAATACCGGAGTTATTGCTGCTGAAAATTCAGCTTTGCCATCACAGCAGTAAATTACATTTTAAAATATATTCAAATAGAAAACAGTTAATTTAAATTGAAATATTATTTCACAATATTACTGTTTTTACTGTATTTTCAATCAAATAAATGAAGCCTTGAAAGCAAAAGAGACATCTTTTTAAAAAATGGTTTAATTTGTTAATGCATTAGATATCATGATATTATTCATTTACATTCATTTTTTAAAATATACTGTACTATTATTTATTATTAATTAATCTGTGTTCATAATACATTAATTAATACTGACTTGGAATGTTAAAAAAGTTCAGACTGTGATTGGTTTATTAAAAAAAATGAAAAATATTTTTTTGTTCAGCAAGGATGCATTAAACTAATCAAAAGTGACAGTAAAGACATTTATAATGTTACTAATTATTTATATTTCAAATAAATACTGTTGATTTAAACTTTCTATTCTATTTCTATTCAACTCTGATAATAATAAAAAATGTTTATTAAACACCAAATCATTTTTATAATGATTTCTGAAGGATCATGTGACACCAATGAAGACTGGAGAGTGATGCTGAAAATTCAGCTTTGCCAACACAAGAATAAACTGCTTTTTAATAAATATATTAAAATAGAAAACAGTTATTTTAAATTGAAATATTACTATACTAAAATATTAACCAGAACTAAAACCAGTTCTGAATATTGATTAAAAATAGTTAGTATTGCATACATTTTAAATAATTATTAATTATTTACAGTAGTTATAATAATAATAACTATTGATTGTGTATAATGATTGTGATTATTATAATAATTGAAATATTCATGGTGCTCAAATATTTCGCAGTATTACTATTTTTACAATAATAATACTGTATTTTCGTAAAAAAAAAAAAAAATGCAGACTTGGTAAGCAAAAAAGAAGTCAAAAATGTATGTCATGTGTATAAAAGTTAGGTTAGAATTGGTGAAAGCTGTACCTTGAATGAGTTTTGAAGTATCCGCAGGCGGTGCAGCTTTTCGTTGAGTAAAGGATCGTTGCAGCGGCGGACGAATGATCGCTTGTACTCTAATCGAGAAGAGGACCTGTGCTCATTGACAGGTGATAGACTAGTCCTCTCCAGAGCCCTGTACAAATCCCCCAATGAGTCAGCCTGGTGCCTGCGCTCCCACTCTGGACCTACAGAGGGCAGTGAAGAGTTACTTACAATGCAACACACCATTATTATGGCCACAACTGAAATTATTAAAAATGTAAAACTAATGGTTTTGTAATGGTATCAGTAAACATTTTTTAAATGCTCATCATAAAGCATGTAAATACATTAAATACATGTTATTATAGGCTAGGTTTAAAATCCAACACTATACAGTATACTATAGAGTATATAACAGGGATTCTCTTGCTATAAAACCCTTGCTATTGTATAACACAACAGAACTAGCTTTTATTGTAATTATCATATTAGCTGTTTTCATTAGGGAATTACACTTTAAAGTGACAATCAGGGATCTCAGGGTGGTGTAAAGAGAGAGAGCGGGCCTAAAGCCACATTCCTCCGTTCCGTCCTGAGACGACATTAACGCGGACTGAAGGGACTCCTCCTCGTGTGCTCTGAGGCACAGTTTAGTTCTGAGAAACGGTGAATGTGTGGAACAGAAAGGAGGGATGCAAAAGGATAGACAGGGATGAGAGCTGTCACATTGGATTAGAAGGACTGCACCCAATATGAGGCTATTGGAGGTCTTAAGGGAGATGGGTATTCAGCTGAGATTTGCAGCTACAGTGCATCTGAATCAAACAGCAGTATGTTCATCATTACAGGCTGCAATACAAATAACCGGAGTGCTGAAGCAAAATGCAGCATCCTCTCAATGACGCTTTGCCATGATACCTAATAAAAAGCAGTGTAATAGTGAGTGCAGATATTGCCAGCTTGCTATCAAGCCATTCTTAAAAGTACAAACTTGCAGAATTGTGATTCTCATTGTGATTGTAATGCCTTCTAGTAAATTACATTCAGTATTATTATTCAATACTTTAACGCTTTTCAACTGATCCAACAAACTGTATTTTTAAATGTGTTTTTTGGATGAGAAATGTAAAGCCTAACAATTACATGTTGCTCAAAACAAAGATGATATATGATAAACATATATAAACATATATGAACAATATTATTTTTATTATTATTAAATATTAATACTGAATAAAAAAGATTTAAAATAATGTTAAAATAATCAGACTAATTATCAAATTATCAGTATCAGATGAATAACAAAAATTATTATAATTAAAATATATATAAAATGTAATCAAAATGTATATTAGTTATTAAAATATATATAAAATTCTACAATATTGTACAATAATACTGCTAAATATATGTCTACAATATTCTACAATAATTCTACAATATTGTTATTATTAAATATTAATACTGAATAAAAATAGGTTTAAAATTATAATGTGGAAATAATCAGTATCAGATTAATTATTAATAATTATACATTATTCACAAATTATTATTATTATTATTATTATTATAAAATGTTATACAGTTTTATCAAGATGTATATTGGTTGATTGTTATTAAAAGATATATAAAATGTCACATTATTATTATTGTTATTATTATATAAACAATATTTATTTATTATTATTTTATTTTATTTATAAATAATATATTTATTTATAATAATTATTAAATAGTAATACTGAATGAAAAGGTTTACAATTATTATAATAATAATTCGTATCAGATTCATTATTAATAATTATAAATTATTCACTAATTATTATTATTACAATTGTTATAAAATTTAATCAAAATGTATATTGGTTTATCGTTATTAAAACATAGGCGTTGGAAGCAAAATAAATGTGGGTGGGTCCTCCCCCCAAAAAATTTTAATGGAGTATCTGCCATTTTCTGTAGTCTGGTGCCTTTTATTTAACTGAGTGCAAATAGGCCACCTTGTTGTCAGGGGCTACATTACCTCTGCCCGCTAATGTCACAACATTATAAAAAACGTTTCCAGTGGTGTGAATGATAATACGCATAGCGTGTTGTTTTTGATGCGATAGACCCGAGTTCGCTTCTGCCTTTTGCCAAAATTGTTTTCTCCCTTTTCAAAACTTATATCACATTGGAAAGGCATTTGTTTAGATTGAAGATAAAAATGAAGGAAATAATCGAAAAGTTGAAATAAAGTATCAGATAGGGTTAGGTGTATCTGAGCAGCCGGTAAGCTCAGATGCTTTGTTTACTTTGCTGTGTCGGGGAAGTAACTATTGAAAACACATAATGAAGTTTAATTTATGGACTGAATGAGCCAAGTGGAATAGATTTGAGGAAACAGCAGCATGGTATTTAAAGCTGTAGCTAAATGGAGTTTAATTTATTAGGGCTTTCGTCTTGTGGAATGGATTTGACGGTAAAAGTGGGTGGGTCCAATATAATTGGTCTTCAAAAGTGGGTGGGTCCTGTCCCACCCAAATACAATGGTTCCGACGCCCATGTATTAAAAGATGTATAAAATTCCAATATACAGTACTGTGCAAAAGTCTTAGGCCACTAGTATTTTCACCAAAAAAAAAAATGGTTTTAAGTCAGTTATTTATATCTTTTGCTGTAGTGTGTCAGTAGGAAATATCAGTTTACATTTATAAACATTCATTTTGCCATTAATTGTAATAATCCAGTGAGATTTTTGTTTGCACAAGGAGTCTGACAACAGCCAGTGCTCCACACAGAGATCTGATCTCACCATCATTCAGTCTGTCTGGAATGACATGAGGAAACAGAACAAACTGAGACAGACTAATTCCAGAAGAACTGTGGCAACATCTCCAAGTTGCTTTAAGAAACCTACATGCAAAGCTACCTGAAAACTTATGTGCAAATGTACCTAGGGCAAAAGCTGTTTTAAATGCAAATATGGTTTACCAAATGTTGATTTAATTTAGTTAATAGAAGTTAATTGATAAATAAAATCTATTTATGGCATTATTTTTGACAGCATCCTCATTTTACAGCATTTTTACACAAGTACCTAAAACATTTAACAGTACTTTGCAGGTAAGTTTCTTGAAGCATCTTGGAGATGTTGCCACGGTTTCTGGATTTAGTCTCAGTTTATTCTGTTACTTGATGTCATTCCAGACAGACTGGATGATGGTCAGATCAGATCTCTGTGTGGAGCACTGGCTGTTGTCAGACTCTTTGTGCAAACAAAAATCTGACTGAATTATTATTACAATTAAAGGCAAAATGAATGTTTGGAAATGTAAACTGATATTTCCTACTGACACACTACAGCAAAACATAGAAATAACTAATTAAATTTAAATTTTTAAAATTTAAATTTTAAATTATAATTAAATAAACAATATGCATAATGATCATAATATAATAATAATAATAATTATTATTATTAACAATATTAATATTAATTAACTATTTTTATTAAAATATTAACCAGAATTAAAACCAGTTCTGGATATTAATAAAAAAAATAATCTGTATTGGATACATTTTTAATAATTATTAATTATTTACAATAATAATAATAATAATTATGATTATTATAATAATTAAATATTCATAGTTTTCAATAATAATAATAATATAATTAAAATGTTCATAGTGTTAAAATATTATGAATATTTACATAATAATAATAATAATAACTATTATTATTGTTATTATTAAATTCATAAAATGTATTCAAAATGCATATTGGTTTACCACTATTAAAACCATGTTTAAAACTGAAGGGAAATCATGACAAACAGGCACACCTTAATAACACCTTAATAAAATTACTCACATAACCTTTGCCTACACATGCTAACTCGCCCACTAACTTGCCTCTGCATATGTAGGCACAGTTAGAAACACAAACTTCTCACAAGTTCTCAGTTTCCTGACCTGTGTCTCTGGCATGGGCCCGGCCTAAGTGGTAGCGCTGTGCCTCTGCGTGTTCAGCTGCGCTGGTGGCAGCCAGGATGGCATGAAGACCACTGTCACGAGGCAAGGTGAAACTGCGGTGCTTGCTTCCTACTCCACCACCTTCGAATCCGTCTCCTCGTCCTAAAGCTGTGATAGGCTTTTGGCTGGGCTGGGTGGGCGTAGTCGGTGGGATGTAGTGTTCTGGTGGCAGCCCGTGCTGGGCGGGGAGCGTTGACTGGCGGCGAAGCTCCACAGGCACGGCTCGACTGGGATCGACGAATACGGAGTCGTCCAATGGCAGAGTCTGCAGGAAATGGAGGCCTGAGCTGGTGAGGGGCGTCTCGATGAGGTCCTGCCACGAACGCCGCTGGCTGGCAGACTTTCGGCCAGGGGAGCTGCCGCTGCTCACACTGCCCCCTTGTGTCTCGGAGAGCGGGGAGCGAGACTGGACGGTCTCTGCGGAGGGTGGGCGGATGTGTTGGGACTCCTGGAATGGGCTTGCCTGTAACACAGAGGGTGGGATATCATGCAAGGTCCTTTTTAGATGGTATATTTTACGAGCATAAATCCAGAACGAAGGACAGCTATAACAAGAGGGGCATTTATATCCCTGTTTTCCATTTTCTCTGCTGTCTTCTTTTACAAGCTCACCGCTGTCACCCTTAGTCATGCTATGCCTGAATGGAACGATCTGAGACAGCAACGCATTACGCACACACAACTCTCCCTCTTAGGATTATGGGACTGATTTGTGTCTCCTTCATTAAGATTACAGAGGGCTGAAACCAGAAAACCTCTTTGAAAAAAAAGTGCCTTTTGACTATGAATTTACAGCGGCCAGAATCGTCCCCTGGGTCTAAATAATTAATGTGTCCTTCATCTCCATTCTCTCCACCCCTTCACACCTCATTCTTCATCCTGCTCTCCCTCCCTCTCTGCCCTTCTCTTGTCTTTCTGCGTTGTTTCACCTCATTTGTTTCCTTCAGTCTTAGTTTTATTTATACATAATAAACTACTGTTCAAAAGTTTGGGGTCAGTCATTTTTTAAAAATACATTAAAACTTTTATTCAACAAGGATGCAGTAAATTAACGAATTCTGAAAAAAAGTGCATTACAGTTTTCTCAAAAATATTAATCAGCACACAGCATACACACACATACATAGCTGTAAGCAGTGATTACCGGGGTTTAAATGCTTTAAGACATTTAAGCACATAAGGAAAAGACATTGTGTATTATTTAACAAGCCTGCAACCAGCTAATTCAATGATTAAATGCAATTCCAGGTAATTTACCATAGAAATATGATGTTTATTAACATTCATGGCTGTTATAGCGCCACCTATGGTCCAATCTCCATGAAGCTTTGCATGCTTGTTTATAATCATTTGTTGCATGGGCTCACCTAGTTTCGTGAAGTTTTGAGTTTTTGTTTAGGATTTATAGGCTTTTGGGCATATTTGGAAAGTCACGTTTTTTGAACTACTCCGTTATAACTACCTAAAGTGTAATTTGTTTTTGATAATTATTAATCTAAAGAATCCAGAGAATCATGCTGCAATGCTTTTTTTTTGAAGATGAGCAAAAAACTTTGCAAAAGTAGTTTTTTTTACATAATCAACAATATTTAATGAATGATTTGATTGACAGCAGTGGTTCTTGAAGCAAATTTGCTCAGTGTAAGGAGATCTATCAATTTATATGAATATTATGTGGATGTGTGAAACACCATGTGATTACAGAGGCATAAAAATCTTTAGTGCCATTGATTTCTTTCAAAATTCTTCCATGAGTAGAACATGACCACCGAGTTGCGTTCCAATCGGCCTCCGTTAACCTTGTCTAATAGGTGCTCAAACTTCATTAGCCGATGACGGCCATGTTTTTTGAGATATGCAAATGTCCTCATAGACACTTGTGGCACTTTGGACAAAGACAGCATAGCAATTTTTACGTTGATTGGACTAACGGGTGCATAGTTATAACCGTTTTTTATGTTTTTTCCCTGTTATAGTGCCATCAAGTGGCCAAACTGTGTTTTTGAGACCAAAGACTGTGCTCTTACATACGTTAAGTTTGGTGAAAATTTCTCTTTCGATTCAAGAGTTATAGCCATTTTAGTAAAAGTGG
Organism: Cirrhinus mrigala; assembly: GCA_036247105.1. NCBI lineage: Eukaryota > Metazoa > Chordata > Actinopteri > Cypriniformes > Cyprinidae > Cirrhinus > Cirrhinus mrigala. Next base: position 14,561,388 of record CM070027.1, on the reverse strand, counting down.
TGCCACTTCTTACTAACATTTTGGCATCCCGTTGTGATGGTGAGTTGAAAGTTCAAATTTTTTTGATAATTATTGATTTTTACTCTCCAAATCACATGAATATTGTGTGAATGTGTGAAACACCATGTGATTACAGATGCGTGAAACTTGTTAGTGCCAACTAGTGGCTAATTTCTTTCAAAATTCTTACAGACCTTTAGGGCCATGAGTCGAACATGCCCATCGAATTTCGTTCCAATCAACCACTGTTACTCTGGTCTAGTAGGTGCTCAAAATTCATTGGCTGATGGCGGCCATGTTTTTTGAGATATGCGTATATATATGCGATATATGTCTTTATAGACAATTGTGGCACTTTGGACAAGACATGTCACACCGTATTTCAAGTTGATCAGACTAACGGGTGGGTAATTATAGCCATATTTATGTTTTTTCCCCCTGTTATAGCACCACAAAGTGGCCAAAGCATTTTTTTACTGTAACCTCAAATTGAGCTGATTGATTGAGTTTAAAGAAAATATCTCTTACCATTCAAGAGCTATAGGGGTTTTAGTGAAAGCGGCTCTGCCCCTTACAAACGTTTTGACGTCCCGTTGCAACGGTGAGTCGAAAGTTTAACTTTTTTCGATAATTACTGATATTCACTCTCCTCCAGAGAATCTTTCTGCACTGGTTTGGTCCCAGTCAGGTGAAAAACCTAGAACTAGTTCACTAAAATCTTTTTTTTTTTTTTGAAAAAAAAGTTAGGAGCGACTTTGAACTTTTGATTGCTGTAGCGCCCCCATCAGGCCGTTGGGGGCGAGCCTTGGTGACATTATAGACTAGTGTTGTCAACTATTTTGAATTATTTTGGATTTTTTGAAAAACCTGTTTTTGTAAACTAGTCCTCTAGTTGTAGGTTTTTATCAATAAAAAGCTGAATTTTTGACGCCAAAATGTTCATAAGGGGCAGAGCCGCTTCTACTAAAACCCCTATAACTCTTGAACGGTAAGAGATATTTTCACCAAACTCGGAACATGTATGAGCTCAATCTGAGGTCACATAAAAAAAAAAAGCTGAGTTTGGCCACTTGGTGGTGCTACAACAGGAAAAAACACATAAAAATGGCTATAACTATGCATCCGTTACTCCGTTCGACTTGAAAAATGGTATGCTATGTCTTTGTCCAAAGTGCCACAAGTGTCTATGACGACATTTGTGTATCTCAAAACACATGGTCGTCATCAGCCAATGAATGTCAGCCGAAGTCAGTACTTTTGACAACACTATTGTAGATGGTGTATAACCATCCCTCCAATTTTCAAGTCTCTGCGACTTCCAGTTTGATCTGCCCGATCACTTGATCCTTGGCCATTCTAACAATTACAATAGGGTTTCAGCACTACACACTTGAAGCCCTAAAAAAAAAAAGAAAGATGAGACTTACTGAGGTGGAGTGAGGGTAAGTGTCATATGGAGGAGGAGGGCTATCCTGTTTGGGTGTTGAGGACATGTGATCAGCATCCTCATGGTCACTCTCACTCCAGTAATCTGAGAAAACGACAACAAATATCCTTTAAACACATGAGGAGTTCAAGAATAATGACATTTGAAGGCTGTGGAAAGCAGCAATATGTTTGTGTACATTTTCTCACACCATTTTAGCATTTATTCATCAAATGATAGAGAAGAATAAATTTTACTGACGAATGATCCAAAATGACTGCTTCTGTTTTAACTGAAACGCCACATACGTGCATCCAACATGTCGTACTTCATATGCATATATTTATAGGACTTGCAGACCAGACCACACAAAGTCAGAGCGAGAGAATAATTGATCCGACAGGCTTAGCGGAGCATGAAGGCATCTTCTCACCATGATCCTGTCGAATCCTCTTCTGCTCCGAGTGAGCTGTTGCCGCCATGTTCAGCCGACTGAGCCACCTGCGAGCAAACACAAAAAAACAAAAGTTACCTGGGGAGCTCTTCGCACCGAGGAAATTCAGAGCTGAAAGAGTCTTTCGGGATGTCGCTAAAATTAGTAGCTTTGATCAGCTCGTGGAACATTAAATGAGATTCATGAGGAACTGACAGTGTTTCAGATTACATTATGAGTCTTTTTTTGTTTCTATAGGCATGCTGGAAAGTTTCCTTTCATCTTACCTATTCATATCATCCATGTTGTCTGCAGCAAAGTAGAAGCTCTTGATTTTAGGATGGCAAGCCTTAAAAGCACTGAAAACAGGCGAGAGATGTTGTTTAGTGTTTACGTTTTTCATAAAAACTGTTTCACTTCTAGTCCACTCTACTACTCACAACTTTTTGCGACATTCGTTGGCCTGATCAATGTTGAACTCAGGCAGGCTGACAAAGCCTTCTGCCTTTTCGTCCTGAGAAATAACAGAGATGGAACAACTGACATATTCTGATGAAGCAGGGAGTTTATGTAGGCAGTCTAATGGGCCATTTTGTGCTGTGTTATTTCATCATGCAGATGAATGACCCCGTGCCCTCACCTCTTCATTGGTGTACCAATATAGGCAGGCATCTTTCAGCACAACCCAGTACTTCTTCCATTTCTGAGAGAAGTAACTCTTTGCATCCTTCTTCTTCCAAAGCCAGCCCTCGCAATCACCCTGACCCAAGTCCCTGCAGGAGATTCGCCGCTTACTAATGGAGGGCAGGGATCCAGCTGAGAAGGACAAAGAGAGAGAGAGAGAGCTGAGATGTCAGCGTGGGCAATATAAATCAAAGGACTGGCAGGAATAGTATCAAAACAGTGACTTTTTGATGTACTGCCGTATAATGGCAGAGAAATGTCTTGACATAACAATTATTCAGAGTGAGCCTGTGTGATTGGATTTCTCTAGGAAAAAAATATCTGCACCGCGAAACCCTTTTCTCAATCAGTATTTTGAGAAAAATGATTCTTGTCTTTTTTACAGGAAAAATATTTAATCATTCTTCAAATAAGAAACTTCATACAAGAAAATATATATTGTAAAATTAGTAAATTACTGAAATATATATTACATGAATGTAATAAAATAATGCTATGTAAAAAAAAAAAACATTTTTGAGTCATTTTAAAGTAAAATGTAATTTTAAGAATTGTTTTTTTAGAACTTTTCTCATTTTTGTGTATAAAATTCTGAAAAACAATTTTTAAAACATTTAACTTTTAACTTAAATTTGATTTAAAATGACTTTTTCCACATAATATTATTTAATTAAATTATAAAAAATAGAATTTTAATAATTTTATAATTATTATTTATATATAATTATATTTATTAATTATCATATATTTTAATAACTTAACAAAATAATATGTTTTGTAAAGTCATTTTGTAAAATGTCATTTTACATAACATATTATATATATATATATATATATATATATATTTATAAAATAACGTCACGTAAAAAAGTAATTTTGAATCAATTTAAAGTAAAACATCATTTTAAGAATTGTTTTTCAGAATGTTTCTAATTTTTGTATGGATAAAATTCCGAAAAACAATTCTTAAAATGACATTTTACTTTAAATTGATTCAAAATGACTTGTCACATAACATTATTTTATTGAATTATATATATATATATATATATATATATATATATATATAATTTTGTAAGTATTATTTTCTTATTTGAAGAATGATTAAATAATTTTCCTGGAAAAAAGAATAATTTTTTTAATGAAAATTATTTTTGCCATGTGTCAAGCATTTTATTGCAATACCTACAAGCCAGACAGGGAACCAGATCTGAAATGTATAACAAAAAGTTTTCTTTGTCTGCAGAGATGAGGTTTTAGAGCTAGCAGAAGTTAACATTAGACATTTTACCTCTTAACTTGACCTTCTTTGACCGGGAAAGCATGGATGATCGATCAAACGTCTGAAAGACAGTAAACAAGTACAAGATTTAAATAATTTCATGCTGTGCCCCTTGTTAAATGATTTATACAATAAGTCGTCTGGAGCACACTCACGAGATAGACAGATGAGGTTTCAGATGTGGGTGTGGCCAGCGAATCCTGCTGCAGCATGTCCATCTGAAGGGTGGGCACTAGAGCGTAGTGGGCGGGGCTACCACCTTTCTCATTCTTCCTCCTACTACTACGCCGGCTGCTGCGACGTCCAGTGTGATACTCCTCTGTTCCCGCCTTGTCTTCACTTACATATCGCAGCAGGGAGTTTTCTGTTAATAAACGTGTGGGATTATGAAACTACAGTATGCTGATTATAAAATAGGACAAAGCACATTTTCAATGCACAGCCTGTTTTTAAAATTTAATAAAGCAGTTTTGATTTCGCCTTTTAAATAATGCAATGGTTAGAGTCTAAATCAAATTATTCGGAAGTCTCATGATCAAAGAATACGGCTGAAAGATGTTGTGTTGCACATGTACAAATTTGATATAAATTCTGCCAGCGTGACTAAAGAAAGCATTCTCTCTGCTCCCACTCCTTCAGCAACAGAGCCTGGCCTCAACCAATGAGAAGCCAGCATCTTGGCAAGACCTCTTATGTTGGAGTTACCATGGCAATGCAAAACCAAAAATCCCAAAATCTCAAACAAAGAGCCAGCGAGATACTGGCAGACGTCCCAGCACAAATGAGGTAAATAATAAGGGAGACGGGGACAATCTGAGCGCAGTGGTCAAATACTTTAAAATGTGCCAATGGGGAGGTCAGGGCTAAAATGATGAAATCATTGGTTCAGTATAACCTAGGGAAAAGATATCAAAACAACATCCTCCTCAATGCTCATCCACCCACATACAAATACACACACCTCTTCTGATCTCTTTCTTCAGCTTGGCAGGATCTTCATAGTCTCCAACCCAGTTATATTCTACGGGCATGGAAATAGGCCTCAGCCGTCCTAGTACACAAGCACAGAGAAATTGAAACGAAATCAAATAATCCATTACAGCACAATACACATACTGGGCCAGGAATAGAAGATTAAATGTAACTCAACTGTTATGTTTACTGCAATGATTTATGGGCAGTTTAATGTAATGTACTTCTGTATAAACAGTATATACTGTGTTGCAGATAAAAACAGCCTGCAGAGACCAAACATTATCATGTAAGAAAGCAGGTACCATATGTAGGAGTGCTGTCTCTGCGTACGGGTGGCGGGCCCTGATTCTGGTCATACTCGTAACAGTACAGGACCGCATCCTCATCCAGCAGCGGGAATCGCCTCCGGCACTCCTGATCCAGGAAGGAGTTTGGCGAATCAGAACCTTTAGCGGCCTGCTGGCAGTTGCTGGTCAGATTTCCTATGTCGTCTCTGCAATGGTAACAGTGTTAATTTTGACAGCAAATTTTGATTTAGTCTTAGTCATAGTCTTTTGACTAAAATGCCATTTAGTTTTAGTCATACTTTTGTCATCTGAATTGTTTTAATTTTAGTCGACTAAATATCATAAGATTTTAGTCTACTAAATCTACAGTAGATTTAGTCGGCTGATGGGTTTAGTTACAGTGTAATGCATTTATTAAGCATTTCTCTAAAATTACCAAACTCATTGTATAGGTTTGATATTAAAGGAACACTCCACTTTTTTTGAAAATAGGCTCATTTTCTAACTCCCCTAGAGTTAAACAGTTGAGTTTTACCGTTTTCGAATCCATTCAGCCGATCTCTAGGTCTGGCGGTAGCACCTTTAGCATAGCTTAGCATAGATCATTGAATCCGATTAGACCGTTAGCATCTCCCTCAAAAATGACCAAAGAGTTTCAATATTTTTCCTATTTAAAACTTGACTCTTCTGTAGTTACATCGTGTACAAAGACGGACGAAAAATGAAAAGTTGCGATATTATAGGTCGATATGGCTAGGAACTATATTCTCATTCCGGCGTAATAATCAAGGAACTTTGCTGCCATACCATGGGTGCAGCAGGCGCAATGATATTACGTAGCAGTCAACTCTGCATCTACACAAACTTAGTGCCGGTCACTTTCAGGTGCTGCGTAATATCATTGCGCCTGCTGCACCCATGGTACGGCAGCAAAGTTCCTTGATTATTACGCCGGAATGAGAGTATAGTTCCTAGCCATATCAGCCTAGAAAATCGCAACTTTTCATTTTCCGTCTGTCTTAGTACACAATGTAACTACAGAAGAGTCATGTTTTAAATAGGAAAAATATTGTCATTATATATGGTCATTTTTGAGCGAGATGCTATCGGTCTAATCAGATTCAATGATCTATGCTAACCTATGCTAAAAGTGCTACAGCCAGACCCAAAGATCGGCTGAATTGATTCGAAAACGGTAAAACCCAACTGTTTAACTCTAGGGGAGATGGACAATGAGCCTATTTTCAAAAAAAGTGGAGTGTTTCTTTAAGGTTTTATGATCGACACAGATTTAACAGCTGTCACACACAACATGCCAACATCTTTATAAGGGTTACTTAAGAGCAGTCAAGAGCAGTAAGTGATTTTCTGTTTTTCTTTTGTTGCTTGATTAACATCAGTGCCACAGACAATAGCAACTAAATTAGGCTGCTGTCCCTTTAAAACCGAATGCAGGAATGCAACATACTGATGCATTCTCCCTACTGTTTACGTTCACCTAAGACGTAACCGTGTGTGTTTATGTGAATACTCATCAAAAAGGGCAATTCAACATAATTTTGTGTGTATTTCTCCATTCATGGGTCGCTAAAGAGTACTTGTGTGTTGTGTGAGAGGCGCTGCTTCGGCGTCTGTGCTCAGAAAACTGGACCGAATTGAATTCTCTTTTGCGTCGTGTCGTCAAATTTATCCAAATGTCTGCTCTTCTCTTACTCACAGATATTGACATTTTTTAACGTTTTATGAAATGTGCAGCAAATGTATGCTAGCTTATGTCCTGCCAGATAGATCAATAGGCTATGATACAGTTCAAATGTACGCATCTAACCTCCTAAAATTGCAGCAGGTTCGTTTTGAATGAATCTCTTCCCATATCGTCCCTCCCTAACATTTTCATCTCGTTTTGATTAGTTGATGAAAATGTCAATAGATTTTTGTCATTCAAAACGAGGTTTTGTTTCGTTATTGTCTTGTTTTCGTCAGTGAAAAAACGAAATTTTGACAAAATTAACTAAATTAACACGAAATTAACACAAATCGTATTGTGCCATCTCAGGCTATGTAATTTATTATTTTATGACTATTTTTCTACCAGAAGTATTGGAATTTTTGTCAACCCTGTTACCGACACAAACGCTACTAGATACTATAGTTTAATTAGAACTCACGTGCCACTGAATGATATAGGCATTAGCGCAATTATATACTGAGGGTGACCTTTAAAATGTTTGAATTTTACACAGACAATATTCAAAAACAGGATCAAACCTAATCATATCTGGTATCCACATGTCAAAACCTGTTACTCTAAAAAGTTTCGACGATTTCAAACAAATTTGCTAAATGCTAGCTAACAGTTAAGTCCACAAAAGCACATATTGTGCACTTTGAAAGGAGTTTACTTGTAGATATTGATTATATTAAATGTAAGAAATAATCGTTTAAAATTACATTTTAAAAATGGTAACAGGTATGACGATTTCAAACAAATTTGCTAATTGCTAGCTAATAGTCAAGTTCACAAAAGCACATATTGTGCACTTTGAAAGGATTTTACTTGTAGATATTGATTATATTAAAATGTAAAAAAAAAATAATTGTTTAAATTTACATTTTAAAAATGGTAACAGGATTGAAATTGCATTATGATATATCACGTTATCGGGGTCGCTTCAAGCCGCGGACATTAAAAACAACCCGCGGACACAGTGTTAAAGTAGCCCAATTCTGTGGAAAAAGTGCAGATTTGGCAACACTGGATGTAGCTTTTGTAGCTGGATGTAGAAATTATGTAACTTGAATGTACATTATTTTACAAGGGTTTTTTAATAAGGGTAACCGGGCTGACATCAAATCAGGGGACACCAATAAAATGATTTATATTGTATAGAAAAAATGCATACTTATGCCAAAAACATTGCTTTATAATAAGACTATATTTAGAACAACATCCAAATGTGATTTTTATATCATTTTGCAAATTAAAAGTCCTGCTGAAAAAGAAAAAAACATAGTGAGATACAGGCAAAAAACCTTACCTATACCAGCATAAATGCTATTTAAATTATTTAAAATAATATGAGATTAATATGAGCACCAAGAGGCGGGATTTATCGCATGAACCAATCACAGTCGATCATAACCAGTCATATCCAATGATATCGTGATAGAGGCATTGCCCTCTCTCATGTGACTTTCCCCATTCATTCTCAGTTACCCCCCACCAAACTCACCGCATGCATTAGGGGGTCGGTTAAAACTCAAAGGGCTCAGGGGAGGCGAGAGATATGCGGACACGCGCTGTAACTTTACCTGCTGGTGTCAATGTGGGACTATGTTTCTTTAGTGATTTATACACTTTTTAATGTTATATTTTGTAATATTGCCATTGTTTTATTTACACTACCATTCAAAAGTTTGGGGTCAGTACATTTTTATTGCTTCTTTCTTTTTTTTTTTTTTTTTTTTAAGAAATTAATACTTTTATTCACCAAGGATGTATTAAGTTAATAATTAAAAGTTTATTAAAAGTTAATAATAAATAATTTACATTGTTATAAAATATTTATATTTTGAATAAACACTGTACTTTTTAAACTTGTTATTCATGAAAGAATCCTGAAAAAAAAATTACAGGTTCCAAAAAATATTTGGCAGCACAACTGTTGATATTATCCAACATTGATCATTCTAATAATAAATCCGCATATTAGAATGATTTCTGAAGGATCATGTGACACTTAAGACTGGAGTAACAGCTGATAAAAATTCAGCTTTTCATCACAGGAATAAATTCTATTTTAAAGTATGTTAAAATAAAAAACATTATTTTATATTGTAAAAAAAATTTGCAATATTACTGGGTTTTTTTCTATATTTTTAATCAAATAAATGCAGCCTTGATTAGCATAAGAGACTACTTTAAAGATTATTACAAGTCTTACTGACCCCAAACTTTTGAACGGTAGTGTATGTACTACGAATTTTTTCTCATCCAATATTTTGAGGAGGCACTGGCTCCCATGCCTCCTCAGAAGAAACGCCTGTGATATACAGTGCGCATCTGTGTACTGCTAAGTGCTATAATAATACTGTACCTGGGTGTGTATGGCTCGTCTGGAGGAGGGGGGATGTAAAGGTCCTGTAGAGCGCAACTGTCCCGTCTGGATGGGGTGCTGAGGGTGCTCGATGGTGTGGCCACACTGCTGCTGGGGCTGGGAGGGATGATTGGCTAAAAAGAGTGGTCAGTGACTTAGATTTAGATTTAGCATTAGTTTACTTGTCAGTAAAGAGCTTTCATTATTCATCATTTCATAGAAGATAAAAAACACAAAAAATCTAAAAGTATAAGTGTGTCTGTGGAAGAAGACATGCAAAAAAAAACGGCGTCTATCTCATTTAGGTGTTCAGTCATGCTGAGTTTCCTCTTGCTTTTATGTATTCAAAACAGAAAACACTCTGATGCGGCTTTGATTCTGTGTAAATAAAATGCCTTCTCTGTGTCTTCAACTTTGCTGTTGTCATGACAATCAGCGTATCTTGTTCGCTGTCAGCTGTGCAGGCAAAAGAGGAAATAAATATGTGCAATTTATATACTGCACAGTCAAGCGTCTAAAATGACATTCCACATTTTCCTCTCAGGGCCACAGTAAAGCTTCCTGATGTTCCAGGGCTTCAGTGGAGCAGGAGAGGAGATTGAGGAAGGAGGGATAAGCACCAGATTAGAGGTAAAAAGATGAAAGAGAAAAAAAGGGAGGTTGGTGGGTGGGGGAAGAGTGGAGCGAAGATTTGCCATGCAATCTAGTTGGTCAAAGCCCTAAGGGAGGGGACGAGTGCTCTTAATGCTGCTAAAAAAAGAACAGGCACAGATTGGGGGACGACGCCACGGCATATCATCAATTCGCACACACCACTTAATCCTTGTACCGCACGCATCCCATCAGTACCTGCAGGGCGAGGGGCTTCCATCTCATGTTCTTGAGTAAGGCCGGGGCTGACGTGAGAGTGCTCTGAGGTCGCTTCTTCAGCGTGAGGGTCACACCCGCAGGATTGCTACGTAAAGAGTTCACCAGGTTCTTCAGCTGCCAGCCCACCTATGCAAGTCAAACACACATGTTCACCTTGTTACACAATAAGAAAAGAATTCAAACATACCATGCATTATGCTGTCTTGTTACTGTGGTCATTCTTCACATACGGTTGAACCACTGATGTCACATGGACTGTTTTATAAATGCTCTTACTACCTTTCTGGGCCTTGAACGTGTCAGCTGCATTGCTGTCTATGCTTACAAAGCTCTTGGATTTCATTAAAAAATATCTTAATTTGTGTTTCGAAGATGGATGAAGGTAACATTACAGTGTGCAATAGATACACTCACCACTGTCTGATGATTGACCTGTATGACCTCATCACCAGCATGGATTTTCTTACAGCGGTCGGCTAGCGACTGAGGGAGGGAGAGAGAGAAAGCTATTGGATTACACATGGTAAAACAAATTGTTTTTATGATTACATGTCCTTTCTTCAGCTGAGCTGTCCATGTATGTCATATTGAGATTGTTCTGAAAGATTGAAAATGACCACTCACTCCCTCTGTAGTGCCCGTGATGACATGTAGGCCATCATAGGTTGATTTGATGTACATGCCCTAGGGCAAGGAGAAAGACACTTTAGAGCCGTTGCCTGAAAATATCGGACACATACTGGGAAAACACTGAAAGAAGCTTGCTGACATGACATGCAAGTGCAAATCCTCTCTGACACACAGTCTCATAAAGCAGAGATATAGGGAAGAGGAAGAGAGATAGGGTGTGTGTGAATGTTTATTTTTATCTCTATTCAGGCTTTATCGAGTGGATACTGACAGTGTCAAGTGTGTCTATATGTAACTGTCCAAATGTTACTGCCCGAAGCTTATACAAACACAACTACCAGAATACCATCATCAAATGCAGATGGAGTGAATATGGCTGAATGTCTATCTATCTATAACTATCTATCTATCAATTTTATGTGTCTCTCTGTCTGTCTCTCTGTCCATTATCCATCCGTCTAGTCATCCATCCATCCATCTATCCATCCGTCCGTCCGTCCGTCCGTCTGTCCATCCATCCTATCCCTCCATCATCTGTCCATCCATCCATCCATCATCTGTCCATCTGTCCATCTATCTATCATATGTCCATCTATGCGTCCGTCCATCCATCCATCATCTGTCCATCCGTCCGTCCATCCATCTGTGTATCAATCTATGTACCTACTCATATCTATCCATATATCCGTCCACCCATTCATCCACCGATCACCAATCTGTCTATCTATCTGACCATCCGTCCATCCATCCATCCTTCCATTATCTGTCCGTCTGTCCATCTGTCCATCATCTGTCCATCCATCCATCATGTGTCCATTCGTCCATCCATCGATTCATGCGTCCATCCATCCAACTGTGTATTAATCTCTGTACCTACTCATATCTACTCATATATCCGTCCATCCATTCATTGATCCATCACCAATCTATCTGTCCAGTTGTCCGTACATCTGTCCATCCATCCATCATCTGTCCGTCTATCCATCCATCCATCTGTTCATCCATACATCATCTGTCCATCTGTCTGTTCATCCATCCATACGTACATCTGTCCATCCAACTCTCTATCTGTCCTTCCATCCATTATCCATCATCCGTCCATCCATCCATCCATCCATTTGTCTATCCATCCATGTATCAGTCTATCTAGCTACTTATCTGCCCATATATCTATCCATCCATCCATTCATTCATCCATCACCAATCTATCTCACCAATCTAAGTGTCCAGTCATCCGTCCATCTGTCCATCCATCCATCATCTGTCCATCCATCCGTCATGTGTCCATTCATCCGTCTATCTATCTATCTATCTATCTATCTATCTATCTATCTATCTATCTATCTGTCTGTCTGTCTGTCTGTCTATCTGTCTGTCCGTCCGTCCGTCCGTCCATCCCTCCATCCATCCATCTATCTATCCTTCTGATCGTCAGTCCATCCATCTGATTGATGGATAGATAGATAGATGGATGATCAGAAGGATAGGTAGATGGATGGTTTTATAAACTATTATAAAAATATTTCAATAAATAGATAAATATAAAATACAGCACCAATTCAAACTCCTTTAACACTGTTTAAAAACTGTTTAAAAAACATCCTAGCTGGAAATCCAGGTACCCAGATACCCACCAGTCCCTCTGTGGACCTTATGTTGTCCAGCTGCACCACTTCCAGATGGGCGGCCTGGGACACCATGGGGTCCGAAGAGAGGGAAATGATGTGGTCACACACGCCTGAAAGTGTCTTACACTGAGGACAGAGAGAAAAGAGAAAAGTAAGAAAAGTTTAATAATTTTACATATCCTGACCAAGACAGGCACTATAAAGGTCTCCTAGCTGAAGCTGCTGATGGGCTACAATATGCTGATGATTTTGTTGCATGTTCACCGCAACGCTTAATAAACACCATCTGCGCTGAGACCGAATGTCGCCAGGATGCACCTTATTATAATGTAATCATGTGCCCGGGATGGTCTCATAAGCATAATTCTTTATGATCTTACGGTCTTATTTAAATTGATACGTCCAATCACAATTCTCCCTCAATCTGCTGCTGGTGACTAATCAGCGAAGGTGTTCCTGGTGTTGCACACAGAAAAACTCTCTCTCTCGCTGTCACTCTCAGATGAAATGTGGTCTGTCCTGGTATTTATAGCAGAGAGCCAGCTGTACCCTGACTGACACTGCAGCATGGGCTAGACTCCATGAATCAAATGTGAATTTCTTTCTCTCTCACTCACCTCTAGAACACACATACTCGCTCTCTTTTTCTCACTTCAACACAGATTTCTATTTTTGAACCAAGGAGCTAGATAAGGAGTTTTATGTAAATGAATTAAGAGGTTGTGTGAAAATATAAATGTCACTCTTACCACATGCAATATCTTATTTTCCGTCTCATACACTGTGCCGTCCTGAAACACAAGAAGAGAAAATGTCATTTTAACAATTACATTCCAATACCATCACACTTACAATCTCATTACTGAAACACTAGAGATATGATTGAAACTTCCTAATATATTTCAATTATAACGCAAACCAAAAATGGTTCTTAATCAGTGTTTTTATTTAGTTTTCCAGCAAAAAAAAAAAAGTATTTTTTTTTAAAGTATAGATATTTTTACTGGACAACAAGAAAGATACTAATGAACTTTTTTTCTGTAGCGTTATATAATACTAAATGATTATATAATGCTTTATAGTTAATGTGCATTCATGTCATGAAACTTTGATTAATATATACTCAAATGTGAATCATCAGAACTATTACATAATATTTGCTAATGGCATATCAACAAAAGTTATAAAATGCTTTCCAGTTATGTGATACGAGCACATTGTATCATTTCTGCTCTAATGGGTAAGCACAGTTTTGGGATATCTCAGATGGGAAGCTACAAGCCTTGCTTGTAGGACACAGGGAGACAAAGATTTGCTTGCTGGCACAGAGTCTTGCACCTATCTGAAATAGCCAAAGGCAGCATTCTCTGTCTTGAGCAGACAGCTGAGGAGGAGATGAGTCATCCTCCCACACTGAACCTGGTGCAATGCTTTTCCTTTTCCTCCACTCATTTGCTCATTTCCTCCACTCTCCATCACTCTGCTTAACGGTAGTCTAATTTCCAGCCTGTGGGTGAAAGAGCTCTGGGAGCTCGACTGGCCGCACGCATGATTAATGTTAAACATACTGGGAATCTCCTTCAGCACGCAACCTACACATCACAGGCTGATTCAAAAGAGAGTAAATAAAGCTTGAGTGAATACATTAGTGTTTAATTAAGAGAGAAGAACTTAATGTAAACTTTGAATGTGTGAAAGGCCCTTCAGAGCGAAGATGATACAATATGAGATTTGCAAGCTGTGGCATTTTCAGCAAGTATCATTAAGAGCCAATTCTACAGGCCTTCTGTATTTCATATGTTCTGGGACACATCGCTTTTCTTCCACCTGGGACAGTGTGTCCTCGCCCTCAATGGCCCATGCCAGAGCAGCACTATTTCAATCCAGGACATAAAATCGAGAAGGAGAAAAAACACCCATGGCCTCCTTCTAAAGAACCTTCTGCCCTAGAAACTTTACCCTGCTTTCCAAGCATTCTCAAAAAAGACATTTCAGTCCTGGAGTGCTAAAATACGGCGTGACACTGGTGTGGGTGAAATGTAGAAAATAGACTAGGTCAGACTTTTCACTGTTGCATTTAATTTGATGGATATGGGATTTAAAGGGACAATGCACTGACTTCTTATTGCACTCTGGCTTCAGTCTTTTCCCAGTATGATGCCAAACAAAATGTTTCTCATCAGACCCAAATAAATTAAACTTGCTCTTATCACTAAAGTGAACTTTGGACCAGTTCTCCTCTCTCCACACAACATGCTCCTCAGCAAAAGTGAGCTTTAGACTTTTGATTCTTTCAGCTGATGAGAGGCTTGGTCATTGCAAAGTGCACTTTCAATCCGACTTCTCCTAAACATGCTAAGACAGATCCTTACCCTGATCAGCACTGAGCTGGCAAGCAATTCCAGCTGCAGTGCTGAACCGATTCCCAATTGAGAGTCTCTGCATTATCCTGTCTTCTCATGCATTTATCTTACGTGGACTTCCAGCTTTTTAGGGGGACTTTAATGAATTAGTCAATGTCAATGTAAACCTGCAATATTTGGAATGACCAACTTCTTTTGCAATGCCCTTTTTTAAGTTATTTTTTTTTTTTTCTTATTTAAATTGTTTATACTGCGTTTCAGAATACAAAATTTATGAAATATGCTCTAAAATCTGCTCTTCTACTCCTCTTAGGATAACTTCAACTAGGCAAGCAATTCCAGCTGCAGTGCTGAACCAATTCCCCATTGACAGTCTCTGCATTACCTTGCCTTCTCGTGCATTTGTCTTACATGGACAACCAGCCTTTCTGGGGACCTGGATAAATTAGCGTCATTGTAAACCTGCAATATTCGAGAAATCACAAATTTGGAACGACCAGCTTCTCTTGCAATGGCTAAAAGGGTCATTTGGCCTTCATCTGAACAAACTCCTGTCACAAGGTTTCAGTCACTTTAGAGCGGCATGCCGTCTTGCAATCTCAGTAAAAAAATTAAAGGAATGCAGGCAGTTAATGGGGTTTGTCATATAATTAAAGAAATTAGCACCAGGTGCCAGATTAACACCAATAACTTGCAGGTATCTGTAAGTGTTGTCTAATTTTCTTTTTCAAGTAACTTTATTTTTCAAATATCTCATTCAAGTTTTTTATACTGTGCTTCAGAATACAATTAATTTATGAAATATGCTCTAAAAACTGCCCTTCTACTCCTGTTAGGATAACTTCAAATACGCAAGCAATTCCAGCTGCAGTGCTGAACCGATTCCCCATTGAGAGTCTCCACATTATCCTGTCTTCTCATGCATTTGTCTTATGTGGTCGACCAGCCTTTTTGAGGGACTTGAATGAATTAGTGTCATTGTAAATTAGCAATATTTGAGAAATCACAGATTTGGAATGACCAATTTCTCTTGCAATGGCTGAAAGGGTCGTCCCTTTGGCCTTCATCTGCACAACTTGCTGTCGCAGGGCTTTAGTCACCTCAGACTGGCCCATCATTTTGCAGTCTCAGTAAAAATTGGAAGAATGCTGCCAGTTAAAAGGGGTTTTGTCATATAATTAAAGAAATTAGCATCAGGTGCCAGATTAACACCAATAACTTGGAGGTATCTGTAAGTGTTCTCTAATTTTGATCAGAGTTCTTTTTCAAATATCTCATCTATGGTTTTTATAGTGTGCTTCTGAATATAATTCATTTATAAAATATGCTCTAAAAACTGCCCTTCTACCCCTGTTAGGACAACTTCAAATAGGCAAGGAATTCCAGCTGCAGTGCTGAATCGATTCCCCATAGAGAGTCTTCGCATTATCCTGTGTATCCTTTGTATCTCGTGCATTTGTCTTATGTGGACGCCCTGCCTTTTTTAGGGGATTTGAATAAATTAGTGTCATTGTAAACCTGCAAAATTCAAGAAATCACAGATTTGGAATGACCAACTTATCTGTCAGTGTGCTTTAATTTTGATCAGAGTTTTTTTTTTTTTTTTCAAATGTCTCAAGTATGTGTTTTATACTGTGCTTTAGAATACAATTAATTTATGAAATATGCTTAAAAAACTGCCCTTCTACTCTTGTTAGGATAACTTCAAACAGGCAAGCAATTGAGAGTCTCAGCATTATCCTATCTTCTCGTGCATTCTCCTTTTTGATCTTGAAATTTAGGAAATCGTAAGTTGGAAATTTAGGAAATTGTAGGTCTCTTTTTTTGACAGTTGACAGCAAAAAACACTATCCACTTTCATTTAACAGAAACGTCAGTGAAAGCAAAACGAGATGGAAGAAAGAAAATGATACAGGTTTGAAACGACATAACATTTTAATTTTGGGGCGAACCATTCCTTAAAAAAAATGAACAAATAAAAAGTGTTATGTAATAATCTGAGTGTTTGTGTCCATACCTGCTGAACTATTGTGGTTAACTCCAAACACAGCTGAATCACATTATTCCTGGTCATGGAATAGTCTGCCACGGCAGCGAACGGAGACCTGATGAAGAAGTAACACCTGCCATTAACCATTAGATCACTTCTAATCACAACCACATTTTCTGTCTAAACTTCCTTAGTCTCGCTGCACTGCCAAATGTGTCTAATTTCAGGCAGTGCAGGACATTCATGATGAGGAATGAGACCTTAAAGGAGGTGACCCAAGAAGGATGTGGAGAGAGAGGGAGATGAAGATTAACAAAAACAGAGAGAGACAGACAGAGCTGAAAGCGAGAGGAGAGAGAGGATTTCTCGCTCCAATGCACTAATTCACAGAGGCTCGGGCTGCTCACGTGCTCCATCATACAGACTGCAAAGATCACTGTCTTTCTATCACCATGAGTCTTTAATTTAAATCATGCTGCTTCCTTTTGTGGCCATAATAACCTGATAGAGCACTGAATTTTCATTTTAGGAGTATTATTGCAGTATTATTATTACATCATATCTTTTTGCTGAATATACTACATATTTATAGTATATACTGTATTTATTATACAGAACAGACAAGGCTCAGAAAGAAAAAGACTTGGCCTGTGGGCAAGTAGTCTATTTATTTATTTTTTTTTAACATTTTCACAGTCACCACCATTTCCAATTTTAGTAATGTATTTACACTTCTGTTCAATAGTTAGGGGTCAGTATTTTATTTTATTTATTTATTTTTTTTGAATGAATAAAATCAAACTTTATAAAATCCAAAAAATTATTTTTAAGAATTCTGACAAAATGTATCATGGCTTCCACAAAATATTAGGCTGCACAACTGTTTTCAACACTGATTATAGGAAATGTTTCTTGAACACCAATTCTGCATATTAGAATGATTTCTGAAGGATCATGTGACGCTGAAGACTAGAGTAATGATGCTAAAAATTCAGCTTTGTCATCACAGGAATACATTATGTTTGAATTATATATTCAAATACAAAATATAATTCAAATATAATTTTTGATAATATTCCACAATCTTATTGTTTTTACTGTATTGTTATTTTTTATGTAATTATTATAATTATTTTTGGTGAGCATAACAGGCTTAACATTTTTTTTGAATGGTTTAGTATATATACACCCCAAAAATGTTTGATGAAATATCTGTTAAAAAAAAAAAAAAAAGTAAAGCAGTAAATGCACCATTTACTATTTACTACTTTTCAATGGGTTCATGAATATATATCTATCCTTAAAAATCCAAAATGTAAATAAATAAATAAATAAATATTCCCCAATTTCTGTTTTTTTTTTCCTCAGATTTTGTTTTTAAGTTTTTTTTTCTAGTTTTATTCATTTTTTATTTTCATTTTTTTAGATTAATTTTTTTTCTTCCATTTTTATTTTTCTAGATGGTTAATCATTTATGGTTAAATTAAATATTATTAATCAAAAAGCATGTCTAATTAATCATGAAACTTGCACAGTTTGACAGCAGTTCATTAAAAGTTTAGCAAAAATGTAATTTTTAAGGCGCTATGAAATACATTTAGTTTTTTTTTTTTCAAATTTAGTTTTATTTTTACCAAATTCTGTTTTCCATTCATTTTCTGGATTCCATTTTAATGGTTTCATTACATTTTAATAACCAACAGCATTTCTAAATAATTAATTTTTTAAAAAATAAAAAACTAATTTACTATTATTTTTTATTACTTTTATTCCCAGAAATACAGTGTCATGTATTTACATTTTTCTGGTAAATTCTAGTAAATACATTTTCTGATAAATATTCCTTAAAAAGAATGTTTTGATAATTTTATTAGTACCCATACTATCATTACATCAAGTAATATATTTCTGTCACAGTTTCTTCAAGTTAAACCAAACTTTTGACGGGTTGCTGTAAAGACCTTTAAGTTTCTGTTTGTAAATGATATGACAATAGTTTTGTTTTTTCTCACAAGAAACAGTAAAATGCTCATAAAGTGACTCAGAGTAGTTCTAGAGATTATTTTATGTGTTCATGTAGTCATATATTGAGGTAGCAGAGGCTGAAAACTTGTAGTGTGTCAATGAAACTGCACGTCTGCGATATTTATTCACACAGAGACACGCAAAACATGCAGGATTCATATTTAAATAGCATTTTGCAGCTTAATATTCACAGACCACTAGTCTATATTGCATTTTTTTTGTTTAGTTATACTTTTGGGCTTTTTTGTGCCTTTAATGGACAAGACAGTATGGGATTTGAACTCGGGTCGCCGCAAGCACAGTTGTGCTATATATTGGCGCACTAACCACAAAACTATTGGTGCCTATTATATTGCGTACTTTTGATTTATTTATCTAAAATTTGGCAAATTTCATTACATTCCGCATTATACAGTAAATTCCATGATTCCATCTGCATTTTCCACATTGTGGAAATCATAGGGATCTACAATTTTAATAAAACTTATGTAAGTTAGCTAAATGTCTTTCACATCATTTCAGCATAAATTATAACAAAACTGTTTAATATATTACAGAGAACAATTTTAACAATGTGTTTCATGACACAGTGTCACCCAACAACTTAATTTGTTCCAGATCGGTTCAGAATGTGAACACTCCAAATGAACCATATCAGATATCTACTGCAGTGTGACTGACCCAAGACACTGACTAGCAGAAGAACTAATCAACTAGTCGACTAGATGGTGCAAACAGTAATACAGAAATCTCCTGAAAGCACAAGGGCATCGTTTATCTTAATGAGTGCACTGAGCGCACATATCTGACTCCAGGGTTCTTATCTTACACTTTATAATAAGACTGTAACAAACGAAAAGTCGATCACCCAGGACCGCACTCCTGCTGTCATGCTGTCTGGGGAGAATAAATGAGGGAGACCCAGAGGCCAGGAATAATCTAGGGAGATCCAGCAGCAGATTAATTGCGCTCTGGAATTATGAGTGTACGGTTAGACTTGGCGTACTGCACTAACGAGGAGGCGTGGCTGACGAGAGCTTCAGCTGATGAAGGAATTAACGCAAACCCACAAAATTCGACCTCGCGCACACACTTGAGAGATAAACAGAAGCGCTTAGCAGGCACGCTGGCCGCTTTCAGGGCCACTTCCTCCGAATACAGAAGAGACTTACGTAAGCTCTTTACTCATCTTTTGTTTGTCAGCTGATTGCTCATGGGTGTTACATAAGGAAATCGGCGTGATCGTGTCATCTGTGGCCTCTCGCATGACCTCACTGATGAGCTCCAAACAATGGAGCCTTTTAAATGAGATGGGGGTCATGTGACAGTACGCATGGTAGATAAAGGAACGGGATCACTGAGGCTGAACTTTGTGTTTGCTTGTACATAAATACAGCAGCCCTAAAAGACACTTTTGAACATTTTAAATGTATGAATATAAAACATCAAATTATGCGGCATCTGCAAACAAATTATGCCGTGACGATGCTGTGACATTAGGTACTTTCATAGCACAGGTGTAATTTATCACGTTATGGTCATTTTAATGTCTTCATTTTAAATAATATTCATGGATTTCATGTGACGTCACACAGCGGTGCGGCCGCCATTTGTAGGACCGAATTGCAATTCAGTCTATCTGCTGTGTTGTGCTGTGAGCTGTTATAACAGCAAATAACAATGGATTATTTAACAAGAGACGTGGATGTATGGGTTCACTTTGATTAAATATTTCTCGTAAGCATAGATGTGTTTTTACATTTTAGTATTTTACTTTAGCGAGTTCACAAAGGAACTTGCAAAATGTTATGTTATGTAATGTGCATATGATATGCATGTGTTTGACATTGTGTTAAATATTTTATCTACACTTAAAACTGCTGTTTTTTGCTGTAATTACATGGTTTTGTAGATAAATTGTTGTGTAAATAAAATTTACTAATGCCAGCTTGATCAACTTGAGTTCTTTAATGGACTTTAAAATTGCTTTCATAATAATATGTTTATAGATTTATTAGTCATGTTATTTATGTATTCTAATCTATATAATTAAAATGAAAGTAAATGTTTTGGCTAGGTAACGTTATCAATCTTAAATGAAATATTAATGAACAGTACAAGTTAATGAACAGGCTAGTCTGGCGTGCTGCGCAGCAGGCCAATTCTGGCTTGGATGGATGCGTCAGTGTCGGTAAGTTACGGCTGTCTCAGATTGATTGGGTCCAGAATCTGGCACTGAGTACACAGACATCCAGGCTGTGTGCGGCAGATGGGTCTCTGGCAGGTGAGAATTTACCTGAAACTGTCCCGAGTGTATGGAGAGGGATTGTGTATTGTGTACGGTACGTTTTCACTAAACTTTAGTGGAGTCAGCAGTTCGCTTGACAGTAAATAAGGATCTAATCCTAATGTATCTATTTAAAAAACAAACAAACAAACAAACAAACATTGTTTTTCGTTGCTGGTGAAGTGTTATTTTGGTTTCCGATCACCAAGGAGAGGCTATGCAAGGTCCTAAAGATGGCGGCTGCGACAAAAAAGTCATGTGACTGAAACCCATGAATATCTATTGTTTTATCATCAATAAAGTATTTTTTTATTTGTGGAAAAATTACCTAGTGGTATCTTTCTTTAAATGCCATTTTGATACATAATGCAAAAAACAAAAATCTAAATTGTCTCATTAATTACTCACCCTCATGTCGCTCGAAACCTGTAAGACCTTCGTTCATCTTCAGAACACAAATCAAGATATTTCTGATGAAATCCAAGAACTTCTGACCCTGTAAAACTTGTAAAACTTTACTTCTTGTATGCACAGAAAACAAAACACGACTTAAAACTTCAAAATATGACTATGTTAAAATATTTCTTCTCTTCTGTGTCAGTCTTCAACACACAGAAGAAAAGAAATTGAATTAAGTCATTTTTTTGTTTTCTTTGCGCACAGAAAGTATTCTCGTAGCTTCATAAAATTACGGTTGAATCAAAGATGTCACTAGGACTATTTTAACAATGTTTTTACTACGTTTCTGGACCTTGAAGGTGGTAGTTGCAATGATGTCTATGAAGGGTCAGAAAGCTCTCGGATTTCATCAAAAATATCTTAATTTGTGTATCGACGAAGATGAACGAAGGTCTTAGGGGTTTGACATGAGGGTGAGTAATAAATGACAGAATTTTCATTTTTGGCTGAACTAGCCATTTAAGTTTGGCTACAGCTTTTATTATTAGCTTGTGTTTTTATATTTTCAGTTTTCATTTTTAGTATTTTTAGTAATTGTGTTATGCCCTTTTATCATTTTTTTAGTTGTTTATAAAATATTTCTAATTAGCTTAGCTAATTAGCTAAATTTTTCTTATCAGTTTTAGTCATTTTAGTTCAGTTAGTTGCCAATGCAACATTTCTAATTTTTGTGTACATCTTTAAATCTAATATTTATATTTTACTTTCAATTAACAAAAACAATTTTAAATAGCTTTAGTTTTAGTTAACAGTAACAATACTGGTGTCCAAATACTTTAGGGCCACTCTATATGCAGCAGGATCGGAAATTAATAAAGGCTTGTGGCAAAAATGCCACCAAAATGAACAAAAATGCTTAATAAATTCAAGACAAAGGGTAAAAAAAAATGCATCTTCACAATTAAACAACATATTACGGCTATCGCGATTAAAATGAAATGTGAAAATTTAATAATAATTAAATGTCAATGCATGGAATTACATTTAGATTTGCTCACACGTCATCAGATTGCTTTTACGTGCTGTTTTGTGCAACGTTGAGCTTTATAACCAATCAAAGGCGATTCTGTTGAACTGAGTAATGCATTGACCAATCAGAGGCACTTGGATTAGTCACCACTGAAAACGCACCAATCAGAGGCACATAGATTAGACAGCGCACACTCGTGAATTCCCTCATCATAAACAACACAATGCAGATAAAATGAAAATAACAGATTAATTTCGTAGCTTCAGTGATTATAACAGGATTTTTTTGCATAACTTGCGCTGGACTTGGCTCACGTCATGGATGGACTGACATGTTTGTCTGTGAAACTAATGTGACATGTCCAAAACTAAACAAAAACGTTTTACTTTGTTTTCAATGTCAATATTAACAATCATGATAACAATATAAAGAGCAATAATCTATAATAATGATTTCTGTCATAATATTGCAGCCCTTTAGATACAATTTTAAACTGTCTATTGTTATTGACAACAGTTTAAAATATTAAAGTAATTGGGTAAATGTAAGTATTTGACATTAAAGACAACATATGGTTTTTATAATAATAAGGTGATTATACAAATTGCCCTCATAAATTTTAAAAAATGCCCTTGGAAATCAATTCAAGGGTGCAAATATTACCCCTAATGGAAAAGTTCATTTCTGAACTTTATTTGAATTTCTGAATTTGTATATTAAAATGTGTTTGTTCACAAAATCTGTGTTTGTGTCTCTTTGCAGGACTAACCTATCCAACCAAGCCAGCAGGCTCTTGGCAGCAGCGATGAGGTCCACTACAGAGGTCAGAAAGTCATTAGGAAGTTTTCGGGTGGCTCTGCCATCATAATGACCGCCCCTCCGCCGTCCCGTAATAAAGTTCTGCAGGTTCTTGGCTGATGCGTTCAGCTTATGCGTCAGAGTCTTCAGGTTTTCTGTCTCTAGTCCATAATTCTGAATAACAAAGAGAAGAGGAGACCATCACAACTTTCAAGAAAAGACAAACTTTTTGTAAGCATGGCTAAGCTATGACAATAAAAAAGGCATTTCCTATAAATAAACTTTTTAATCTCTCTTTTCAATTCTTATTTCTACTCTCAGCTTCTCTGTAGCTTACTGTTGAAGCTCTGCAGTGTGGTACTGCGTATATTCTTGGCTCTTGTGTGACAAATTGCATGTGATGTTCCACTTTTGTAAGTCGCTTTGGATAAAAGCATCCGCTGAACGATTAAATATACATGTAAATGTAAATGAAACGGAGGGAGAGAATGAAAGGGACTGGGTTAGCAAGTTAGAAAGTTAGGGTAAAGGGAAGGTCAGAGGCACTCTGTGATACAGCCCAAGTTCACTGGGAAAAAGTAGTTTGAGTGGTTTTAAATAATGGAGGAAAGAAAATGGAGAAGGAGAATAGAGTCATTTCAAGGCACACAACTCACACTATGTTAACACAACCTGTAGTCCAAATGAAACATACTAAGTACTTTGCTATAAAAATATATATGAATATATTAATATATACACAATTATGCCTTTTTTTTTTTTAAAGAAGTCTCTTCCACTCACCAAGCCTGCATTTATTTAATCCAAAGTACAGCAAAAACAGTACATTTTTGAAATATTTTTACTTTTTAAAGGAGAAGTCCACTTCCAAAACAAAGATTCACATATAACGTACTCAGCCCCTCGTCATCCAAGATGTTCATGTGTTTCTTTCTTCAGTCGTAAAGAAATTATGTTTTTTGAGGAAAACATTTCAGCATTTTTCTCCATATAATGGACTGATATGACACAAGACAAGTTACATACAAGTTTAGGGTATGTCGAAAAACTCCAATCGTATTTTCTCCCTCAACTTCAAAAATCATTTCAAAATCACCCTACATTGCTGCAGAAGTACCGACCCAGTTTTTGCAAAGTGAACATGCAAAGAAGATCAAACACACTTAACAAAAAAGGTAAAACAACGATATAGGACGATTTTAAAGTTGAGGGAGAACATGAGATGGGAGTTTTTTGACATACCCTAACTGTCATGAACCGGAAAAAACTGAGGTCGGGAAGAGCAAGACAAGACGAGCGCTTAACATTAAAAATTATATGAATTGTATTATTTTTATGAAAATAACCAATCATTACACTAGATAAGACCCTTCTTTCTCGGCTGGGATCGTTTACAACCGCATTTGGGATCATTTAAAGCCGCATTTAAACTGCATTTTGGAAGTTGGAGAAAAATCCTAAAATGTTTTCTTTAAAAAACATAATTTCTTTACAACTGAAGAAAGAAAGACATGAACATCTTGGATGACAAGGGGGTGAGTACATTACATGTGAATCTTTGTTTTGGAAGTGGACTTCTTTAAAATAACTGTTTTCTATTTGAATTATATATATATATATATATATATATATATATATACATAAAACGTAACATATTCCTGTGATTTCAAAGCTGAATTTTTAGCATCATTATGAACCTTCAGAAATCACTCTAATATTCTGATTTGCTTCTCAAAAAACATTTTTATTATTATTATGTTGAAAACAGCTGAGTAGAACTTTTTCAGGTTTTTTTGATGGATAGAAAGTTCAAAAGAACAGCATTTACCTGAAATAGAAATCTTTTGTAACATTATAAGTGTCTTTATCATTACTTTTGATCAATTTAAATTCTATCATTTCTTTATTTTCGCAATATATTTTAAATGAAATATATTCCTGTAATGCAAAGCTGAATTTTCAGCATCATTACTCCAGTCTTCAGTGTCACATGATCCTTCAGAAATCATTCTAATATGATAATTTGCTGCTCAAGAACTAACGTAATAATATCAATGTTGAAAACAGTTATGCTGCTTAATATTTTGTGGAAACCCTGATACTCCTTAGAAAGTTTACAAGCACAGAATTTATGCAAAATAGAATTTTTTTGTATTATTATAAATGTCTTTAATGTTACTTTTGATCGATTTAATGAATTCTTGTTAAATAAAACTATTAATTTCTAAAAATCCCAGACTTTTGAACAGTTTTGTTGGGGTGTTGGCTGTGTTTTTCACCACTTTTTCATATTTTGCCCTCAATAGTTTATTTTAAATGCATATGTCTAGTCACAGCAACTTTACAAGCATATTTCATACATAAATTTCTGCAAGATTTCAGATTCATTTTTTGGTATGTTGATATGAATAAAAACAGCATGTGGATATGCATAAGTAAGATCTGCATTAAGCATAGATTACTGCTGGTATTGGTCTGTTAGTAGGCAGTGTATGAATCATGGTCAAACCCCTCTTCCCGATACCCCCTTACAGTCATGTGCTGTGACACCACAGTACGGCTCTCCCAGAATGCCTTGCTGCACACAAAAGCCAGAGGGGGTTTGTCTTGCAATAGAACCAGCATGAGGGATAGATCATAGATGAGTAATCATATTTAATGCAGGAGGGCTCCATGTTGGACAAACCCAGAGAAGCATTACATAAGAAGCTTTCAGGCACTAGCTGGGCTTAAGCACATGACATAACAAATGGTGGGAACAAAAAAAAGAAGAATACAGGGGGCCAGTTTGCGAATGTCTTGGCTAACATACCCCATTCACCCTCCTTTTTCTCCCCTCTTCCTTCATCCGTTTAGGACTACTGTGTTCCTTCTCTCACACTTTTCTTCGCTCTCCCTCTGAGCCTTTCTCTCCTGTTTTAATTTGTTATCCTTCTCTCGCCCAACTGCTGCCAGTTTTCTACCCACTCTGCCCACACAATCTTTCAGTTGCTCCGCCTCTCTTTCCCTCCTTCTGCACTGGCGTCCTTATTTCTCTCGTACCCCGTCAGAACAGCCTGGAAATCGTGTGCAGGATGACAGTGGGAAATGGAGGGATAATCCAAGGGATTTTCAAGGATTTAAAGTGTTTGTTTTGGCTATTATTAATTGCGCAGGATGCAATTACCATAAACATACATGCAGCATGGGAAAATAGGGTCAGGTGTTTCAGGAATAAAGAGAAACATATAGTACTTGATCAATTTGGGTATTTTAATACGACATTATGTACAAGAGAGGACATTAAACCTCAAATATTGTGATCCTTTTGCTAAATGCTAAGTTGCTAAACTTTTTATACAGTTGAGGTCAAAAGTTTACATCCCCCTTTCAGAATCTACAAAATGTTTAAGTATTTTATTAAAATAATACAAAATGCATGTTGTTTTTTATTTAGTATTGACCTGAATAAGATATTTCACATAAAAGATGTGTACATATATTCCACAAGAGAAAATAATAGTTAAATTTATAAAAATGACCCCGTTCAAAAATTTACATCCCCTTGATTCTTAATTCTGCATTGTTACCTGAATGATCCACAGCTGTGTTTTCTGTTTAGTGATAGTTGTTCATGAGTCTCATGTTTATCCTGAACAGTTAAACTGCCCGTTGCTCTTCAGAAAAATCCTTCTGGTCCCACAAATTATTTGGTTTTTCAGCATTTTTGTGGATTTAAACCCTTTCCAACAATGACTGTATGATTTTGAGATCCATCTTTTCACACTGAGGACAACTGAGGGACTCATATGGAGCTATTACAGAAGGTTCAAACACTCACTGATGCTTCAGAAAGCAAAACGTTGCATTAAGAGCTGGGGGTGAAAACTTTTGAACAGAATGGAGATTTTTCTTATTTTGCCTAAATATCATATTTTTACATTTAGTACTGCCATGATCTTCAAATTCAAAAAGTTTTCACCTCCCGGCTCTTAATGCATTGTTTCCTTCTGGAGCATCAGTGAATGTTTGAACCTTCTGTAATAGTTGCATACGAGTCCCTCAGTTGTCCTCAACATGAAAAGTTGGATCTCAAAATCATACAGACATTGTTGGAAAGGGTTCAAATACACAAAAATGCTGAAAAAACAGAATTTATGGCACCTGAAGGATTTTTCTGAAGAACAGCGGGAAGTTTAACTGTTCAAGACAAACAAGGGACTCACAAACAACTATTACTAAACAAAAACAACAGCTGTGGATCATTCAAGTAACAACAGTATTAGGAATTAAGCGTATGTAAACTTTTGAATGGGGTCATTTTTATAAATTCAGCTATTATTTTCTCTTGTGGACTGTATGTAAACATCTTTTATGTGAAATATCTTATTCAGGTCAGTACTAAATAAACAATAACACGCATTTTGTATGATCCCTCTTATTTTGGTAAAATAATTAACATTTTGCACAAGGGGGATGTAAACGTTCGACCTAAACTGTATGCTTGTATAGCTTTTTTAACAATTTTCTTTGTCAATGATGTATGCATATGTGTAAGTGTATGTTTTTTTTTCTGGTTTGTTTGTCACTTTGTTTGTATTTCATTTTATTTTATTTTATTTTACAGTCTATTATGTGACAAGACAGAATTTTCTTTTAAAGGTAAGCAAATAAGGGATTCAGGCAGATGTTTTGTACAACTTGTTTATATGTGCTCTTCACCCAAAAATTTAAATTACCCCATGATTTACTCACCCTCAAGCTATCCTGGGTTTATATGACTTTCTACTTTCAGACGAATACAGTCGGAGTTATATTAAAAAATATCCTGGCTCTTCCGAGCTTTATAATGGCAGTGAAGAGGGGTTAAGATTTTGAAGCCCAAAAAACTGCATCCACCCATCATAAAAAGCAAGGATTTCTATCTAAGCCAAGAGGAGAGGTTTTCCTTTGCTGTAAACAAAACTTGGTTCTTGAGAGACTAGCATATTCTCGCTACGTCCTGTCATCCACAGGAACATCATTCTCTCGTGAATGAATGTAGACAGTTAGTGGAAGCTAGAGATTATGGTTTATAAAGTTTAATATGGATACTTTTCTTACACAAATGCATCGATTTACTTCAGAGGGCCTTTATTAACCCCCGGAGCCGCGTGGAGCGCTTTTCATGATGGGTGGATGGACTTTATTAGGCTACAAAATCTCAACACCCATTCACTGCCATTATAAAGCTAGGAAGAGCCAGGGCATTTTTTTAATATAACTACGACCATATTCATCTGAAAGAAAAAAGTCATATACACCTAGGATGGCTTGAGGGTGAGTAAATCATGGGGTAATTTTCATTTTTGGGTGAACTATCCCTTTAAACAAAACTGTTTTTCAACAAGATGCTGTCAAATTTGTGTTCGGTGAGAACACAATGCACCTGTGTGTGTTTGCATATGTGCTCACCAGGGCGCAAAGCAGGTCCACAGCCTCCAGAATGAGTTCCTGGTGGCCGATTCGAGAAACACCCAGATCCTCGAGCTCCTGATGGGTGATTCTCAACAGCTGTTCACCGCCCACCTTTTCTTGCTCAAAGTTCTTAATATACTGCTGCAGACAGTCATCCAAACCTTGAAAAGAGCAACACACAGCAAAATTAAGACATCAATCAGAGCATCTTGGATATCATGTATTCATTTACAGCACAGCTTGGTTAATCTACTACCAGTATCAGATGAGTAACAGACATTATAAGCAACTACAGCCGTATATGTTTCCCAACATAGAAGTGTGGGAGTCGATTGCGTGTTTATGTGGAGCCCCACAAATGAGCGTGTACAGCACATATAAAAAAGCTCTCTAGGACAGTGGTGAGGGATTGTGAAAGTCTTGGCACACAGCTGTTTAAACAGACCTCATTTTGTGGACGGGCACAGACCGAGACACACAACTTTGAAACGCTTTGCTGTCATGAACAGACGTCAGTGGACTTCAAGCACTATTGTCACTAATAAGGGAAGACCTGTTTGGCAAGAGCTAGCTGTTGTCTGGGAAACACATGCCTCCCCCGTGCCCCCTACCCTTCTATACTGATCCTTCGCAATTGTTTTCTTCTCCCACGGATTCACACAAAACATCATATATTTATAGAAGAGAAACAGAAATTGTTTCACACGATCAGATAAACCAAAGCTGTTTTGAGCATATTTATGTACAAGCAAGAAGGTAGTTATTCACATATAGTGTAATCCAAACATTCTTGGGACTATAGACTGAAAATAATCATGAAAAATCTCTCTCGCTCTCTGTATATATATATATATATATATACTAACTGTGAAAAGTATTTGTACTGTAACATTTTTAATGTTTTTTAAAGAATTCTCTTCTGCTCACCAGGCCTGCATTTATTTGATCAACAGTACAGCAAAAACAGTAAAATACTGAAATATTTTTACTATTTAAAATAACTGTTGTCAATTTGAATATATTTTAAAATGTAATTTATTCCTGTGATCAAAGCTGAATTTTCAGCATCATTACTACAGTCTTCAGTGTCACATGATCCTTCAGAAATCATTCTAATATGCTGATTTGCTGTTCAAGAAGCATTTATTATTATTATTATCAATATTTAAGTTAAATATTAACAGTTGAGCACATTTTTTCAGTATTCTTTGATGAATAGAAAGATCCAAAGAATAATGATGCTAAAAATCACAGGAATAAATTACATTTTAAAATATATTCAAATAGAAAACAGTTATTTCATGCTGTACTTTGGATCAAATAAATTCAGTCTTGGTATGAAGAGTTCAGATGCAAAACCAGCTAAAAGCCTTCTCGGTCAAAAATGAGATAATGATACTGAGTGAATGCTCCTGATCAAATACTTTTACTTCAAACTCACTAAATTCCAGCCTCAGCCCAATCAGAAGTACCAGTACTTACATAGAAACCTATACAAAGTAGCCAGAAAGAAATGCTAATTTTAAAGAAAAACGTCAGATGGATTTGGAGGCTTTTGCGTCTGGACTCTTCATATATATACATATATATATATATATCTATATATATATATATATATGTATAGTATTGTAAAAAAAAATCGTAAGCATCCACACACAGTTCCATTTACTAGCATGCATCTCAGCATTTCAACAAACATAATGTCCGGTTCACAAACAAAAGACTTTTATGAACCATTTTTTCATGAGTCAGATAAAAACATTCATAAGAAGCCTCAAATTTGCTTATGAGCTAGTGATTTGAATCAGATTCACTCAGTTAGTGAGTCATACTGGGTTCACTTACTCCCTCACTGAACCACAAGCATAATTAAACATATTTAAAAATAATAAATTAATAAATAGCATTTTAAATAATTAATTAAATATTTTACAAAAAATCTCAGGGCTCCAGGCTGCAAATTCAGTGCAACAAAAAATTAATTCAATGAAATAAATAAATAAATAAACAAATGAATGAACGAACAAACAAACAAATTAATTAATTAATGATACAATCTCTCATGAAGGAAAACATTGCTGATGTTGTTTTTTTATGTAACATTTGGTTTATTGTCAGCAAAAAAACATAATGCAAAGTTATGTCTGATTCACGAAAAGTCTCTTACAAACCCATTCTTTTTGATGAGTCAGTTCATTAAAAGATCATGAATGTGCTTGTAAGTTAATGGCTTGAATAGTATTCACTCAGAAAGTCAAATATTGGGTTCACAACTGACTCACTTAAGCGTGAGTGGAAATAAAAAATACAAAATGTGTAATAAATCAAATAATGCTACTTAAAAAAAGAAATCTTAAAAAATATTGTTGGTAATTTGGCTCCTAAATCTTATTAAATCCTTTTTTGTTGTTGTTGTTTTTCATTTCACTTCGAAGGTTTTACGTATTTTTATTAAAGGAGAATTTTCTTATAATTTACTCATCCCCATGTCTTCCAAGATGTCTTTCTTTCTTTAGCCAAAAAGAAATTAAGGTTTTTGAGGAAAACATTCCAGGATGTTTCTCCAGCTTCAATGGGCTCTACACGATCCCAGCTAAGAAATATAGCGAAATATAGCGAAACAATCAGTCATTTTCTAAGAAAAATTCAAATTTATATACTTTTTACCCACAAATGCTCATCTTGCACTAGCTCAACCTCACGCATTACATAATCACGCAAAAGTGACGTGGGCATAATGTGTGAAGACGCAGAGCATTTGTGGTTAAAAAGTATCCACCTTATTTTTCCCATAAGAGTGGGTGCAGCCATTCGTAAATTTTTTGTGTCTGGCTTCCGGTCTCATCCACTTCCAGCTATTTTTAGCTGCACAAAAAGCTCGTTTTGCTGCTTGATATTGCAAACTGGTGTGTCTTACCATATTATTTTAATGTATTATCTTAATTATGAACACGCTGGTACGTAGTGCAAACTGTTTTACTGTTTACTGCACTTCGATATTCTTCTCGTTTTTTCCCTATGGCGGATTATGAACCGGACGTCTAACACATTACCAGAAAACAGCTTACTTCCGCATTGAAAAATAAGGTGGATACACTTTTATTTTTGGCAGAAAATGACAGATCATTTTGCTAGATAAGACCCTTGTTCCTCAGCTGGGATCATGTAGAGTCCTTTGAATCTGCACTGAAACTGCAATTTGGGCCTTCAACCCATTGGCCACCATTGAAGTCTACTATATGAAGAAAAACCCTGGATGGTAAAAAGTATATAAATTAGGGCTGTCAAATGATTAATCGCATACAAAATAAAAGTTTGAGTTTGCCTAATAAACGTGTGTACTGTGTGCAATTATTATGTATATATAAATACAAACACATTCAGGTACATGTATAAGAAATACTTACATGTATATGTATTTTTTATAATTTTTATATAATTTATGTAATATATAAATACAAATATTTTTTACATAAATAACATATTTCTCTTAAATATATACATTAATTTGTGTGTATTTATATATACATAATAATTACACACAGTACACACGCATATATTAGGCAAACTCAAATTTTTATTTTGTATGCGATTAATCGCGATTAATCGTTTGACAGCCCTAATATAAAATTGAATTTTTCTTAGAAAATGACTGACCGTTTCGCTAGATAAGGCCCTCATTTCTTAGCTGGGATCGTGTAGAGCCCTTTGAAGCTGGAGAAACATCCTGGAATGTCTTCCTTAAAAACGTAAATTTTTTTTCGGCTGAAGAAAGAAAGACATCTTGGAAGACATGGGGATGAGTAAATTATAAGAAAATGTTCATTCTGGAAGTAAAGTTCTCCTTTAATAAAAATAAGTTTTTTTATTTTTTATTTTCTAGCAATTCTGACTTTTTTTCTCGCAACTGTGACTTTGTATCTCACAATTCTGACTTTATAACTCCCAGCTGTGAGTTTATATATCACAATTCTGAGAAAAAAAGGTCAGAATTGTGAGATTTGCAATTGCGAGTCATAAAGTCCAGTTATGAGGAGAAAAAAAGAGAATTGCAAGTTTATATCTCACAATTCTGAGCAAGAATGTCTGAATTGTGAGGTAACAAGTTGCAATAACCTTTTTTTTCTTTTTTATTCAGTGGCGGAAACGGGGTTCTATACTTTTGTGCCGAACTCTTACAAAGCAAACAAAAACAAACACTGTCCTCCAATCCCTGAATGTTTCTCTCAGTTAATATATGTAATCTCACAGTCTGTCATAGCAAATCAACACAGGCTGTCGTGAATTATTAGGCAAAGCGTCTTCTCATAGGATAAGAACACGCAGCCTCATGAATAATTATGAGACACCAACGCGTCATCTAAGTACTATAGTGTACTAAGATGTGACGTCAACACAATGTAGATTTTAAACCCAAAAGATGAAAATAGCGCAAAAAAACTCTAAATTAACCAGTTTTCTACAACAATTAAAATAAATGGATACTACCATTGTCATCTATGATGTGCGACACAAACAGCTCTTCTAAAATCTCAGAAAAAGTAGTCCAGGGTTTCATGAAACTTTAATATGTATGTATGTGATCAGTTACACAGAAAATGCTATGCAGGACCTTTTACTTCCTCCCAGCTCCCTCCTTCTGTCCTAAGCGCTATTCATTTCCTCTCCACCTCCCTTAAATTTCCTCACAGACTTGCGTTTTCTCCTCCATGACTTTTCCGACTCTTTTATATTATTATCTGCATGCTCATATCACAACAAAAGACAAGGCTGCAGAGCATGTAATATATCCCTTTCATCAATCCCTGATATTCATCTCGCTGTTGCATACATCTAACGGACTGTGAGAAGAAAGTTCAGATACCGGCACGATTCAAAACTGCTGAAAGCGAACGTTTCACGGCTTTGCATGCAATTTGAGGGCTTAACAAATCCGCTTCTTTACCAAGCTGATCTAAACTCCTTCCAAATGAAAGAAATCATCACGTTTGCCGCTGTACGTTGCTATAGAGACAGTATAGATGGCAAGAGCGTTTGAGAAGGACTTCATTACCAAGACAAAACTGGCAGTGAGATGAAAAGCTTATATGTGAGACTTACGTTTGAATAGACAAATAAATAAATAAGGAAACATCTAATACGTACATCAATAGACTATTCAGAGATTTCAGCTTTTGTGTGGCGTTTGCATTGTAATGCTAATGAAACATTATAGGAATATTATTATTAAGAGTCTCAATAGTTCTATGGAGCACCAATGGGAAAGATATATATTCTTCCTATGACAGATTCACAACAGAAACAAGTCAGGAAAGGAAAGGCATTTTTTTTTTCAGAAGAACTTCTTCCCCAATCATTAGAAATAGCAAGATGAAACCAAAGGTCCTTTTAACAGTTGCTAGTGTTGCTCTTCCTGTGGCTGAGCGAGACAGTCCAGCTCACACAGCGCCAGTGTACACAAACAGTAAACTCATTGATTAGGAGGACATTAATCTGCTGTTAATTGCAGCCGCTGTGGCTAAGTTGTGTTAAATACTACAAAGAAGAGCACCGCACGTTCATCTGGGACCATTAATCTCTGTCAAGCGAGGCGGGTGGTCGGCCAACAGTCAGAACCGAGGAAGATGCAGCGAGAGGCTGAGAGAGTAAGTAGGTTAAGGAATGAGTCAGTAATGAGAGAAAGTTGTACTGAAAATCTGATCGTAGCTTTACAGTATGTTGACTAAAGCGGCTTAAAAGCTGGTCCACTTCAGCCATGACCTGAAAACCTCTAAACTGTCCTGAATCCATCATCTGGCAAACGGTGTGGCCCAGAACCGAAAGAGGGATCAGGAGCTTTGTAACTCTCTATGCAATGGATGCTTGAGTTATATAGAGATATAGAGAGTTACTGTATATAGGTAAACGATTCTAATTCATACTACATTAAAGAAGAAGTCCACTTCCAGAACAGCAATTCACAAATAATTTACTCACCCCCTTGTCATCCAAGATGTTCATGTCTTTCTGTCTTCAGTTGTATAGAAATTATGATTTTTGAGGAAAGCATTTCAAGATTTTTCTCCATGTAATGGACTTTATTGGTGTCCCCATTTTGAACTTCCAAAATGCAGTTTAAATGCAGCTTCAAAGGCTCTAAATGATCCCAGCCGAGGAATAAGGGTCTTATCTAGTGAAGCGATCTGTCATTTTTTTTCGAAAAATAAAAAATGTTATACTTTTTAAGCACTAAAGCTCATGTAGCACAGGCTCTGGGATGCACGTCCATAATGCTACGAATTAGCGACGGGTCGTTTGATGGGTCTTTAATGTGACTCGGGAAGAACGAGTCGTCTCGGGGGGTGATTTGTTCAGTCGCGCATGCGCAACATCCTGTTAGCTTCTGTACTGGAATTAGTTCACCTGTTTCAAGCCTTCAGGTTTTTCGAGTCGTTCGTTCATCTTATGGGGCGTCACGTGATGAACGAACAACTCAAACCCGAAAACTTGTCAGATAAGAGGTGAGGTGAGCTAATCATAGTCTAAAGGTAAACAATGAATTAATCTTTTCTGTTTCTTATAGCATTATAGTTTTGTCTTGTTTGTAGTGTGATCAATGTTTGCGTAAGTAGTAGATGTGTTAGGGAAGTAACACGTAACATTTTGCTAAAATGAACGAAATGACTTGAAAAAAGATTCGTTCATTTTGCTGAACGAGACTCAAATGTCCGAGTCGGTAAAATGATCCGAACTTCCCATCACTACTACGAATCACGTCTAAGTTCATCGTCTGTGTACTCTGGCTCAAAAAGGTAGAGTTTGTCGAAAACCTACATTCCGCATGACCTTTCGACGTGAGTGAATAGTACGTAGTGTCGTGGATGTGCATCCAAGAGCCTGTGCTACACAAGCTTTTGTGCTTAAAAAGTATCATTTTTTAAAGAAAATTACCGATCGTTTCGCTAGATAAGACCCTTTTTCCCCGGCTGTGATCGTTTAGAGCCCTTTGAAGCTGCATTTAAACTACATTTTGGAAGTCCAAAATCAGGGCACCAATGAAGTCCATTATATGGAGAAAAATCCTGAAATGGTTTCCTCAAAAAGCATAATTTCTTTATGACTGAAGACAGAAAGACATGAACATCTTGGATGACAAGGGGGTGAGTAAATTATTTGTGAATTGTTGTTCTGGAAGTGGACTTCTCCTTTAATATAGAGTGTTTTCACAACACGTCATCATTTGGCCATATTGGTGGCACTGAATGTAAACAGTGCTACTGAACCGAATGAAACATGCATATTTTGCTTATTATTGCTCCTGAAAATGGTCAATTATTGTCATGTTTTGGGCTGTAGTAATCGGTCGGACCAGGAAAAAGGACCTGCAGTACTATAGACTGCCAAAAGTTATAACAAATCAAGGAGAAGAGTGCAAAAAACTGTCTGAGGAACAAAAGGCGTTTGTGGTTGGCCAAACCGAACCAGGATTTCCAGGGCAAAAATCTTGACAACATTCGTGTTTGTTCTTATCATTTCCACTCATGTAGGTGAAATATTAGGCTAATATCTTAATTAATACTGCTACGTATTTTTACCACCTCTTAAATTTAGTTTGTCAAAATATTGTGCCCTTTCCTGCTTATTAAGTCCCTCTCTATAAGGATTAGCAGCTTCCACATGTTTTTTTTGTGATTTAGACAGCATAAATTAGCAGAACAACGTATTTAGTAGTACATTAACTGTGCAGTCCATGCTGTTGTTTACATCTGAGTGTCACCAGTATGGCCGCGTATCCGGGTAACTGACCAAATCATGATGTAAGTGCAAACCCTCTTTTGAAGGTTAAACTACCTGATTTGTATACAAACACTTAAATTACATTCAGTGAAGTTTGTATAATAATAAAAGTTACAATTGCATAATTATATTTCTACTCCAATTTGTTTTTGAAATATAAACATTTTAATTTTAAATATCTATTAATTAAATATTGAAGAATAGTAAAAATTATAATGAATGTGTTATATGATATACACAGTATTTAGCAAAATGCTCCTCTCTAGAGTTCATTTTTCTAGAGTTTACGCTCACAAAATATGTTTTTTTCTGAGGTAAATTAGTGTGACCATACCTCCTCTTTTTCCCCAGACATGTCCTCTTTTTGGACCTAAAAAATGTGTCCCGACAGGATTTCTAAATTGCCCAAAATGTCCGTGATTTGGCTTTTGCTTTCTACAGTAGGCATTCATTGTGTATTTTTGTATCAAAACTGCATGGGACTGTTTTCTTAACCCCGCTCCAGCTGAATTTGACTATTACTGCGCACTCACGCAAAGATTCTAATATTGCGTATAATTTTCGCACATTTAGCTGCTATCCTATGCAGACCATTTAAATCTTTTTTGAATGAGCGTTCGCTGTTCACCTTCACTTTCAATTTTGTGATCACACGCACTCTGTATAAGGGAGCACATCTTACAAGATAAGATATTTGTCAATAAGCTCATTATCTGTTGAGCAGCAAATCCTCCAGCATGGTCTGTCAGTCATCCCTCCTTACTCTTGACCTGTGATATCAGTCAGATCTGTTGAATGCAGGGTTGCCAAATCCGCATTTTTCACACAGAACTGGGCTACTTTTAAACTATTGCGGCGGGTTGTTTTTCTCCAATGGGTTAAATGTTTGAAATATTGCATAAATTACATTTGACTGAAATGCTTGTATTGAAACATTTTGCATTCTTCCTGTGGTAAAACTGTGCAAGATGTTATGTTTTGTGAAGCATGGCCACTGGTAGGAAGCTTTTTAGCTGTGTTTATGATCAGTCTGCATAAGAAATTGTAAAATATGTTTTTTAGGTATGGAAAATACATATTTTGAGTTTTGATATGGGATATGGTCATTGTGCTACATTTTAACCCCTCTCAACCCCATCTTGCCCCCTGTCCTCTTTTTCGAAAACTACAATATGGTCACCTTATGTTAATGTGAGTTTACGTGATATAAGCTGTTATTCTGACGTCTTTCTGCGGTTGAAACACTGATTACATGCAGTGTACATACATTGGCTAGTTTGTGTGTAAATGCCAGACATTGTTAAGCACTTTGGTCAACCATGGTTGTTTTTAAATGTGCTATATAAATAAAACTGAACTGAATTGAACTGAACTGAACATGAGACAGGATACAGATTTTGGTAAGTTGTACTCTTACTTTTAACATACCTTTGAATGTTCATTCATTTTTATTTCGGCACTACAGCGATCTGTCACTCCACATTAAACATTTCAATACATATAATGTTATTTCTCTGGGGTTTTATGCAGGAATCTGTCTGATATTTGCACACTGCTACACACAGCTACTGTAGTTATTTTACAGTGTCTGTCGCCAAACCGCATAACAGGCTGTGTTTGGTCGATAGGTGTGAAATCCTGTTGAACTGTTTAGTTAAATAGATTAATACAACATGCATTTAATCAAGGCTACATTTGAGCTTCATTGTGCGCTGTTTTATTGGATTTGCTGCTATTATTCTGCTCATAACGCCCATGGCACCACTCAGAGGGGGGGATAAGAGTGAGTCACAGGAAGCATTGAGGGGGGCAGGAAAAAAAGAGCATTGAGGGAAGGTCACAGGGCTCTTCTGTGCTGGGAAGGCTGTTGTCTGGCCCTCAGTGGCATCACCTGGGGGCATCACCACTGAACTGTATGCTAATGTTAGAGCTGCAACATGATAATCGCAGTGTGCACGGAAACCTGTGAATATGGGAACAGGAAACACTGTGTACATCATGGATTTATACAGAGAATATGAATATAAAAATATCCAGAACTGTAACAGTTAGTATACAGAACAAATGTTTCGCTAGAAAGCAGTGCAGCGGTAGCGCACATGCTCTTGACACATTAGGGACAAAGCACCCACTTGGTTGACGTGTGATTTGCATCCAAACCACAACATGACCTGATCCCATTAACCCCTCGCTTCCACCAGTGATTTCTCCTAAACTATACAGGCCAAAAGAAGTCAAATAATTAAAACAAAAATTGCTCTGCTTGTTGTTTGCTGTCTGTGAAGCCACTGACTGAACAACCATCACATATAATAAAATGTCAATTTGTCAATGATGATCATGTACAGTGAAAATTATTATTGGTTAGTTTGGTCAAATATATCATTTAAGAGTCTCTTATATTCACCAAGGCTGCATTTATTTGATCAAAACATACAGTAAAATTGTAAAATATTACAATTTAAAATAACTGTTTTCTATTTTTTGTATTTAAAAAAAAAAAAAAGTAACTTATTCCTGTGAAGACAAAACTGCATTTTTAATAGCCATTACTCTAGAAGGTTCTGCTTAATGTTTTTGTGGAAACTGATCCTTTGATGAATATAAAGGTCAAAAGAATAGTGTTTATTTGAAACAGAAAACATTTGTAACATTATGAATGTCTTTACTGTCACTTTTGATTAATTTAATGCACCCTTGACTCCAAACTTATAATTGGTTTACAATTTATCTTATAATTTACTAAAAAAAAATAAAATAAATAAAAAATAAATAAATAAATAAATAAATAAATTACAACCAAATGCATCACTGTTTTTTTTTTAAAAAAGCTATACATTTCTTCTTGTTTTTTATGCACATTAGTTTTATGTTACATTTACAGTAATATTTACATATTTTATGTCTCTGACTATTGTACATGGTTTACACGTTTCTAATTAATAATAATTATTAGTAGCAATAATTATGTTTAAAAAACATTTTTTCTGTGACTTCTGTGACGTAACTTTCTGTGATTAATCACGATTAATCACATCCAAAATAAATAGTTTACAAAAGTTTACATAATTGATGTGTGTACTGTGTATATTTATTATGTATATATAAATACACGCACTTGCATGTATATGTAAGAAAAATGTTATGTTTATATATTAAAAATATTTATATATAATATCAATTATATTAATATAAATATATTAAATCAATATTTTCAAAATATTCAAAATATATACTGTATGTGTGTACATTTACATAATAAATATACACAGTATACGCACATATATTATGTAAACAAACTTTTATTTTGGATGTGATTAATCGCAAATCATTTGACAGCACTAAGATATATTTATATACAATTTATTTCTTAAATATATACATGTATGTGTGCATATTTATATATACATATAATATACACAGTACACACACATATATTATATAAACACAAACTTTTATTTTGAAAGTGATTTTTGATTAATCGATTTGACAGCACTAATTATAATAAATGTTTTTAGTACATTTTAAGATGCAAAGCAGTTTCTAGTAGCTCAGGTAGGTTGGTGCATTATACCTACTGTAACTGTAATGATTACTAACTATGTATTATACATAGTTTTATATAAGTTAAAGATGGAAGCGATTACGGTGAAACTCTTAATTTGTGGCAACAACAGCTTCCAGTTTTGTTTGTTCTTTTTACCAATAATTTCACTAATTGTTTACACATTACCACCATAAAACCAGTTACAGGTTGGGTCTTAAAGCAAGGCATGAGTATAGGCATTGTTTAGCAGAAGAGTGTGCATGATAACAGTTGCTTCTGGTCAGATATTTCTCATACTTTTAATAGTATCCATATGCCAGCTAAAATAAAAAAAGCTGTAATCAGCATGTGCCTTCAAATATATCACGAAGGATGTCAAACATGCAAGCCACACCAAAAACACGCCCAACATGCATAGCTTACATACATGGTTTGCTGCTAGGGCTGTAGATCTAGGTAGAAATCAAATATATAAAGATTGTTCTGAAGAGAGGCACTTTTATATATAGGCTACAGCACATAATCCTGAGACACAGACAAGCAAAATGATTGCAGTCCTAGTGAACATATTTGTGCCATTGTGTGTGGCTCAGTGAGGCTACGTGGGCAGCATATAGCCATGCACACTGATCACAGGTGTACTTTACTGCATGCTGCACACTGTGTTAGCTTAATAAATGCTGCTAAAGGATCGTTACTAATTAATTTTGTCACCATTTATTCATTCTAATGCCATTCCAAATGTCATACCTTCTGTAGAACACGAAAAGAGAACATTGGCAGAACATTCACGCTGCTATTTTGCATATAATGAAAGTGAATGGTGACCAAGTGCTCCAAAGTCAAGCTCCAAAAATGAAAAAAAAAAAACTGATTTTATTTAATGCATGTTTAAATAAATTTGTCATAAAATCTAGCTGTTATGATAGCTATCATTTAAACGCTTATATTAAAAAAGATTAAAGGGATAGTTTACCCAAATATGAAGATACCTCATGATTTACTCATCCTCAAGCCATCCTAGATGTATATGACTTTCTTCTTTCAGATGAACACAATTAGAGTTATATTAAAAAATGTCCTGGCTCTTCCAAGCTTTATAATGGCAGTGAATGGGTGGTGAGATTTTAAAGCAAAATAAAGTGTGTCCATCTATCATAAAAAGTACTCCACATGGCACCGAGGGGTTAAAAAAATTAATTTTAAAAAATATCCATATTTAAAACTTTATAAACCGCAATCTTTAGTTTCCGTTAACTGTTGTACGCATATTAATGAGAGAGTGTTGTTCCAGTGGATGACATAGTCGTAGTATAGACTCTGGTGAGAAGTGACGAAAGCGGAAGCGCAAAGGAAAGAGCAATACACAACACCGGCCGTAAATTACAAGAATTTGCAAAGAAAAACGTCAAAGGATTTCGATATAAACCAAGGGGAGACAGATATTCCTTTGCTGCAAACAAACCTTGGTTCTTGCGAGACTAGCATATTCTCACCAGAGCTTGCGCTACGCCTACATCCGTCATCTGCTGGAACGCCATTCTCTCTTGAACGCGCATAAATATGGATATTTTTCAACGATTCACTTCAAAAGGCATTTGTCAACCCCGCTGAGCCATGTGGAGTACTTTTTATGATGGACGAATGCACTTTATTAGACTTCAACATCTTAACACCCATTCACTGCCATTAAAAGCTTGGAAGAGCAAGAACATTTTTTGACATAACTCTGATTGAATTCGTCTGAAAGAAGAAAGTCATATACACCTAGGATGGCTTGAAAATCTATAATTTTCAATGTAAATCATGGGGTCATTTTCATTTTTGGGTGAACTATTCCTTTAAGCTGCGGTCACATTTATCATCCCTCTGCGAAATTTCACAGACAAGTTCCAATAATTTTAATCTGTGCTATTTGGAATTTCACAATAAAGTAGGTTATGCAAATTTGCAGCGATGACCAACACAAAACTCACTGAAAGTGACTTTTTTGATGGCTAAATTTCACCCAAATTTTGCGAAAGTGACCTTATCACATATTTTTTCTTTAAAAAAGATGACATGTGCTGACTTGTGAATTTAAATCGAATTAAGAAATGTACCTAAACACTGAGCCATACAAAAAGGCAGAATGAAAGTATTACATGAAACAGAGCAGTCAAATGATGACAGAATTGTCATTTCTGAGTAAACCATCTCTTTTGTTGTGCAAGGATTGAGTATCTGTATGCAAAACATTGAGCGCATTATTGCATGCTGCTGATCAGAAGACTCTAATGATCACAAAGATACAAACAGACACCATCAACCCATAGGGGCTTTAACAGCCTTACACTAATACACATGCACATAAACATGTTATCTTCTGCTCCTCAATGTGTCTCAGCAGCTGATACAGCAGCTTGCGGGGTTTCTTTTTGCACATAACAGACAGATGCCAATAAAATTCTCCAGCTTTTAGAAGCAAAGCATTGGCCACGTCAAGAAAACGTCTGAAGCTTCTTAAAATTCTCTGCGACCCTCAGGAGAGGTTAACTTACAGAGAGACGGTGTGTACTTGTGAGCATGCTTTTAGTGTGCAAACAGCATGAGAAAGCCTCTCTGGCATTCCCTTAGGGAGGAACACCGCCTCGCTGTAATTCTTTATGATTCCCACACCGCCTTTTCATCTCGCTTATCCTTCCTTAACAGTTTAGTTTTGCCCTAATATAAGGATGTTTGTACTTTAAATAGTTCTTTATCACAATGCATAATGTGCATCAGCCATGTTCCTGCGTATGAGTAAAATAAACAAGCGAATAACACAGGAAAGCGCAGTTTGTTATCGTCCATTTGAGCCATCACCTTATTTACCCACTCGAACACATCACACGCCATCTGACACAAACAAAACTCAAGCCAAGACATCCACACAACAAGATAACACGTGCAAGCATACAAGTGCACATTGTTGTTCGTTTACTGAAGCTGGTTACCGCTGAAAAGCACACCTGCAGTCATATTCTCGCACAAGCGTAGACATTGTGGACTGAATTCCTCACAGGGAGGAATGAGATGGAGATGCTGATCTACGTTTTTCAAAAACATAATTACTTAAAGGCAAAACATTCAGCCAAGTGGAACATTTTCCTCATTTGAATTACAAATGACTGTCTTCGTCTCTTTTCTCACTTCATCTAGAACTCCTGAGCTAAATAAACCAGCCAATTACACCCAAACGATCTTTCTCGAAGGGCTTCGCCTTATCTAATGCCAAAGGCATTTAGCGTTGTAATAGGCCTAATGTACCTGCTCCATAATGAGACCGTTTCCTAATCACAAAATCAAAGGACAGTATGACTGTGTTTAATGTTGTATAACCAAATTCTAGTAAAGAGATCACTGGACTGCCTTTCATGCCCCTCTAATATTGTCAGGAAACGGGACATAAAAATAAAATAAATGTGGATGCTTTCTTGACATGTCTATTTCTATTATTTTTTTTGTTGGCCAGAAAGGGCTGCATTATGGAACATAAAAGCTTCACTGTAAAAACACAAATAATAATAAAATAGTAATAAATTAAACACAAAATACTATAAAATTCATAATTTACAAACAATTATAATATATATAAATATGTATACATAAATTTGACTTATTTTAGTTCAGTTTTCACTGCAAAATAATGTGTATTTTTTACATACAAAATATACACTGTAAAAGCATATTTTTTAAGTTATAAATAAAACTATTATTTTAGTAGGTTTTACCAGAAAATACTATTTAATATTACTCTGGACAAATAAATACTTATATTTGATAAATAGGACAATATTTGTAATTTTACCTTAAAATACTCATTATACACTGAACAAAATTTATATTGAAAATTGTTTCTATTGATACACATTAAAATAAACATAAAATTTTGAAGTAAACAGAAATAGGAAATATTATTTTTTTGTAAAACATACTAAAATATATATAACTTCAAAAAAAAAACTATAACTTCAAAAAATATGTTTCTATAGTGTATATTTTTTATGTAAAACACACATTACTTTGGAGTGAAAACTAATATTTGTAATTTTACCATTAAAAATACTCTAATAATTATACACTGAATAAAATTTGAGATAGAAATAATTTTCTCTCAGAAATTGCAAATAAACAGCAAGCAACACATTAAAATAAATATAAAATTTTAAAGTTAATAGTAATAGGAATAGTATTTTCTTGTAAAACATACTCAAATAATTGTTTTATTTATAACTTCAAAAAAATGTTTTTACAGTGTATTTTTTTTTGGATGTAAAAATACATATTACTTGGCAGTGAAAACTAAACTAAAATAAACATATATATATATATATATATTTTTTTTTTTTTGGAAAAAAAACCCCAGGACAATATTTATTATTTTACCATAAAATACTCTAATGGTTATACACTGAAAAATACATATAACATTTGGGATAGAAATGATTTTCTTTCAGAAATTGCAAGTAAACACCAAGTAACATTGAAATTAACATGACATTTTAAAGTAAATACTAAAAGGAAATAGTATTTTCTTGTAAAACATACTCAAATAATTGTTGTATTTGTAACTTAAAAAAATGTTTTACAGTGTGTATGTAAATGTTTTTACAGTGTATATGTTGTATGCAAAAATACACATTACTTTGCAGTGAAAACCTATGTATTTATATTTATTATTTTTATATTTATTTATATTTATAATTTTACCGTAAAATACTCTAATCGTTATACACTGAATAGACATAATTTTAAATAATAGACAGAAATAATTGTCTCTCAGAAGTTAATAGTAATAGGGGATAGTATTTTCTTTAAAAAAAAAAAACTAAAATAATTGTTTTATTTAAAAAAAAAAAAAAAAAAATTGGGATAGAAATTATTTTCTCTCAGAAATTGCAAGTAAACACCAAGTACCATGAATATGAAAATTTGAAGTAAATACTAATAGGAAATAGTATTTTCTTGT
Organism: Cirrhinus mrigala; assembly: GCA_036247105.1. Lineage (NCBI taxonomy): Eukaryota > Metazoa > Chordata > Actinopteri > Cypriniformes > Cyprinidae > Cirrhinus > Cirrhinus mrigala. The sequence continues at coordinate 14,516,435 of CM070027.1, read as the reverse complement.
AAAACATACTCAAATAATTGTTGTGTTTATAACTTAAAAAAATGTTTTTACAGTGTATATTTTGTATGTAAAATTATATGATTATAAATAATGTGTATGTAACACATTATTTGGCAGTGAAAACGGTAAAATAACCTAGTATTTCGTTATATTTTGTATTATTTAAATAATCATTTTCTTATTTGCCTCACCATTTATGAATATAGGTGTGTTTATTTTACAGTTTCTTGCATTATTACAGCGCTGTGTTATTTGCAACATAGTGTTCATTAGCCAGCGTTCATGAAAAGACCCATTTTCTTGAACTTTAAGTGACCATGGAGGGTCCATTGAGCCTTTGACTGCCGGAGGGATCCCAGCTGATCACTCTGCCTCCACGTGACCCGTCACTTTACATTCTGTTTGATGAGATGACGTGACTACTCAACCAACTTCATTCATTAATATCATTTTGAAACGAATTCTAATATCTTAATTCTTTCACGTGTATTGACGACATCAACATCTGTTAATAACAGCCATTGCTTTAAGCTCAATATAAGAAAGACCACATCTTAATTGTATGACAGCTTGTGACGTTTCTCTAAAACGACTTAAATTAAATCTAGCGTGCACGCAAATCCTAGACAGATATGTAACATTTGAATGTTTATAAGCACAAACAAAACGTGCGCGAGCGATCCTAATGGGATGTACAGTATTTTTCTCCACTGTTGAAGCAAAATATATACGAATGTAAAATGAATACCTTTCATCCAGTCGACCACCTGGCTTGTTGACCACCTGCTTACAGGTTCCATGACCAGTGCCATTGTGGAAGTTTTTGCAGACGCTGTCAAACAAAGGTGCGAAAGAAGCTCCTCAGCACACTAAAGATCCACTCAGGCAGATTTCTGCCCGTTTTTCATCCGCTGCATGTTTACCCTGCAAAATTCTGCTCTGGTTCTTGCAAACGAAGCGTTGGTGGTCTTTCAAGTTCAAAGCATTGCTCTGCATTCCTTCGCAGTAGTCTTTGTGAGGAGAGAGCTGTCAGAATAACGTTAGATTTCTTTTGGTCTCGCTCGAGGGTTTATCCTCCTTTCCATCATTTTCACTCACGTTGCGATGCCTTTACTTTCTCAATTCCTCATCCCATATATCGAGCCGTAGAAGACAGACAACGGTGAATTCACGCAGCTGTTTTCCTCGTCTCAAGCTGTTACCAGTAAACAGTAGTCTGCACGCGCGCCCCTCGCGCACACTCGTATGACTCGCGCCTCGTCCATTCTTGCCAGTCGTTGGCTCTGGCAAATGAGCCGTCATGAGGGCCAAGCAGCGGAAACATCTCCATAATTGAGCTGTGTGCAAACGAGAGTATTAAATGCAATCTTTCAAACAGTATTAAAAGATTGTGACTGGAACGCTGTATTTTTTGATTGTGTTTGCAGAATCAAACTAGTCACTGTTTATTTGGAAGCCTTTTTTAAAAGGGGTCATGATGGATTTTTTTAAATTATTATTTTAATGTTATTTTAATAAACCTCCTTGAGGTTTACTTATAATGTTAATAAACTGTTTTTAAACAAAAAAAACAAAACATAAATATGCAGAAAAACTATTATTTTTTACCCTCATACTGACCCTCTGTCTAAAACTACCTGTTTTAAGAGGGGGGTCTTTTAAGGCTTGTTAGTATTATTATTAATAATAATAATAATAATAATAATAATAATAATACATTTTATTTATAAGCGCCTTTCAAAACACTCAAGGACACTTCACAAAGATAAACAATACAAGTGTGCAATACAAGCACAATGAAGCAATGAAAACAAACAGAACCAAAAACAACACAAAGAAAACAAAACATGTACAATGGAAAACGGTGATATCACAGAAAATAGGCTTTAGTGAATAAATAGGTTTTGAGTCTGGGTTTGAAAAAAGAGAGAGAATCAATATTACGGATGTCTGGTGGGAGGGAGTTCCACAGTATGGGAGCAGAGCAACTGAGAGCTTTAGTCCCCGTAGTACTGAGAGACAGGCAGAGGGCACAGTCGGGTGAATGGAAGAGGAGGATCTAAGAGAACGGGAGGTAGTGGCAATATGAAGTAGATCGGACAGATAAGGAGGGGCAAGATTATGGATAACCTTGAGAGTGTAAAGAATGATTTTAAATTCAATTCTGTATTTTATTGGAAGCCAATGTAGTTGCTGTAGAACAGGGGTGATGTGATGCAAAGAGGGGGTTTTGGTGATGATGCGGGCAGCTGAATTTTGGACAAGTTGGAGCTTATGGAGGAATTTCTGGGGGAGACCAAAGAGGAGAGAATTACAGTAGTCAATACGGGAGGAAACCAAGCTGTGAACAAGAACAGAAGTAGAATGGGTGGAAAGGGAGGGACGAAGATGATTAATATTGCGCAGATGGAAATAAGAAGAGCGGGTAATATTATTGATGTGTGATTGAAATGATAATGAGCTATCAAGGATGACACCCAGACTCTTAACCTGAGGGGAGGGAGAAGCTGAGGAACCGTCACTTGTGAGAGTAAAACTGTTGACTTTGGATAGTAAGGATTTAGTACCAATGAGGAGAATTTCTGTTTTGTCAGTATTCAACTTAAGAAAAATGAAGGTAAACCAAGACTTTATTTCATTTAGGCAGCTAGTGATGGAGGAGGGTGGAAGTGAAAAGTTAGTTTTGCTAGAAAGATGGGTGTCATTGGCAAAACAGTGAAAATGGATGTTGTATTTATGAACAATATTACCAAGGGGAAGGAGGTAAATGTTGAAAATAAGAGGCCCCAGGACAGAACCCTGGGGGACACCTGTAGTAACAGGGGAGGACTGAGAATGAAATTATTTGAGTTGTATAAACTGGGAGCGGCCACAAAGATATGTGAAACCAGAAGAGAAGAATGGTGTGAGAAATAGTATCAAAGGCTGCTTTTAGATCAAGAAGAATGAGAATAGTTAGTAGACCGGAGTCAGCAGCCATGAGGAGGTCGTTACTGATTTTAATGAGAGCAGTTTCAGTACTGTGATGGGGACTAATCAGCCACTGTTATGATTGGCTAACGTCATAGCATAGAAAAGAGTATCAACGCCCCCTCGCTATTGCATTTGAGTGTTTTGACAACATAATCAAAATAAAACGATCATTTCCAGACAAGCATTATAAAATAATTTACTTACCGTTTGTGATGCAGCTGCAGTCAGATCTACTACCGCTTCATCTTTCAACAAATGTTTCTTTGTGAACTCTCCATGACACTGTGCCTCATTTACAAAACAACATGCTCTGAACAATCTTCTGACACAATCTAGGAAACTATCCACTTTCTGAGGGTTATTGCATAAATGTTTTTTTTTTATTGATGACAAGGACATTTTAAGTTATTAAACTTGCAGGATGTATTAAGCATACAAAGACCTCTTCTATATCAAAAGATCAAGGGAAATTTGGTTTCTCATGTCATGACCCCTTTAAATGACCAATGAATACTTCTTACTTAAGGGGCGTGTCTGAAGGCCTCTTAGTAATCAGCAACTGTTTTGATTGGCTAACGTCATTGCATAGGAAAGTGTATCAACGCCCCCTCACTATTGCATGTGTTTTGACAACATAATCAAAATAAATGTAATTTTCAGACGAAGTATTATGAAATAATTTACTTACTGTTTGTGATGCAGCTGCAGTCAGATCTACTACCGCTTCATCTTTCAACAAATGTTTCGTTGTGAACTCTCCATGACACTGTGCCTCATTTACAAAACAACATACTCCGAACAATCCTGTGACACAATCTGGGAAACTATCCACTTGTTCCTTACGCTGGCATCCTTCTGATATCTGTACAAAGATGCAGATGTGTTGTTTAAGCCAAACATGTCAAAGCGAGCATTCTTTCACTCCATCTGTCCTATTGACGACAGACTCAAGCGCGTGGACTGTGTCAGAAAGCGAATACACACCTGCATACCGTATCCAGTGTAGACACGATAGCAGCAGTGATTGTAATATATATTTGCTGTTGATGCAACACGAAACTCACATTCAGCGTTATCAAATGTCCAGCAATTAAGCAACTGAATGCCAGTGGGCGGGGCCTATGGTCAGAAGAAGACTATTCGTTTGATGTCTTGCACTGGAGCCGGTGTTTATGCAAATGGCTCCGCCTGGTCATCCTGAACCTAAGAACCAAACGACCCATTTACTGAGGGTTATTGCATAAATGCTATATTTTTTTTATTGATGACAAGGACATTTTAAGTTATTAAACTTGCAGGATGTATTAAGCATACAAAGACCTCTTCTATATCAAAAGATCAAGGGAAATTTGGTTTCTCATGTAATGACCCCTTTAAATGACCAATGAATACTTACTTAAGGGGCGGGTCCTTGAAGGCCTCTCAGTAATCAGCCACGGTTATGATTGGCTAACGTCATTGCATAGGAAACTGTATCAACGCCCCTCACTATTGCATGTGTTTTGACAACATAATCAAAATAAATGTGATTTATTTTGCATTATGAAATAATTTACTTACCGTTTGTGATGCAGCTGCAGTCAGATCTTGTACTGCTTCATCTTTCAACAAATGTTTCTTTGTGAACTCTCCATGACACTGTGGCTCGTTTACAAAACAACATGCTATAAATCCTCTGACACAATCCGGGATGCCTTGTTTCTTAAACTGGGATCCCTCTGATATTTGTACAAAGAAGCAAATGAACTGTTTAAACCAAACGCATCAAAGTGAACCTTCTTTCACTTCATTTGTTGAAAGTGAACGCGCATCTGTATACTGTATCCAGTGTGGACAAGATAGTGCCAATGATTGTAATTTATATTTGCATTTGACGCAACGCAACACTCGCATTCAGTGTGTCAGCCATTTATAGACTGAACACCAGTGGGCAGGGCCTATGGTGAGAAGACGACTATTTGTTGATGCCTTGCTCTGGAGGCAGTGTTTATGCAAATGTTTGTGCCCAGATAATGTCATCTTGCACCTCAGATCTAAACGAGCCATTTTTCGGAGCTTGATTAAATAAATGCTTTGTTTATAATAAGGAAGAGGTTTTAAGCTATGAAACTTGCATGATGTTTTAATGATACAAAGACCTCTCATATGCCAAAAGATCAAGGCAAATTTGATTTCTCATGTCATGACCCCTTTTAAAGATTGCGACTGGAACACTCTATTATTTTATTGTGTTTGCAGAATCAAATGAGTCAGTGTTTACTTGCAAGCCTTTTTTATTTCAGTGCTTGGATGAAGAGTATTTTTCTTCTGTGGAACACAAAAGGAGATGTTGTGGAGAATAACAGTCTCTACTTGCTTTCATTTTATGGAAATAAGATGCAACAAAAGTGAATGGTGACTGATACTGTCAGTCCCTAACCCCTCTTTTTGTTTTCAATGGAAGAAAGAAAGTCATGTGGATCTGGAACAAAAGGGGAATAAATCATGACATAATTTTCATTTTTGGGTGAGCTATCCCTTTAACTCACCATGCATAAAGATTAGGTGCACACATATTAACACACAACCTAAATGATAATTAATACTTATGTAGTTTTAGATATGCATTCAATTGAATGCATGATTAAAATCTTTATTTAAATGCAATTTCCATAAAAATGCATTTTTAAGAAGGTGCTTTAAATGCCTGCTGTCCTCAAAACTGAAGTGACCTATAGTCAGGGCTTTGTGCATGATCATTCAAGGGGAAACATGCAACGCCGTCGGCTGACTTTCATGCCACTAGCCTGTCCCAATTAAGCCCCTTTCTTTAAAGAAACACGTTGCTCAACAAAGAAAAATTCCTATGATGTGCAAACATTCAGCTTGGCTTATGTAACCATTCATTAACAGGATAGTTTACTCAAAAATAAAAAATCTGTCATCACTTGCCTTTTGTCGTTTAAAAATTATATGACTTTCCTTCTTCTGTAGAACAAAAGAATATTTTGAATTATGTCATAGTGTATATTTGTCCATACAAAGGAAGATTTTTTCCCCTCATGTGGGTTTCTCAGAAGTAGAGAAAATCATTTGGTTTGAAACAACATGAGGGTGAGTAAATGATGACATAATTTTAATTTTTGGATGGAGTGTACCTTTAATTCTTTACTAATTTATGTTTAAATTGCAGCATTAGAACAGATTGAAATGAATACTGAATATATATATATATATATATATATATATATATATATATATATATATATATATATATATATATATATGTGTGACCCTGGACCATGTAGCATGGGTATATTTGTAGCAATACATTGTATTGGTCAAAATGATCGATTTTCCTTTTATGCCAAAAATCATAAGGATATTACGGAAAGATCATGTTCCATGAGGATATTTTGTACATTTTCTACCGTAAATATATAAACACTTAATTTTTGATTAGTAATGCATTGCTAAGAACTTCATTTGCATAACTTTAACCCTTAAATGCATACCTTCACTACCATTCACCATTCACTACCCTCTACCTTCTTCAAGTTGTACAAAGTGTATAGGGTCGCTAGAGACCCGAACTGTTTAACTGTATTTTTTTCGTGGGCAAAAATATGTAAATATCTAATGACTCAATACATGCAATTCACCTTTATTCCTCGAGGTGGCACTGTTTGATGCACAATAATGACGTGATGTTTCACTCACAATTATCATAGGCATAAAACAAAAGAATAACATCAGCAAAAATTTGCCTTTACTGCAGAGCAATTACTGTACGCAATAAAATATAAATGTCACTGTTATTTGATGGTGTATGTGGTGAATAAGCTGCCAGCGATCAAAATATTGGCTTTGAAGTCACTGAAAACAATAGTTTTGAGAATATGTTTGAGATCACGAATATGATCCAGATAGTGAATGTACCTACGCTCTGAGGATGACGGCGATGCTAAAATCATCTGCTCAATCTGAAACCTTCTAAGTTTCAAAAGGTAACAAAATACGCTTTATTTTATTCTTCTGTAACTGTTCTCAAAATATCAAGAGAATTTTTTGCTATTGCAGAAGTTAGAGATCTATCTGTTCTGGATATATAGGTCCGGGTGGCAAAAGACCTGAATATGTAATAATGATTGGCGAAACATTCATGCATTTAAGGGTTAAAGGCGATTTTCTCAATATTTTGATTTTTTTGCACCCTCAGATTCCAGATTGTCTTATCCTAACAAACCATACATCAATGGAAAGCTTAATTATTCAGTTTTCAGATTATGTATAAATGTCCATTTCGAAAAATTGACCGTTATGACCCCTACCCTTTTGTTGTCCAGGGTCACGCACACACACACGTTTGTTTTGGTGAATTGTGGGGACTTTCCATAGACTTCTATAGTTTTTATACTGACCAAACGATACCGTTTATTCCCTCACCCAACCCTATCCCTAAACCTACACCTTACAGAAAACCTGTCTGCATCGTTACATTTTCAGATAAACATCATTTACTATTTTTAATCATTTTTTTACAATACCGCAGGCCGGTCCCCACAATGTCAAAAATTTCAGGTTTTACTATCCTTGTGTGGTCCCCACAATGTAGCAAAAACAAGTACACACACACACACACATATATATATATATACACTGGAAGTATAGCATTAATTTAACTAAACAACTTACAAACTAAATTCATGAACATGGATAAATCTACAACAGAAAAGAAATTATTACCTAAACGAATGAACAGAGATGCATTTCACAGAGTGCTTTATGTTGATTTCACATCTCATGGGAACATAAGGGGAGTGTGCATTGCTGACAGATGTTGAGATTCCTTACAGCCTGCAGGGGTATTGAAAAGAGGCTTTTAAGGGACAAGGGGAGGAGAAGGGATCAAGGTTCAAGAGCTGCTCCATTAAGACTTAGACTCACCATCTGCAGCTAGAATTGGGGGTTTAAACAACTACAACAAATCTACAGCATATGAGATCAGTGTCTTTCACAGTGGGAATTCAGACCTTTTAAACAGAAACAACGCAATCTCAAAATGGGATCCTTCATTAGTCAAAAAGGGTATAAGTCAAGCGTCTTCTAGCTTTGACACTCTATGAGGAATGACACTCTAAAGCACAGAAAGACAGACCAGGGACCCTGTAACCAATTTTATGTATCAGATATTTGCAGCATTTGATTTTTGTTCAGCTTTTTTTTCTATATATATAATAAAAATTTGATCGGCAAAATAATTTAAGATGCACCAGGATTATGCAAGCAAAATTGGAAAATGAAAAATATATAAAATTAAAGAACTAGCTATAATATCACTTAATGAAATACACATTTAATGAATAAAGAACCGAATATAAAACTTATGCAAAATATATGTAAATAATAAAACCCGAGACTCTACCGGTAGCAGTTGACAGGTGTCTAGTCTACTGTCTCTATTAACAACTACGTCACTGTTGTCATACTGCTGTCTCTTTAAGAAAACAGGGAAGTGCATACACAACTTCAAAACGAAAGTGATTCTGAACAGATACTGTTGGTGGTTGTGCGCTTTAGTTACAGGTATGTTCGCTAGTAAAGTTTAACATACACATTGCATTGGCTTACGTGTCCAGGAATTATTTTAAAGGAAAATCATTTATGATAGACAGTTAACCTAAAGTTAAACAACCGGATTTGTTTCGACTTCCGCTATTATATGTGAAGTCAGGCTTGAACAGAAGGACTGCAGAGTCATTGCTACAGAAATAAACAAAGATTAAATCATAAGAAAGATGCTATAGCAGCACTTAAATCGGTCTGTGAAGCTCTTTTAATAGCAACTGTACATGCAAACTTATTTGTTAACACGTATATGGTCCTAAAGTGAGAGTAAAAGTTTTTTTGTAGTGTACAAGGTAACCAAACATTGGCTTTTCTTTACAATGTAATTATTTTCTACACATTTCCTAGTATTCAGGTTTAATGTTGTTTTTTTCACACTTTACATTGGGCTAATAGTTTGTATGTACATATGAGACCAACAACATTTTCTGGACCAGTATAACCTGTTTAAATAACTACTTCTGCAGAAGATGCCACGTAAATCTGTTTTTTTTTGCTGTCTGCAGTCTCCTAAAACCCCAGCTGTCACGTTTTCCATCACTGTTTTATTTTATTTTCTTGTTTTCAGACGCTAAAAGTAAAAGCTTCAGAGTGTACAAAGCGCATGTATATTTAATTAAGTGTGCCCAGAGGCAGTTTATGGTTGGCTGTCAGTTGCTAAATAACTCACTGTGCCATTCTAGCCACATTGTTTCACAATGCATATCACTTATGTTAAACATTATTCACTAAGGGTTTATAAAGGGTTAAGTCCTGTCTTAACAAAAAACTTAAGTGTTAGCAGCAATAACGCAATATTGCAGCCCTCCCACAGGAAGAGCTGTAGGTCGTTCAGATAAAAGGCAAATAAACTTTGCAATATCTGTGTAACATTTTCGCTTTTATCAGGGTAACAACACCTAGCTGTTTCTGACAAGCGGGGCAAACGTTGCAAATCCGAGATGGATGACGACGCAGTAGACATGGCGTCAGACAACAGTCTGCCATTAGGAATTGGGGCTTCCGCCTTCGGGAGTGAAAATGGGGATGAAGAGGACGACGTGATTCCCCAGAGGACACTTCCATTCGCCCTTGGATACTCTGGTCCTGTGGGGTAATGTGGTTTTCAGTATTTTGATATGGTGTATATGGGTTCAGCAAGGACTAGCCATGTTGACGTCCATGTTAGACGCTTGCATGCTTGTCTGTTGTGCAAGTACGACACCTGGTGGTAAGATCAGGAACACACCGTAGTCAAAATGGTATTTATAACCAAGTTTAGAGTTACTTACCTTACATCAGGGGTGTCCAAACTCTATCTTGAAGTGCCACTGTCCTGCAGAGTTTGGCTCCAACCCTAATTAAACACCTGAACCAGGAATTCAAGGTCTTAGTAGGCATGCTAGAAACTTCCAGGCTGATGTGTTGAAGTAAGTTGGAGCTAAACTAAACAGAAAACTAGCCCTCCTGGACCGAGTTTGGACACCCCTACCTTACATAGGCAGTCTTCTTCATGTTTTTATTTCTCTATAATTTACAATGATCATTCTCACTAGACAACATGTGGAGAGAGCAGAGTCCCCTGCGTCCAGTTATGCTTCCATGCAGAGTGACAGCTGGTCAGAAACAAGAGAAGAGCATGAACCCAATTGCACGCAGTAAGTTTACTTTATCTTCATTTGCCCTAAAAAAATGTATATATATGTTTTTGAGATTAAGTTGCTCTCGGGCAGGGTTTGTAAATTGTATTTTGTCTTTGCAGAGTTAAGTTCTTCATACAGTGGCATTAATATAGGATTTAGGCTTTTGTCTGTAGCTGTAAGAGTGAAAATGATACTTATGATATTTGATAGATTGAAAGAGACTTTGCTCTCTCTTTGTGTTTATGACTAAAGTTGTCATTCTTGTAAGTCAACTTTTGATTTCCTACAGGGTTAAGTTGTACAGACGGGACTCGTCTGCTTCTAGCAGTGAAGAGTTTAATAGTGATGATGAGGACATAAATATGGAGGACAGTGCTGAAGAAAGGTAAGTGAAAGTCACATGATGCATCCGTACTATTTGAACTTTGCCATTACCATGGTCATACAGTGCATTGGTATACAATTCAGAGGTCATAATAAATACAGTTGAGGTCAAAAGTTTACATACACCTTACAGAATCTGCTAAATGTAAATTATTTTACCAAAATTAGAGGGATCATACAAAAATTAAGCACTGACCTGAATAAGATATTTCACATAATAGACGTTTACATATAGTCCACAAGAGAAAATAATAGTTGAATTTATAAAAACTACCTTGTTCAAAACTTTACATACATTTGATTCTTAATACTGTGTTGTTACCTGAATGATTCACAGCTGTTTTTTTTGTTTAGTGATAGTTGTTCATGAGTCCCTTGTTTGTCCTGAACAGTTAAACTGCCTGCTGTTCTTCAGAAAAATCCTCCAGGTCCCACAAATCCTTTGGATTTTCAGCATTTTTGTGTATTTGAACCCTTTGAACCCCAACAATGACTGTATGATTTTGAGATCCATCTTTTCACACTGAGGACAACTGAGGGACTCATATGCAACTATTACAGAAGGTTCAAACGCTCATTGATGATTCAGAAAGAAACATGGTGCATTAAGAGCCAGGGGGTGAAAACTTTTGCACAGAATGAAGATGTGTACATTTTTCTTATTTTGCCTAAAAATAATATTTGATCATTTAGTGCTGCCATTCAGAAGCTACAGAAGATACTTGTTTTTGATGCATGTTTTTCTAGAAGAAAAAATAAGTTTACCCTAATCTTCAAATTCAAAAAGTTTTCATCCCCTGACTCTTAATGCATTGTTTTTCCTTCTGAATCATCAGTGAGCATTTGAACCTTCTGTTCCATATGAGTCCCTCAGTTGTCCTCAACTGTGAAAAGATGGATCTTAAAATCATACAGTCATTGTTGGAAAGGGATCAAATACACAAAAATGCTGAAAAACCAAAGAATTTGTAGGACCTGAAGGATTTTTCGAAGAACAGCAGGCAGTTTAACTGTTCAGGACAAACAAGGGACTCATGGACAACTATCACTAAAAAAAAAACAAACAAAAAAAAACACAGCTGTGGATCATTCAGGTAACAGCACAGTATTAAGAATCAAGTGTATGTAAAGTTTTGAAACAGGATTATTTTTTACTATATTATTATACTATATTATTTTATCTTGTGGACTATATGTCTTTTATGCATTTTGTACGATCCCTCTTATTTTGGTAAAATTAATTTACATTTTGCATTTCTGCAAGGTGTATGTAAAATTTTGACCTCAACTGTATGTTAGTCATGGGGTCCGAGCACCCTTTCATGGATGAGAGATGATACGTATTGCAAAAAAAAATTGTTAAAAAAAATGTATATTAAAATTATTATTATTATTTTTTTTTTTAATTAAGCGCACGGAAGAAAACCAAGAAGGAAAGTGCGGTGAAACAACAGAATGTTCCTGCTCCTGTAAAGCCAGAGTTGGTAGTAGATCCAAACGAAAAAAGGCATCCAGCAATGACGGTGGCATTCGCCTTTACTGTGAGGCCTACAACCATTGATCATCCATTTAAAGCAATAACAGTATTTCCAATAAGTGCCTTCATATTAAGCTGAGAAAACTAACATTATTTCTATATCATAGGCTCTCACAAGCTGCCTAAAGAAACTTACAGAGGACGAATTAAAGTACTTCAAAAAACTGCTGTGGGATAGATATCCGGAGCGCTTCCGTGACCCGCTGGATGGACTTGATCTTGTGGATCTGGTGGATAAGATGCTAGAGCTTTGCGATATTGAGGTGTCTCTGAAAATCACGCTGGCACTCTTTAACATCATGAACTTTAAGAAGCTGGCTGAATATCTGCAAGGACTATGCAAAAGAAGTAAGTTAAATCATTTTGTCTTTGCCAAAACATTACAGCGGTTTTCAAACCGTTGCATTAAAAATCTCTTTGTGATGTTCCACAGACGAAGTGCGCTATGAGTTGAAACTGACTCTGAAGAGGAAGTATGAAATGGTTTATGAGGGTTTTAGTCAACAAGGACAACCGGTCCCTTTTGAGTCGGTCTATACAGACCTTTACATTACAGATGGTGTTAATGCATCAATCAACAGTGAGCACGAGTTCAGATCGAAGATAGAAGAGCTGGAAGAGACCGGCAAAGTCAACAGAACGCCATTAACCGGAAATGACGTATTTTCCCAGGAGAATGTAAGGTCAAGGCACATAAGGTCAGTGTTATCCAGAGGAGTCCCAGGATGTGGAAAATCATTTGCAGTGCAGCGTTTCATCCTCGACTGGGCAGATGGAAAAGTCCACACGGATGTTTTCTTTCTCATTCCTCTGCAGTTCAAGGAGCTGAATAAGATGCTAGAAGGAGAGTATACTCTCATGACTCTAGTCAGCACCCTCTATCCAGAAATGAAAGAAATAGATACTCTCGATTTTGAGGGCTGCCTGGTAATGTTCATATGCGACGGTCTGGATGACACTCAAATCGCCTTTAATTTCCGGAGAACAGTGTATTGGTGTGATGCAACCAGGGCAACGACTGTGCAAGTGTTGATCACCAACCTCATCAGGGGGAACCTGCTGTATAACGCCTACGTGTGGACCATTTCTAGGGCGGGAGCTCTAGATGTGATCCCACCAGAACACGTCCACCAGCTTCTGGAGGTTCGTGGCTTCACTGATGAACAGAAAGAGGCCTATTTCAGAAAGACGATCCCAGACCGACAGCTTGCTGAAAGGGTGATTGCTCACATCAAGTCTTCCAAGACGTTGTTAATTATGTGCCACTTGCCGTTGTTCTGCTGGGTGGCATCTAAAGTGTTGCAGCGGCAGTTCCAGTCTCGTCCACCATCTGCAAAGCTGCCCATAACGCTTACCAATCTGTACACCTTTATGCTGCATGGTCACACTCTAATGTCCGTTGAGAAACTGAAGAGCGACCCCACTGAAGAAACCAAGGATCTTACTGCTGATCAGCTTCTCATTAAGCTCGCAAAGCTGTCCTACAACATGCTTGAGAAGAATGAGTTTCAAATGGAGAAAGAGCACTGGGACGAAGTTGGATTGCCAGATTCGTACCCTGCCATGGCCTGCACGGGTCTCTGCACTGAGTATTACAGAGAGAAGTACATGATTTACACGGAGAAGGTGAGCTGTTTCGCTCATCCGACCATTCAGGAATATCTCGCTGCTCTTCATGTTTTCTATTGTCACAAGAAACATGGGAAGAACGTCCTTGAGCAGAGCAAGCTGAGCAAAGTCTTAAAGGTTTCCTTGACAGACTTACTCAGGAGTGCAGTTGAAAAAGTATTAAGCTCCAAGAATAGCAACTATGATCTTTTTCTACGCTTTCTGCTGGGTTTGTCGGTGGAGGCCAACCAGGATCTGCTCAAGAACATCCTGCAGATCCCTACCAGCTCTAGCCAGAAAGCACGGGAGGAGACAACTCTCTACATTTCTAAGAAGATAAAAGAAAGCCACTTTCCGGAAAAGACTGAAAACCTTTTGCGGTGCATTGATGAACTTAACCCACAGTAACACTTTGATGAACTTCTGAGAGTCATTTTGTTGCATTGTTTCATGCTAAAAGAGTGAGGTGGTAGAAAAATCATCTGTTTTTGTGGTAGAAAAGACCATCCAGGTCTTGTAGTGTCCTCCAGATGGACTTTTCCATCAGTAACGGACAAGTTCTGTTTAAACTAGGCTGACCAGACTTACCAGTTTCCAGAGACACGTTCTGGCCGGGATGTTGCCTAAATAGCCAGGTTTTGGCTGTTTGCACTGCGCAGATCGATCGTTGTGTGAAATCAAAGTACTGCGATAGCAATTCGAAAGCATAAGTAGCCATCTGCAATGCTTAGATGTCATACAACGATCGATCTGCGCAACGCAAACAGCCAACACAGAGAGAAGTACATGATTATTTTAGGCAACACAGAAATCCTGGCCAGAACGTGTCCCTAGAAAATGGCACGTCTGGTCACCTAAGTTTAAACACTAACCCCTGGTTTCACAGACAAGGCTTAAGGCTAGTCCCAGACTAAAATGCACGTTTGAGCTGTCTCAACTGAAAAAATCTTGCTTGCTTTGGCATATCTTAAAATATGCCAGTGCCATTTTATAAAAGCTGCTTCAATATCCTAACTTAATTAAGGCCTAGTCCAGGCTTAAGCTAAGCCCTGTTTGTGAAACAGGGCCTATAATGTAGGACTGTCAAACGATTAAGCGCAATTAAGTGCATACAAAATAAAAGTTTGTGTTTACCTAATATATGCGTGTGTACTATGTTTCTATATATAAATATAATTACGTACATTTTTTTGAAAATATATTTAATTTTCTAATTAATTAATATAATATTTAATATAATTTATATGTACATATACATATTTTGTATATATATATATATATATATATATATATAAACTTTTTCTTAAATATATACATGCATCTGTGTGTATTTATATATACGTAACAAATATGTACAGTACACACACATATATTAGGTAAACACAAACATTTATTTTTCATGCAGTTAATCCTGATTAATCATTTGACAGCCCTACTATAATGATTAACAATATTTTTTGGACAGTTGTGTCATTGCACAGGGATATTGTTACTGCAGCTTTTGTATTCAATACATATTCTTATCTAAATATGTAGATTACTTGACACAGTTCATATTCCTTTAACTAAATTCTAATCTGGAGATTGCTGTGAAGGTATATACATTTGAAATGATAGTATTGAATGGAATGTCAAACCCAAAACACATCCATAAAATAAAGAGCTTTCAAATATCAGTTTTGGTGCTTCAGCTTTTTCAAAATTCTTTATGATGTTTATTTTTATAATGCTAATATTGACAAGTGAGACTTTTATCTATACAGTATTTTTAAAGAAATTAAAAATGTGTAATTTTTAGAAAGTTTTTTACAAATTTATATTGAAAACTGAATAATTTAAAACCTAGGATCTAAATCAAATCAATATTGACAAATGATGACAAAAATGTAGTAAATCTACAGTAAATACCAAGTAAAAAAAAATGTGTTACAAAGTAAAAAGAAAAATATGATTCTAAATTTTCTTTCAAATGTTATCAGTTGACATCCACATGTTAAAAGTAATAAAACATGTTAAAGGGACAGTACATAAGATTTTTAATTAAAATATCCAAAATCCACTAGAAAAATGTTATATATTTTGTTGACTTGTGTACTTTAATTAATACATTAGCTCATCAATGAACATGATTTCTGCCCAAGTCCTGACAGATTGCATTGGCTGAGGGGATGAAGACTACAACTCCCATGATCCAACACTCAATCACAGCGTCATCAAACTACACCTTTGTTTCTTTGTTTGTTTTGAATATGTGCCCTCTAGTGGCGAAAATTATATACTGTGCCTTTAAAAATAATAAAATGTAAAAAAACTATACTGAAAATCTTACGTCAAAGCACTCAACCACACTGTGTCAAATGCTGACACTGTTGCTGATGTTATCAGGGCACATGTATGTGTAAGGCACTTGCAGACCCTTGTTTCTGTCTTTGATGCACTCACTCAAAAAGGACAGTTCTGCTTGATGATCTTTGATTATATTTTGGGAAGCCATTTGGCAAAAGTAGTCCTCCGGGTATTGCCCAAGTGGGACCTGCATGAAAGTTTAGAGAGGATTTGTAGGGATTTGCAAAAAAAAAATGGGATAATTCAATCAGCTGAGAAAGAAACACTCACAAAATCTGATGAGGGCTTGCTCAGGAGCCAAAAGACTGATACTAGATGTGCAGAGGTGTTCATGTCAGGGAGAGTCTCCAACAGGGTGTTTTTGTCTGAGCATCCCTTAGATGTAGGAGGGGGTCTTTTTAAAGAGCCAGGGGCGTTGGGAAACCAGCTACCGTAGTCAAACTAAGTGCACAAATGTGAGGAAAAAATATAATAGATAAAACATATGATCTAAGTTTTTTAAGTAGAATTATTTTAAATTCAATTTTAACTTACCTGTCCTGCTCTGAGGGCCGAATGTTGAGCTGAAACTGTGAAGATCACCATGGTCACAAATTTAATGACCTCCTCCACTGTGGTAAAACACTGAGGTATTCCTAAATGAGAAGAAAAGGAACACTGATGATGAAAAAAATGACGACTACACAGCTGTGATAACCAAAGCTGTATCGTCTGACTCACCTGTGCTGCTCTGCTCAAGAAACCCATAGATGAAGATCTCCTTGATCCAGTCCTGGAGTTCAGTGTCCCGCTGCACATCATTGTCACTTTGGTAATAAAACTTCACCATGTTCCTTACAAAACTATAAACCAATACCAAAAGCAACATAGACAACTGATTTGTATTGCACACATTGAAGAAAGCTGTCAAGATGCCATGAAAGAAAAGTAACTGGAGTGATTTAAAGAGATAGCTCACTCAAAAATGAAAATTCTGTCATTACTCACTCATATTGTTCCAAACCTGTAAGATCTTTGGTCATCTTCGGAACACAAAATAAGATATTTCTGATGAAATCCGAGAGCTTTCTGACCCTACATAGACAGCAATGCAACTGAAACATTCAAGGCCCAGAAAGGTAGTAAGGACATCAGTAAAATAGACTATGTGAAATCAGTGGTTCAATCGTAATGTCATGAAGCTACACTGTAAAAAATAAAAAACACGATTTGTTGAGTCAGCTTAAAATAATTTGTTACCCTGCTGCCTTAAAATTTTAAGTTCAGTCAACTAAAATAAGTTTATTCAACTTGAAATGTTAAGTTGTACTGAGTAACAACTTAGATATTTGTGTTTGCTAAACTTAACAGATGGGTAAGTAACCCAGCTGCCTTAAAATTTGAAGTTGATTCAACTCAAATATCTAAGTTGTCACCTAGTATAATTTAACATTTCAAGCTGAATAAACTGTTTTTGAGTTGACTGAACTCAAAATTTTAGTTGACTCAACAAATTTATTTTTACAGTGTACGAGAATACTTTCTGTGTGCAAAGAAAACAAAACTAACAACTTTATTCAACAATTTCTTCTCTTCTGTGTCAGTCTTCGATGTACAAGAGTAATTGCTGACAAGAAATTTTGGAATAAAGCTGTTACTTTTGCTTTCTTTGCACACATAAAATTACGGTTGAACCACTGATGTATGGACTACTTGGATTTCTGGACTAGTACTATCGATGTCCTTACTACCTTGCATGGACTTGAACATGTTAGTTGCATTGCTGTCTATGCAGGGTCAAAAAGCTCTCGGATTTCATTAAAAATATCTTAATTTGTGTTTTGAAGATGAATGAATGTCTTGCAGGTTTGGAAGGACATGAGGGTGAGCAATTAATGATAGAAATTTAATTTTTGGGTGAACTACCCCTTTAATGCAAATTTGAGTAATCTGTCTATTTTGTCTTTTTATTTTATTTTGTTTTGTTTTATTTTATTTATATTTGGTGCACAGATAGATTATACTTTAATTTTAAAAATCATTTTACTCATTTGTGAAGCTCCAGAGCTGAAGCCCATCGTCTCTGTAGAAGAAGTTGGGAATAGATTCCAGTCCACGGTCACTGATGTCTTCAGGCAGGCAGAGAGAGCTGTAGGTCAGGTCTGAAAGCATCTTCTTCATGAGATTTGTCATCCCTTCATCTCCAATACTGGTATTCTGAAATGAAAATTATTTGCAGGTAACTGTGTAATTTAAAAAAATTGTGCAGTGCAACGATTAATCACGATTAGTTGCATCCAAAATAAAAGTATTGTTTACATAATATATGTGTTGTACTATGTATATTTATTATGTATATATAAATACACACATACAGTACATATATATTTTAAAAATAATTACATGTATTTATATATATGTGTTTTTATTGATATAATTAATATTATATGTAAATATATTTAGTATATAAAAATAACATATTATTCTTAAATATATCCATGCATGTGTGTCTATTTATATATACATAATAAATATACACATTACACACACATATATTATGTAAACAAAAACTTTTATTAGGGATGCAATTAATTGTGATTAATCGTTGCGCAGCATTATTAAAAAAAACAAAACAGAGTCAATACCTGAGTGACAGCACCCTCAGGACCAAGAAGTCTGTCCCGAATAAGGGTGTTTATCTGCAGGGTGTAACGTGTGTGTGGCACCAGCAGCTTTAAGAGAATCACAAATGCATGAATTGTACATGAATACATGAGATGTGTACATTATGCAGCATACAGAAAGAGTGAGTAGAAAAAAGTCAAGACATTGACACAGATACTAACTGCATCTTGAGTACCTTATGTATAGGGTGAGCTGCCGGAAGGTTCCTCATTAATGACACTGTAAAGGTCTCAGCCAGCAGATGGGTACGCAGATACAAAGATGCTTGATGCTCAAGACAGTCTGCATTCCTCACGTAAAGTTTAGCAAGCTGCCAGTCATACTCTGAGTCGCTAGGCAGGAAAACTGGATTGTCCTCTGATGCTTGTTGCTGCAACTGACAGCAATGAAAAACAGAATGGGAATCACAGTTAATAATTTTGTGTAAAATTAAGTATACAAGGTTTGTTTACTGTTTATTATTTGACTATGTCAGCCACACATCAGTATTTTTGTTTTGTTTTTTTATAGATCAATTTAAATTTGTGTGTGTGTATATATATATATTCAGTATATATCAGTATTTTTATGTACTTTTTTATTTTCATCAGAAAACACACATTTTCCTAGAATTATATGTACAAACAAGAAATAGTCAGTGGGTTAAGAATAATATTTTATACTTAAAAATACCTTCTCCAGATACACAAGTCTTAAAGGGATAGTTCACCCAAAAATAAAAATGCTGTCATTAATTACTTACCATGTCAATCCAATCCCGTAAGACCTTTGTTTATCTTTGGAACACAAATTAAGATATTTTTGATGAAATCTGAGAGCTTTCTGATCTTGTATAGACAGCAATGCAACTGATATGTTCAAGGCCCAGAAAGGTAGTAAGGACATTATTAAAATAGTCCATGTCCCTGTGGTACTCTTGTGAATGCACGTCGAAGACTGACACTGAAGAGAAGAAATTGTTAAATAAAGTTGTTATTTTTGTTTTCTTTGTATTCTTGTAGCTTCATAACATTACGGTTGAAACACTAATGTCACATGGGCTATTTTAACAATGTCCTTACTACCTTTCTGAGCCTTGAATCTGTCAGTTGCATTGCTGTCTATACAGGGTCAGAAAGCTCTCGGATTTCATCAAAAATATCTTGCAGGTTGGAACGACATGAAGGTGAGTAATTAATGACAGTATTTTAATTTTTGGGTGAACTATCCCTATTTTAAGATTTAGTCCAGTCCACTCTGGCATTGTCTTAAATTAATGAAATCCATCAAAGGTACCTGAATAGCAATAGGCAGAAGTTTGCCCACTTGGTTTTTGTAGAGCAGACAAAGTGGAGCTGCAACATACTGCTGCTTCCCATTGATGACTTGAGTTGGTAAATCTGCCAGTCTTTTATAGTCACGTAAGAATATGTTTCCTTGCTGTTGAGTTAAAAAAAATCAAAGTTAACTGACTGTGTTGCGAGAGCATATGGAGAGAGCAAATGAGCAAATCTGATATTGTTTTACCTTCATCTCCAGAGTAAGGGAAGTTCCACTTTCTAGAAAAGGCTGCACCATACCATCAGTAACAGCAAAGTTCAGAGGAAGTTCAGTGCATCGACGGAGCATCGTTGGATTGGGGCCATTTAGGAGCTGATACCCCAAAAAATCATCATCCATCCAGTGCAGCTGCACATATTCTATTACAATAAGATTGCGACAGACACCAGATTATTTCACAGTTTTACCTCACTCAACATCAAACACATCAAACGGATCACTTTTTCTTACCGGAGACAGCAGTTCTGGATGACCAGAAGGCACTCTTCATGTCTTCCATTTGAACCCACGGATCAGGTTTTTTCGCAAGTTTCTTCATTTTGATCTCACCAAGCCTGGAAGACAAATTCATCATTGGTGTAATGATCAATTTCAACAGGATTTTCTAACAAGCTACGCTGATATATGTTAGGTGGGTAAAAACTTTACAATAAGGTGTCTTTTTGTGTACATTTATTACACTATTTCTTAATCTTTGTAAATGTTAGTCAATAAAAATACAGTCGTTCATTGTTCAAGTTAGTTCACGGTGCATTAACTAATGATAACAAACGTGATTTTAATAAAGTATTAGTAAACGCTGCAATTAATATTAACTAAAACTAATAAATGCTGTAAAAGTACTGTTCATTCAAAGTAACTAATGTTAACTAATGAACCTTATTGTAAAGTGTTACCATTAGTTGACACTCACGCAGAGGAGCAGTTGAAAGCTGAGTCCATGTCTTTAGTGAAAGAGAAGCGGACCACTGAGGGAAGAGACAGAGGCTCCTGAAAAAATGCATGCTGTGGAAGACCTGTTTTAAACTCAGTCCACCTTGAGGAAGACGAATATACACAAACATACACACTAAGCCAATGACAAGGGTACAAAATGATTGCAAAGACACATCTTACTGGTGCAAACTTACTGGTACACTTGCTTGTTAAGCTTCAGTTCATCTTTTCTGTGCTCTTTCAGTTGTGAATATTTTTCTTCATAGATTTTTGTAGCTGTCAGAAAATACAAGAGTTACTGAAATGTAGTTAAACAGAAAATCCCAACCAGAACAGATGTACACGACAGTTCAAAAGTTTGAGGTTGGTAAGATTTTTCATTATTTTGTGAGAAGTCTCTTATGCTCACAAAGGCTATATTTATTTGATCAAAAGTACTGTTGAAAACACTGATACGGAGAAATATCTTTTCAATTTTCTATTTTAATATGTTTTAAAATGTAATTTATTTTTGTGATAACAAAGCTGATTTTCAGCATCATTACTCTAGACTGTCAGATGATCCTTCAGAAATCATTCTAATATGCTGATTTGCTACTTAAGTGACATTGCTTATTATCAAAATAGATGTGTTGCTTAATAGTTTTATGATGAACATATTTGCATGATTTTTTTTTATGCAATAACAGATATATACACAAACCTTTGGCCTCTCGCAGCTCAATCACTTCCCCCTCTCCCATCCAGCGATAGCATGGGAAATGGATCACATCTTTCTCAGGGGTTCTTACAGTTACCAGTGAGCAGAACCAGTCATTCTCTGGCAAGAATATGAAATTATCTTTCTCAAGTCGGATGAGCAGTAGCTTGTCGAGAGTGAACCTGGTAGTCACTTTGTACTTTACTTTCTAGATGAAAGAATAACATAAAATACTAGCTACAGTTAGAAAACTGATGGCTCATTTCAGACAGAACGTTCCTGAGCACATTTGTGTAGATTTGTGTAAATTAAATAAAAAAAATCGTACCATTCCAGTTTTAAAATCTCTTCCAAAGCTGTCAAGCTTGGTCCGCTCGCTCACTCCTTGTGTGCCAATCAAAGTAATGAATATACTGTCAAACGTGCCCGCGTGGATCATGGAGCCTGTGGTCACCTCTACTTCATATATGGCCTCCATGGCTCTGAATATGAATACAGAGGTTTAGTCTTGTTTTCTAGTAGAAATATCTAATATCCATAGTGTTTTTATGCTGTACATTTTGTAAAAATTCTGTATAATTCACCAAAAATTGAACATCCTGTCATAATTTACCTACCCTAATGTCAATATAGGTCTACTGACAAACCTGTAAGACTTTCAAAATGTAAAAAAAAAAACTGAGATTTTTAAAAAAGTCCATATAATAGAGTGTTTTCACGATGCATCATCAAACGGCCATATTGGTGGCACTGAACCTAAACAATGCCACTGAACTGAGTGAAACTCACATATTTTGCTGATTATTGCTGCTGAAAATGGTCAGTTATTGTCATGTTTTGGGCTGTAATAATCAGTCAGACTGGGAAAAGCATTTGGAGTACTATAGACTGCCAAAAGTTATAACAAATCAAACTAAACCAGGATTTCCAGGGCAAGACAACAAGACCACATTCCTCTTTGTTCTTATAATTTCCGATCAGGTAGGTGAAATATTAGGCCAATATGTTAATTAATACTCCTTGTACGTATCTTTACCACCTATTAATTTAAGTTTGTCAAAATATTGTGCCCTTTCCTGCTTACTAAGTCATTCTCCATATGATTTAGCAGCTTCCACACATTTTTCGGTGGTTTAGACAGGATAATTAGCAGAACAATGTATTCAGTAGTACATTAACCTTGCAATCCATGCTGTTGTTTACATCCGAGTATTGACAGTACGGCCGCGCATCCAAGTAACTGACCAAATCCTGATTTAAGTGCAAACCCTCCATAAAAGTCTAAACGGTTTGATTAATAAATTGTCTTTCGTCTTCGTCAGTAGAAAGTCACACAGGTTTGGAACAATAATATTCTTTTTTGGGTTAACTGCCCCTTTAACAATATAAAAATACTTGTAACGCAAGATTGCTAAAGATATTATGGTTTGTTTGTTTTTTAAAAATGTATCCTTTAAGACAGTATTTTTTCTTGTTGTATTTGCATATTTTGCTTAAGCTCTGTTTATACCGGAAACGAAAGCCGCATCGAAGCCTAATAAAAGCCATTATAATCGATTAACAGTTAACCTTACGTTGTCAACCGGATGTGTCGCGCCTCACCGCATCGACAGAAGACAACTCGCACGGTATTTACAAGTGTTAATGTTACTTTAAGCTTAACTCTCGCTAAATGTAGCTCGGAGTAAAATAACAGTATATACAAATGTATTTTGGCATACTCTTCCGAAGAAAACATACCTGAGGTAGTTGAATCACAGCCTGAGAGTTCAAGTCAAATGAGGAAAACCTGAAGCCCAGTAGCTGGACCCTGCCAAACTGGATTTTGGCTTTCCAATAGTAAAAAGCTCAGGCCACTATTACGCAAAACGAGCTTCAGGTAATACTACGGGTTGTAGCCTCATCATAACATGACATGCCTGCAGTGTTCATTCCCCCCCCATCAATGACTTTTGGCCCATTTAAAAAGAACACATTTACATGTGAACACTATTTCTTGGAAGTCATTCTTCATTTCTGACATTGTTTGCACAGCATGTTATATCAGACATGCAATGACATTTTGTACAAAAGGATAAACCAACTCATTTGAATAATAGTTACTTAACATGTCATGGTAATAGTAAGAGCAAAGACAAACACCTTCTTTTACTTGTATCAAAGAGAGTTTGATACAAAGATAACATTTCTTGTGAAACAAGAAAAACTACTTGAACAAACTCTGTAAAAAATAACACTGCAGGATCAGATCACAGTTGGACTGTAAAATCTGTATAAACAAGAGCTTGACCATAATAATATACATTTCAGACAAAGTTTATTAGTTGACATCCAAGTTATTACAGTCATACAGATATATGCAGTTATACACAATTCTACTAATTCTAATTCTCAATTACTGTTTCTTCTTCACAACATGTGCACAGTCATATTTGCCCCTGACCACTTTAATTTTAACCCCTGGTAAGTCCTGTGTTCTCCCTCCTTGTATCAGCACCACATTGTGCTCCTGGAGGTTGTGTCCTTCTCCAGGGATGTACGCGACAGCTTCTTGACCATTAGACAGCCGTACTCGTGCACACTTGCGGTTGGCTGAGTTGGGCTTCTTAGGTTTCCTGATCATGGTCTTCAAAACTACCGCTTTGAGCTGTGGATGCCCATAAGTGGCACTGATTTTTGGCTGAAGTGGGGGAGGTCTGCCCTTACGGTGCATCTGATTGAGAGTAGCCATGGTCCTGGTGAACACAGGTCCAGACCAGAAAGGTACAGAATGCGATGCTGCCAAAATGACAATGGAAAGTGGCATCATTCATTTCAGCTATTATTTTAACAAAACATTAATCAAAATGATGTTGCTAACTTACCCTGCAAAACAGACGAGAGCA
This sequence comes from Cirrhinus mrigala, assembly GCA_036247105.1. Taxonomy (NCBI): domain Eukaryota; kingdom Metazoa; phylum Chordata; class Actinopteri; order Cypriniformes; family Cyprinidae; genus Cirrhinus; species Cirrhinus mrigala. Next base: position 14,491,853 of record CM070027.1, on the reverse strand, counting down.
ACGGTTTCAGACTTCCAAGAAAAGACATTTTTAATTCATCTGTAGGAGCAATTGCAAAATCAAGTTTTTATGTGAAACAGTGAAATACACTGTGCTAGTGTAAAATTATTCCTTTTATGTTTAATTTACCTGTATGTACGTTATGTTAAAACAAAGTGTCCGACGTTTTCTAAGCCTCCTCGCTGTCCTTAGTTTTCAGTCAAAGAAAAAAAGGACGAATTCTTCTACCCTCACTGTTATGTTACCGACATGCACGTCGCCATGTTGAAAACGCATGACCCCGGAGGAATCTTCCTCGATTCTGGACCAGTGAGCTCAAGACTGAACTGCGTAATTCTGCCATCTAGTGGATGGGTGTGGTAAATTTGGTAAATATATATATTTTTTACAAATAATGCAAGTGGTGATTTTGAAGTATTTCTTATTTAAATGATTCCAAAATACATTAGGAAAAGGCAATTCACGCAAAAACGATTTGAATACACCTCTTCTGTGTAAAACACGTCTTAAAATCTAAATTAATAGTTATTTTGATATTTTTGTGCAGTTTGAAGTAAAACAAATATGAAATATTTTTCATAAGGATAGTTCACCCAAAAATGAAAATCCTTTCATCATTTACATTTCTTCCAAACTCGTATGAGTTTCTTTCTTCTGTTGAACACAGGAGAGGATAATTTGAGGAATATGGGAAAACAAACAGTTGATGGTCCCCATTTACTCTACCAGTCAAAAGTGTTTGAACAGTAAGATTTTTAATGTTTTTTAAAGAAGGCTCTTCTGCTCACCAAGCCTGGATTTATTTGATCCAAGGTACAGCAAAAGCAGTAAAATTTTGAAATATTTTCACTATTTAAAATAACTGTTTTCGATTTGCATATATTTTAAAATGTAATTTATTCCTGTGATTCAAAGCTGAATTTTTAGCATCGTTACTCCAGTCACATGGTCCTTCAGAAATCATTCTAATATGCTGATCTGCTGCTGCTGCTGCAAAAAAAAAAACATTTATTATTATTATTATTATGTTGAAAACATATTATTTTAAAACATATTCAAATAGAAAACATTTATTTTAAATAGTAAAAATATTTCAAAATTTTACTGTTTTCGCTGTACTTTGGATCATATAAATGCAGGCTTGGTGAGCAGAAGAGACTTTACATTAGAAAACAAAACTTACATTAGAACATCAAAAACTTTTGACTGGTAGTGTATTTCCATAGTATGGAGGAAGATACTATGGATTTCAGTAGCGACCATCAACTGTAAACATTTTTCAAAATATCTTCTTTTCTGTTTACAAGAAAAAAAGGAATTCATACAGTTTTGAAACAAGTTTATTGTAAATGATGACTTTTTTTTATTTTTGGGTGAACTATGCCTTCAGTGACATAAAAAGCCACTTAAATAGTTCACCAAAAAATGAAAATGACCCCTTGATTTACTCACCCTCAAGCCATCCATGGCCATCCGTGTATATGTCTTTCTTCTTTCAGACGAATGCAATCAGAGTTAAATTAAAAAATGTCCTGGCTCTTCTAAGCTTTTATAATGACAGTGAATGGGTGTTGAGATTTTGAAGCCCAAAAACTGCATCTATCCATTATAAAAAGTACTCCACAAGAGAGTGGCCTTCCACCGGATGACGTAGGACGTAGGCAAACACGATGATGAACAGGGAAGCACAGAGGAGACAGCAAAACAAAACACTGGTCATAAATTATAAAACGAGGATTTGTAAAGAAAAATGTTGAAGGATTTCTGTATAAGCCAAGAGGAGACTGGTTTTCCTTTGCTGTAAACAAAACTTGGTTCTCACGAGACTAGAGTATTCTCAACGGAGCTTACACTACGCCTACATCCGATGTTTGGAACGCCATATTTAGCTAATGCACATACAATAGTTACCAAAAGCTAGAGATTACAGTTTATGAAGTTTTAAATAGGGATATTACCCACTGGAGCTGTGTGGAGTACTTTTTATGGTGGATGGATGCACTTTTTTTGACTTTAAAATCTGAACAGCCATTCACATCCATTATAAAGCTTGGAAGAACCAGGACATTTTTTAATATGACTCCGACTGTATTCGTCTGAAAGGAGAAAGTCATATACACCTAGGATGGCTTGAGGCTGAGTAAATCATGGAGTAATTTTCATTTTTGGGTGAACTATCCTTTCAAAGTAGGTTATTTTGATAATAAGTACTCTTTTTTTTATTTCTTCGCAGGCATTCCATACGGTTGACCACTGAATGTCAGCATTGAGCTGTTTTTACAGTGTATACTGACAAAATCAAAAGTAAAGACACTGAATAAAGTTTCATGTTGGTGCAATGCAGGCCTTTGTGAGAAGTGGACGACTGAAGACATTTTCTCAAGCCCCAGGATGAAGATAGCTTGTCAAAATAATACTTATTTCAAAGGTTTGTTTTGCTATATCTCTACCGATATAATTTATTGGTTGAGAAAATTGTTCTTTTGATGTCTCATCATGGCATTAGAGCTCCAGAATAGAAATGTTTTGTACATCCTTGAATAGTACAGACAATGTAGGTGGTTGTTTTCATCATACTTTCCAGAAAACAACATGAGAGCATCTTAATTTTTGCATTTCCATTATGATTTAAGTGGGCGCGGGCTGTTTGTGTGGACGTATCTGGAGGATGAAGAGCGAGAGAGCAGAGAGTTAAAGAGGTAAGGGTGAGTCATAAGGAGAGAGGGTCCTAATGAACGGGACTGTATGAATGAGAAAGCACAGATGTGTGAAAGAGGGAGGATGAAAAGAAATTCAGCTGACTGATTGGAGGAGTGGGAGGAAAGCAGGATGAATAAGCACCTAAAAGTCCTTGTGCACCTTCCAAGCGCTCCCCATTCCCTCTTTTCCTCCTCTTTTCAGTCCCGTCTATTTTTATTCCTCTTCATCGCTGAAAGCGCATCGTTCTCACAAGGACAGGATGAGAAGACATGAGAGAGTTTTATTCAGATCAAACTCACTGGGTATTTCTGGACACGGGCGGTAAGCTGACCCACGGTCCCGTGTGGGAGGGTCATCGCACCACCGGACGCTGGACTCAATGGAAAGGTGCATAACTGGATAATTGACAAGCAAACAATGATTTAGGGCCACCGGAGGTGGAGATTGCGAGAAGATCTCGCTTCCCCAGCAACAAGAGGAAAAAATGGAAGCAGATACTGAGAGGCAGGAAAGGCCATATAGGGTATTATCGTGAGCTGCCAGGTATAATGGGAAAGTGTGGGCTGACTATTCACTGTACAGGATGCGTTCGTGGACATATATGCATGTGTGTGTGTGTATGCGTGTAGGAGGCTGATTGTCTCCACTGTGCCTCTGAGTCAAGAGCATACGTCAGGAAAAACAGATAGCGCCTCATCATCTGCGTCAGTCGGTCTTAGGAAACCATGGCGACACACTAAAAAGGCAGTGAATGAAAGCGAGAGAGAGAAGGGAACAATGGAGGGGGCAGCAACAATGAACACACACCGATGAACCTCGCTTTGATGCATTTAATTGACTCTCATATACATATTTGGAAAACAAGAGCGCATCAAATTCAAGGATATTCTTTGTGAAAACAAGAACATACGGTACATCGAAAGGCTTTCACAGCGATGGCGTAGAAGAAGCGTTTTGGGTTCCTCAAAGAACCTGTTGTGCATTTCTGAAGTTCTACACGGAACCTTTGATTTTAAGAATGTAAACAAATCCTATATAACAGAACTTTTGGAACTCCAAACAAAGGATGAAACGAAAAGCAATATTGTTTATTATGAAGCATCTTCTATGGTTTTCATGCACTGACACAATGAAAAGCAAATAGAAAGAGTAGTGTAAGTAGGAATCAATCCTCTACTTGATCGTAGAACTCTACGATGGCTTAAAGATACACTTGTGATTCAAAAACACATTCTTTCAGTAAAACACAGTCTTCACTATAAGTGAATACAAAGTTTGTTACTTTAAGTACTTTTTCCCCAAAGTGAATAGGATGCATGTTCATGTGACTTCATGATATATAAACATTAATAAATCTTTTTTAATACACGTTTTGATATAGCTCTACCACATTGTCCAGAAAAATAGCTTTGTAGATGACAATATGCCATACTTTGTTGATTAAGTCACAGACTTATGTTAAAACATGTGATCACTGGTTCCATCTGTAAGAAAAGAGAGAGAAAAAGCACAGTTTAGACACAAAAACTTTGAGATATTGCAATGCTAAAATAAGCACAAATTCCAGACTTTCTCACCTTGGTAGAAGATCTGTTGTCCGCCTTGATGAGGGAGTTGATACAACTCATCTTGCTGCCTTTCGGCAGGAGTCATCGGGGCGGCTGCCCCAAACACAGGTTCCATGGTGACCAGCTCCTCTAGGAGGGACTGGGCACAAGGCAAAGCAGGAGTGAGGGCAGGAAGTGCCTCGGCGGACCCTGAGGAGGTCATCATCTCCACCTCGGGTCTCTCGGCTTCCTGCGTCCCACCCCCGGCCATGCGATTACGGTGCGTCGACTGGACGCTACAGAGGTGGCGTACGCCGTTCAGAGTCGCCGCCTCCTCCTGCGCGTGGACAGGGGAGCTGCGGCTTGGGGAGTGCTGAGCGTAGGACGGCTCTGATGAGTAAGGCGAGGGAGGTACGGGGGAGGTGGATTGCAGATTTGGAAGAGGGATGCCATCTACTGCTTTCTCCTCAAACATAAAGACATCAATGTGAGCCAGCGAGGAGTTTGGGCCGTGATGAGGGGGAGCTGATGTGTTTTGTGGGTGGCTGTGACAGAAGCCCTCAGCTAAAGTGCTAATATACTGAGCCAGGAGCGAGATCTCCAGGCGCTCTCTTTCAGAATCGTCTTCCCGAGGGAAGAAACTCAAACAGGGCTTTTTGGTGGGCGAGGCCTCGGGGGTCAGTAGGCCTTCTGGAGGATTGTGGAATGGGAAATGGGGGACGTCTACATATAGAGGTCCTCTGATCTCCGGCAGGGCCATGAGAATGCATTCGTCGCTGCCTGGGCTGTCCGGAGTCGGCGGTAGCGTTTCATATAGGCGTTTGCGGCAGTGTTGAGATGGGCCGATGCTTGCGGGCAGGGTTTGTCTCATTTTGACTACATTGCTATGATCTGTTTTAAAGGTCTCATCACCGAACATGAAACTCCCCCCTCCGAGTCTTGGGGTGTAGGGAGGCATGCAGATGAACTCTTCTGAGCTTTGGCGCTTGGGAGGAGGTTTGAATGGAGGAAGGGGCGGAGGGGCGATGTGAGTTGCAGAAAGATTTTGGATGTTGATGTTGCTCAGATGTTCTGGGGAGACACTCATGGCTGATCTCCACATCTGGTGGCCGCCGTGCAGTGGCGGATGGCTCTCTTCGTCCTGGGAAAAGCCCTGGAGAGGGTCGAGTGGCATGCTGGTTGGGGCTGAGGTGCTGGGGAGCTCTTCAGAGGAGCTCCGGCCGGACGTGGTGAAGCTGAAGTCGAAGGATTGGGAGGACAGGCCACTGCTGCTGGGGGTGAAGACCTGGTCTGGGCTGGACAGGGGGTCAGAGCTCTGGCGTGCCTCCTGGTACAGGAGAGCCAGCTGGTTCTGCTCTGAATACAACTGCTGACGCACCGACCAGGCTTCAGACTCACTGAGGGATAAGTGGAGAAAATGACAAATTGTTATGAATATTTGTAGTGTGATATTATTTTATAAATTGTTTTGTTGTATGTTTTAATATAAATGTTGATACAGTTTAATACTTTTTAAATAAATACTATTATTACAATTTTTTAATTTTGTTATATTTATTATATTTTAAAATGACAAGACATTATATATCTTAACTATTACAATAAAAATAAATACATAAATATTAGTGTATAAAACATAAAAAATTATATGCAACAACAATAATAATGATAATAACTATTATTAATATTATTATTAATAATAAAAATGAATAATGTCATTACTAAAATGATTTTTTTAATTTCATAAGGAATTATTACTTTTATTAATAATACTAATAACACTATAATACTATAATAAAATGCATGAATAACAATAATAAATATAATTAATAAGTGATTATTATTATTATTATTCATTGTTGTTATTATTGTTATTTTATTTTATTTTTATTTGTCATAAATGTTAATGATGTTTTTCAGTAATAATAATAATAAAATAATTATAAAATTAATTTAATAAATGATTATTATTATTATTATTATTCATTGTTGTTATTATTTTATTTTTGTTTGTCATAATTGTTAATAATGATATTATTTGTTAATAATAATAATAATAATTCATTTAATAAGATCATTATCAACATTTATGACGAACAAAAATAAAATAATTACAATAATAAATAATTAATAATAATAAAAATAAGTATAATTTAAGGAATTATTATTATTATTATTAATTATTATTTTATTTTTGTTTGTCATAAATTCTAATAACGATATTGGTAATAATAATAATAATAATAATAATAATAATAATAACAACAATAATAATAATAAAATAAGGGATTACTATTATTATCATTATTAATTATTGGTATTATTTTATTTTTGTTTGTCATAATATAATAATAATAATTATATTATATTAATCATATTATTATTATTAACATTTATGGAAAAACTAAATGTTTGTAATAATTAGTATTATTACAAAAAGTATTAATAATAATAATAATAATAATAATAATAAAAATAATAATAATAATAATAATTAATAGTATTATTAGTCATTAAAATAAGTTCATGAAATTAATTTAAAAATAAAATGTATCTAATCATTTTTATTATTACTTAATAATAATTTTACTACAAAAATGTATTCTAATTGTTTTTGTTGTATAGTATATTAAACTATAGGCTTAATAGTAAATATTAAACCTAAAAGCTGGTAGCTTTTATACCTTATGACGTAGTTGTGGCTGTTGATGGGATATTCTCCAGTCTCCAGATGAAGAACAATATACAGCCAGACCCATGAATGATCTGCTGCCTCTACCTGGACCACCATCTCCACCTGCCTCTCGCCACCTTCATGTACTAAAAAAAAGAACACAATGACCAATTAACAAACCACATTTACTAGACCAGCTTTTAATATACAGCATAAACATTAAAAAATGAAGTTGAAAGAATGAAGTTATATACTCACACAGGGCGCAGTGTTGTGCAGAGGCGTGAGAAAGATCGCGAGGATGAATCAGACTGTACCATGAGCGAGAACGCAGAGTCTCTATGTCGTAGCCAAGGTACACGCTTACACTGTCAAAGAGAAACAAACACAACCAGATTATTCTCTCAACTCTCACTCTCAACTACACAATTATATAACGACAAGGACACTCATGCTCATACTGTACCTGTCTTGAACAGCATGGATTCTCATGTCCCGGCTGTGCTGAGACTGGAAACAGGACAGGAGGAAAGACTGCTCCGCAGGAGGAGTGGGGAGAGGATTCCTAGCTGACGAAACCTGAGGGACGCTGGACTCAAGTGGGGAGCAAAAACACACCCACACCGGATTGGACGTCCAGTAGGAGGATGTGTGGTATGGAGGTGGCAAACAGCGTGCCCGAACCAATGTCAGTTTGTTGCCAGATCCCTGCCTCCTTACAAACTTCGAAGTGCTGAAGCGACAGCGAAAGAGGCGGTCTGGAAAAAAAAAGAGTGACAAATTAAGGTATTATTTTGTTTCTCAATTGCTTTAAGGTGTCAAACCAGCAGTGTAAATTACCTGTGTCAGGTGTGGTGATTGGCACAAGGTTTCCTCTCATGATGAAGTGATCAGCTGGATCGATAATATCATACACGCTATCACTCTGAGCCACCAGATCCACCTGAATGAGTCAGAATTAATATTTTTAGCACACCAGTTGCTAACAAAGTACTAAAAAGTTAGTTATTTTAAAATTTGTTTCTTACCATGGAATGCCCAAGGTGCTCCGCGACATTGTCTGATAGATAAAGGAGTTTTCCTTCACTCGTCAGCACTAGGAGAAACCCTGGCAGTGTGTGCAGCAGATCTGAGAGTTCTGGCAAAGACAGGATGTTCCCGCTCACATCATGACCTGCTGCCGCTAATAAAGACAAAACGTGGAAATCTCAAACTTAAGATCTGTACTATAATATGTACAAATGATGAGAGAGTCATCTAAAGCAACATCCATACAAATAGCTCAACATCAGCACCATAGACAGCTACTTTCAGAACTCTGGACAGAGACAGATTCCTCAGATATGACATATCTACTCAATGCTTGAATAAAAATTTTTTTAAATAATTTACAGCTTGATTTATATTCTTTAGAAAAACATGTAAGGATGGAGAACCTGTCAAGAAACTAAAAGCAAACACACTGATCTAAAGGACTAACTTTATATTCAAATCCAGCTCATGAACTCCATTTATAATCACTTTCAGAATAATCTTTGATAAGTTAACCCTACCTTGAGAGAAAAAGACAGACTTTCTTGTGTAAATGCAGGCTAGGGACATGATGTGAAGATAGGAGAGACGAGCTTTGTCAGCGTCGGAGATGGGCAGAAGATCTTTCAAGTTGCGAATTTCTGCGTTGATTTGATCCCTCCGAGCCTTTGATGCTCCTTTAGTGGACCGGTACATTTTCTCGAATCGTTAAAACAGACGAATAATCTGGGTACAAACTGCCTGCAGTTAGAGCTACTCAGCCATCGTTTGAGGCAGACGCCACTTCTTCTAAGTTTCGGATAATAGCTTAAAAACTACTTGGTAATTGAGAAAAACATTTTGCTCATATATCCCCTGTCTTCTTAAGTTAGTATGCTGGTATGCTATGAATCTCTCTCTGGCTTTTGCGTGAAGCTTCTGATGGAAACATTGCCTCCGGATCCTTTATATAGAGCGCCCGCCTGAAGAAATGATGGGAGGGGGCGTGCATAAATGGATTTGAATCTGATCTCCAAGTATCTCTGCATTTTGCTGCTGTGATAGTGACGTAGGATAAATATGGGATCCCTTTCAACGCGCAAAGCCAGATTTGGACAAATCTAGACGGAGGCAGCGGTCCAAACTCTCCACCCTGTTGCGCGCTCAGAGCAGGTGCATCTGGCTGCGAGCTGCTGTAACAGAATTTTGCTGCTTGGCTTCAGATAAATGCTGTTATTTGGGGACGGGATAAGAAGTAAGAAGTTATATCACGTTAATGAATTTCAGTGATATGCTAATTGAACACTGTAGATGCGCCTGTGGTTATTGGTTCTTCATCAAAGCAATTAGTAGGAGGCTGATAACGCACAATCAACATTGCATCATATCACCCATGGAATGAAAATAGAAAACAAACAATAACCACGATTAAGCAAATAAGTGTTTTATCCCACGACTGTCCCCCACACGCAACATGATCGTTGAAATATCATTTTACAGCAAAGTTAAACCAAACGACGGATCACGAATATGGGTGTGGTTTACAGTTTGATAAGGTGATTTGAAAACTATTTCTTGTGATTATATGATTATATGAGAAAAATAATTTGTTAATACACTGAACTATTTTAAATAGGCTAGCTTTTATGTAGAGTGTTTTCACGACGCGTCATCATTTGGCTATTTTGGCGGCAGGGAACGTAAACAATGCCACTGAACCGAACGAAACTCGCATATATAGCTGATTATTGCTGCTGAAAATGGTCAGTTATTCTCATGTTTTAGGCTGTACTAATTGGTCGGATCGAGAAAAACATTTGGAGTATTATAGACTGCCAAAAGTTATAACAAATTAAGGAGAAGAGTACCAAAAACTGTCTGAGGAACAAAAGGCGTTTGTTGTCATTTCCGGTCAGGTAGGTGAAATATTAGGCTAATATTTTAATATTAGCCTGCTCGTACGTATCTTTACCACCTATTAACTTTAGTTTGTCAAATATTACGCCCTTTCCTGCTTACCGAATCCTTCTCTATGTGATTTAGCGGCTTCCACACCTTTTTTCTGTGATTTAAATTAGCAGAACAACTATTCAGTAGTACATTAACCATGCAATCCATGCTTTTGTTTATATCCGAGTATCGCCAGTATGGCCGCGATCCGGGTAACTTGACCAAACCTTGACATAAGTGCAACCATTCTATTTATGTATAAGCATAAATAGAAAAAATACCAAACAATTTTTTAAAAAAAAATAATTTGTTTACTATCCACCTTACTCTTCAACGCAGAAGTAAGCCTATGGGCGAGACTTTCGGTTCATTAGCTGCTATAGGGAAATAACCGGATGTATTGCTCATCTGCAATATGTCTATAGGATGTTTCCTATCAGATGTCAAATAGACGTCTATTAGATGTCTTTAAGATGTTTTGGATTTAGAATGTATGTAAAACTGGCATGGTTTCCAGATCAAGTGATCTGTAACAGACATCTTGCAGACGTATGTGTGCTGTCTGGGATGTGTTCATAATTAAAATAATACATTAAAATATAGTAAGACACATTAATTTGCGATATCAGTCAGCAAAACGAGCTGTTTTTGTACAGCTAAAAATATGTGGACGCGAATGAGACCGGAAGCCAGACCCATAAAAATTTACAAATAACCATGCCCACTTTCACAGGAAGAAAATTGTGGATAGGAAAATAAAAAAAATGGATGGATATAAAACTATGGTAACAGGGTTGACATTATAAGATCGCCCCCGACTGACAAACATATCAAAACATAAAGGTTTTTTTGAATACTTAAAGGAGTATTTCACTTCCAGAACAAAAATGTACAGATAATGTACTTACCTCCTTGTCATCCAAGATGTTCATGTCTTTCTTTCTTCAGTCGTAAAGAAATTGTTTTTTGAGGAAAACATTTCAGGATTTCTCTCCATATAATGGACTTCTGTGGTGCTCCTGAGTTTGAACTTCCAAAATGCAGTTTACTGTAAATACATCTTCAAAATTTTACAGTTAATATATTTTTATCCTCAAATTCTTGTCTTGTCTACCTCTGAGTGAACTCTGTTTATTCCGGTTCATGGCAGTTAGGGTAGGTCGAAAAAACTCCCATCTCATGTTCTCCTCCAAGGTCAAAATCTTCCTGCAGAAGTACCAACCCAGTGTTTACAAAGTGAACATGCAAAGGAGGTCAAACACCCTTTACAAAAAAAGGTAAAACGCCGATGTAGTACGATTTTGAACAGGAATACGCAGAGTTCATGCAGAGCTAGATAAGACGAGCATTTAAGGTTTAGAGCCCTTTGAAGCTGCATTTAAAATGCATTTTTAAAGTTCAAACTCACTGGCGCCATAGAAGTCCATTATATGGAGAGAAATCCTGAAATGTTTTCCTCAAAAAACATAATTTCTTTACAACTGAAGAAAGAAAGACATGAACATCTTGGATGACAAGGGGGTGAGTATATTATCTGTACATTTTTGTTCTGGAAGTGGACTTCTCCTTTAACAAGACTATTTAAATTGCATTATACAATAATTTTATGAATAATAATACAGATAAAAAATCACTTAAATATTTTTCGTTTAAATTTATTACGTTTGAAATTTGTATAGCCTGCTATATAAGCCTGCTTTAATTCTGTATTATTTTCTGTTTATATTTTAATAAACAGGGGCCACAAAATGTAAGTCATGAATATAGTTAAGCATTTCAAATGATTATTAACAAATCAAAAATATTGTATACTAGGAGTTTAAAACTCTTGTGATACTCTTGTGTAATTCAATATAACTTATGTTCAGTGTTTTTATTTCCTTTCTTTCTTTTTTTTTTTTTTTTTTTTTTTTTAGTAAACTAACAAGTGAATAATGAAACAAAACAGAAAATAGTCTTCTTTCAAGAAAGAGAGTGTGTGTGAGAGAGAGAGGAAGGGGAAGATAAGGAGAAATCAGTGAATGAAGAGTTTGAAGGACACTCGTCTGGTTTTATAGTTTCTTCTTCTTTATGTTCATGTTTATTTTAAAACCAGAAGAATCAAGGTCCCCACTCTTTTACTTTAAAGAACAGAGATAATCTGTTGCTTGGCAACACTTCTTTTAAAATACCAGAGCAGGACAAGACTGAGGATGGTGATGGTCAACAAACTCAACAAACTTTGTTTATCTAAAGTAATATGTATTAACAGTCACGTGCCATGGCATGATACACATCACAATATATTGTGATAAGTGGGATCTTATCTGCTGTCTATTTTCATCTGTATGTGCTTTTATCATTCATCTGTAACATCATGACCAACCTCACTGACTCATATCAAGAATGCATGTAGTTTAGAGCTTATTTAGACTTTAGCCACCATACTTTTAAAAATAAAAGGTTCTTTATTGGAACATCCATGAAAACGTTCAATCGCATTACATTTGTTAGTGAAAAAAAAGGTCTTTTAGTTCACTCATCTAAAATGTAGATGAGTTGGTTTCTTAATCAGAGCAAATTTGGAGAAATTTAGCATTGCATCACTTGCTCACCAATGGATCCTCTGTGAATGGGTGCCGTCAGAATGAGAGGCCAAACAGCTGATAGTGATAAAAACATCACAACAATCCACAAATAATCCAAACAACTGTGTTTGTAAGAAATAAATCCATCATTAAAGCGTTTTAACTTTAGAAAATTAAAAAATTCCAGTCCATACTTCATAATAATGCCTCCTCCAATGAAAAAGTTCATCCCCTGTTGTCGAAATCCTCTATTTGTTTAGAACTGTTTTGGACAATGGTGCTTGATCTGTGCATATTTCTCTCCTGATTCAGACAAGATGACTTTTTACTGCAGAAAGCAGTATTATGTGTAGAGGACTCCTATTTTAGCCAGAAGTAAAGGTTTAAAGTTAAAAACCAAAAAATCTTGTGGACATTTGTGTTGTTTTTATTAGAACTCTCATTCTGACGGCACCCATTCACTGCAGAGTATCCACTGGTGAGCAAGTGATGTAATGCTAAATTTCTCCAAATCTGTTCCAATAAAGAAACTCATCTACATCTACACCTTTAGTTTTTTAGACTGTAGAGAAGCGCATGCATACATTTTGTGTGTTTACAAAAGTTTTAAACATCGAGCAGCGATCGTACGTGAGCTAAGTTCTCGCCTACACATCTCCCTCCTCCCTCTCTTAACCGTTGATGAAGCCTGTTCAAACTGCAACCTTGTAACTGCGCTTGCTTTTTTCTTTCTCCTTAGTCGCTCAGGCTATTTTTAACACCCAGCAACAGTGCTCATTTATTTCAAATCGCTTTCAGTTTTCTATAAGATTCTAAATATACCGCTCAAGGACAAACACATCCATATGTGTTCAATGGACTTCTATAACTTTTATGGACCACCGTTGCATATATCGTTACATTGAATACTATAGGGCATCAGATGCCTGCTTATATTTTGGTTATTTTGGTTTGGCATCCAACCATCACCTCCAGAGGTGATGTGTCAGTTTTTTTGTCCTAGGGTTAAATAAGCCTGAGTCACACTTCCTGTTTGTAATATTTCACATCCTATGTGGTATCTTACTACCATTATCTGCATCAATACTGTCTTTTTTCCTCTTTTTATGTCCAGTCTGTGCAATTATGGCTATTACTGATCAAATAACAAAATCTTTTAGCCTTTGAACTATAATGGATGTAAATGCGCAGAACAAGGACAGACTGTTGGGCAGCCACAGCATTTGACGTCGTTCAGAACATACGCTATCAATATTGATGAAAAGTTTTGCTGGATGATGTGGACCTGGCCCTTGGGAGACAGATCTCTGCAGAGAGGGAACTGTCACCCTAACCCTTGAGCTCCCACTGGACTTTTTTGTTTATTACGTGGGTGGCACGGCCATCTGCTGAAATCTGAAAGATGGGGGATGGGATTTCTTGGAGAAAATGTGTAATGCTCATAATCTGTTCACATGTACGTATTTTAATGTGTGTTGAACTTTGGTCATTTTCGAAGAATTGACAGAACACTTGAGTAATTATCTCACGTTGAATTCCCGAACACAGCGAAATAGTGGCTTTCCAGGAAAAATCTAAATTCAGCTCAGATGGTTGGTCTTCTTGGCTTATGTTGATTATGGCACAAAATCCATCCAAATTTGGACTCCATATTCAGGGCAATATGGATAACTTTGTGGCTACATAATTTGAGTTTTGATAAAGAAATGCACACTACATTTCACTCGTAGTGTCCCTGTCTTCGTGTCTTTTTCTACACATATTCTTTTTTTATTTAGGGGTTTATACTAGAAGCTGATACTTGACCATCTCTGTATCTCTGCACCCATGGCAACAGAGCTGCAGTATCTTAGTAACAAAATTTGCGCATTGCAAGAGATGCGAAATGATGGTTGTTCTCAAGCACACCAGTAATTTGAACCCAACAGAAGAAGTCGTAACATTTAACCTCTGTCCCAATGAAGTCGAATAATTGGAAATGAAGTGACTTTTATTAGAAGTAATTTCGTGATGAATGCTAAGAATGGAAACTCACTTTGTCACATCTTTAGAGCACTTGGTAGGTCACGTTGCCTGATTCTTTCTGGTTTGAAGAAGCATTTTTCACCTTGTCATCTTCTTGAAAATTGTAAATCTGCGTGGGATGGAAATGATTCAAATTACTAATAAAAAAATTAGGGGAAAGGTAATATTTTAAAATTTCACGACAATTAAGAGCATGCATCTGTTGTTTCAGTCATTCATGGGGATCAGAGAATAATATGTTTTAATGGCCCGATTGTGACGTGTATTTGTGGGGGTGGATGGGAAAATTACTCTCCTCATAACCCAGTGTAACATTACCCTTCTGAACCGCAAAAATAGCTCCTCCATGCTCCTCTTTGAGAATGAAAATAGCTAACCTTGTTTATTTTTAGAGCAAATTCAGCTATTTATAGACAGGGATATAAACATTTGTTTAATTTTAAACATATGTAGATGTTAACCTAACATATACCACAACAAAACTTTTTAAAAGATTTAAAAAGGCTTGTACTGAAATGAACAGTTCACACAAAAATTAAAAATCTTGTACTCATGTCATGCCAAACCTGTAGGTACATCTTACTTGTGCTAAACACAACAGAAGATATTTTAAAGAATGTTGATAACAAAAGAGTACCAGCTCCCATTGACATCTATTTGTATTTTTTTCAGTCAGTGGGAACAAAAGCTGTTTTATGGAAGCCCGTTTCTGCCACTGAATAGAAAATAAAAAAAAAGGTAATTGCGACTTTTTATCTCGCAATTTTCTCAGAACTGAGTGATACAAACTTGCAATTCTGACTCTTGTTCTGAGAAATTAAGTCAGAATTGTGTAATATAAACTCGCAATTAGGAGTTATAAAGAAAGAATTGTGAGATATGAACTTGCAATTCTGAGAAATAAACTTGCAATTCTAAGAAATAAAGTCAGAATTGCGAGTTACTCTCAATGGCATCTGACTTTATTTTTCACAATTGTGATTTTATATTGTAATTCTGACAAAAAAGTACATATTGTGACTATAACTCACAACTGTAAGTTTTTATCATGCAATTTTGACTTAATTATTTGGAATTGTTTCTTTATATTATGCAATTCATAGAAAGAAAGTCTAGGAAGTTTATATCTCACAATTCTGACTTATTTCTCAGAATTTTGAGTTTATCTTGCAATTCGCAATTGCGAGTTTATATCTCACAATTGACCCTTCGCAAAACCCGTTCTCCTTAGTTACTGTTGCTATGTCGGACAAACAATCAAGCTCTCCTGTCTGATTTGTTTGTCGGACCAAATTGGTGGAATCAGCGTTATGATTGGTCGGATTGCCTGTCAGTCAAGCTGTTTGCGAAGGGTCAGTTGCAAGTTATATACAAACTCACAATAAACTCACAATTCTGAATTTCTCACTATTGTGAGTTTATATCACGCAATTCTGAGAAAAAAGTACGAATTGTGACTATATCTCGCAATTCTGACTTTATAACACAATTCTGATGTAATAATTAGGAATTGTTTCATGAGAAAAAAAAGTCAGAATTGCGAGTTACAACTGTGCATTATAAAGTCAGAACTGCGATATAAACTCGCAATTCTGGAAAATATAAGGCCTATATATAAAATAATAGGCCTATATCTCGCAATTCTGACTTTATTTCTATTAAGTTATTCTGAGAAAAATTAATTGTGACTTTATATCTTGCCTTATTTCTCAGAATTTTATCTCGCAGTTCTGACTTTATAATTCACAATTGCGAGTTTATATCTTACAGTTGACCCTTTGTAAAAACCCGCCCTCCTTAGTTACTGTTGCTATGTCCAACAAACAATGCCGCTCTCCCGTCTGATTTGTTTGTCGGACAAAATGACGGAATCAGCGTTATGATTGGTCGGATTGCCTGTCAGTCAAGCTGTTTGCGAAGGGTCAGTTGCTAGATATGAACTCACAATTCTGTGAGATATAAACATAAATATAAATATCTCAGAATTCTGACTTTATTTCTCGCAATTGTGAGTTTATATCATGAAAAAAGTAAGAATTGCGACTGTATAACTCGCAATTCTGACTTCATAATCCAGAATTGTTTGTTTATATCACGCAGTTCTGAGAGAAGAAGGTCACAATTGTGAGGTATGAAGTATATATCTCGCAAATCTGACTAATAATTAAGAATCGTTTGTTTAAATCTCGCAATTCTGACTTGCAATTGTGAGTTTATATCTCACAATTCTACTTAACTAAACGGTATGGAAGCCCGTTTTCGCCAATGATTAAAAAATGAAAAAATGTTATTGTGACTTTTTATCTCACAATTCTGAGGCAAAAAGATCGGATTGTGAGATAAAATGTCGAATGTTTAGTTACCAACATTCTTCAAAATACCTTCTGTGTTCCACAGAAGAAAGTCTTTTTAACACCGTGTCTGCACCGGACGCAACAAAGCAACCGTTGCAAACAGTTTGAACTTTGTAACAGTACGTTATAAATAGAACGAATTATTCGTTTACTGTCGGGGATTTGGTGTGCGTCGCGTCGCACCCAGTGTAGACAGCATTACTTACTTATTATAATGTGTATAGTATTTCGCGCCGCTCGCGTCCGGTGTAGACACGGCCCGTTGACACCAAGAACGATAACTATAAGGATAACTATTAGCGTCCACAACAGCGGACGATATCGTCTGTTTTGTTTTTTTTGTCTTTTAATCGCGCGCTCGTCTACCGCTTTACATTCTCGAACTCGTGATAGCAGGATTGATTCTAACTGTGTGTCAATGTTTTTATCGTTCATCACCTGGAAAAAAAATCGTTCTGAAAATGATTCCAACGATATTGTTTCTCGGTGCCTTTATCGTTGTAGCTCTGCTATTCTTTAAAACCGAGAATGATTTTTAGAACTATATCTTTATTGTTATCTTTATATTTATTCTTGGTGTGAACGGGCCTTTAGTCCTAAAGTCTAAGAAAACCAAAAAATGTAAAATATTACAGCATCATCATCTGATATGATTGTCAGTGTGCTCAGCTACTCCTATCACACCTACATCCATCTGCTGCACTGCCCACAAGCCCTCTGTGCCAACACTGACCATCAATGAGCTCATCATTTCCCTGCTGGAGCTACACTAGGCTAAATTCACACTTGTCATTTGACAATATACTACATGCCGTTATAATTAACACACAGATCCTTTTGCACACATAGCAGTAATAAATCAGACGCTGACTCAAGCAGAACTTCCTACTCATTTTGCCATTGTTCCAAAACAAGTGTGAGATGACCAGTCCATTGATGAAATTATGTTAATGAATGGCCTGCAAAAACACCAACATTTTTAGCACACGCTAATTAGAATTTAAAGGCGTCAGTTTTCATGTTGTCATTCTGTTACTTTTTATTCATGAACTACTTTGCTTTTTGTCAGTGAAGTATGGTAGACGTAAACCAGGATGACTTTAAAGCTTTTTAGACCTTGTAGTAAACAGGATTTCCAAAATGAAAAATGACTGTTATTAGGTACAGTAGTTTTAAAGTATAGTAGCCCTAAAATAACACAAGTAAAAATAATATAAATGTGACATTTATTTTTCTTTACTTTTGAACCTTAAACGTGACTGTAATAATGGTTCTTTTAGCTAATATTAAAACAGGTACAACTCAGCATGTGTGCACCAGTGTTACACTGTCACCATGTGGAGACACCTGAGTAATACATTTCATTTTATGCTTATCAAAAACACTCACAATCAAGAGAAACTTTAACCAAATTATTAGCATGAACACAAAACGTAAGAATAAAGACAAGGAAGGACAAATAAAGGAAGGAGATCATAAAAAACAAAGATGTGAACAAGGATTAGATTTTTTTGTAATATATTCACTTTTACAAGTTTTTACTATAACAATGTAATTATGCAAAAAATAAAACATAATGAAAAAAGTCTGAGTAAACACCAGCAGAAGAAATGAATTCAAAAATCTTAAGAGAAAGGCAACAATTTATGTAAGAATGGTTTCACAAATTATTTACATAGAAATCTGTTCTCTTCATGTTTCATTCAAGGCATATAGAGCCCTGGATTTGTCTGTAGTTTGTTAGTGATTTTTTTTTTTTTTTTTTTTTTTGAGATTACACTAGATAAATGTTCTTTGGAATGTGTATTGTATGTAGGTTAGATATATTTTTTTTATTTTTATTTTTAGTTGCAGCAGATATGTGTGTGTTTTTGATGTGTGTTTGTGAATGTGTGCTTGTACGCTGCATGTATGTGTGAGAATGACAAAGTGAGAGGAATGAATGTTCAGATGCTTTAGCGCTTCCCAGAATAGGCCTGCAGTCAACGGCCAAAGTGAGCCACAAAAAAAGATGATTTCACATCATTAGGTGGTGAATTGTGGAACTTGTGTTGCCAATTTTCAACACACAAAAGCAGAAACAGACTGAGTAAAAAAATATTCTGTCATACAGTGTTTTTCCTACGTTTGTCTCTCCATCTCTCTCTCCTCAGAAAGCATGAGGCCCAACATAAACGGAGAGACGCAGAACAGAGCTGGTCTGGTAGTTCATGAGAGGATTGACAGAAACCATCTCCAGATCGAGAATGTACTCCTTCGGTCCAGTTACCGCTCTGGCCAAAACCAACATGGCACTGACGTTGTTGATTTGCTGGGAACAAGAAATGACAAAAGTCCAAAAGTATGAGAATCTGAGCTTTTTCATTTATACTCAGACTGAAAGTTTCAGGATTTTCAAAACTTAAAACTAACCTTCAAACAAAGAAGTGAACATGTTGAATAAGACAAAAATATTTAAGGTTCTGCACTATTATAAATCACTAACCAATATAAACAAATATTAAAAATTAAATATTATATATATATCATTTACCAAGTTTTTTTTTTAATTAAAACTTTTTTTTCAGCAAGTTTGCAAGTTTTGATCAGTTGTTAAACTGATCAAAACTGACACGAAAGACATACATTTTAGGTAAAAATAAGAGGGATGATACAAAATGCATGCTATTTTTTATATAGTACTGACCTGAATATGATATTTCACAAAAAAAGATGTTTACATATAGTCCACAAGTAAAAAAAAAAATGAATTTCTAAAATTAATTTAGGTGAATTTATGAAAACGATCGTGTTTAAAAGTTTACATACACTTGATTCTGTGTTGTTACCTGAATGATCCACAGCTGTTTTTTTGTTTAGTGATAGTTGTTCATGAGTCCCTTGTTTGTCCTGAACAGTTAAACTGCTCGCTGTTCTTTAGAAAAAATCTTCAGCTCCCACAAATTCTTTGGTTTTTCAGCATTTTTGTGTATTTGAACCCTTTCTAACAATGACTGTATGATTTTGAGATCCATCTTTTCACACTGAGGACAACTGAGGGACTCATATGCAACTATTACAGAAGGTTCAAAAGCTCAGCGATGCTCCAGAAGGAAAAATGATTCATTAAGTTCCGGGGGTGAAAACTTTTGAATTAGAAGATCAGGCTAAATTTAACTTATTTTGTCTTCTGGAAAACATGTAAGTATCTCCGGTAGCTTCTGAAAGGCAGTACTAAATGAAAAACAATATGATATTTAGGCAAAATAAGAAAAATGAACACATCTTCATTCTGTTCAAAAGTTTTCACCCCCCGGATCTTAATGCACCGTGTTCTGAAGCATCAGTGAGCGTTTGAACCTTCTGTAATAGTTGCATATGAGTCCCTCAGTGGCCCTCAGTGTGAAAAGATGGATCTCAAAATCATACAGTCATTGTTGGAAAGGGTTCAAATACACAAAAATGCTAAAAAACCAAAGAATTTGTGGGACCAGAAGGACTTTTTTGAAGAACAGTGAGCAGTTTAACTGTTTGGGACAAACAAGGGACTCATGAACAACTATCACTAAACAAACAAAAAACAGCTGTGGATCATTCAGGTAACAAGTGTATGTAAAATTTTGACCACAACTGTATATAATGTTGCAAATAAATGTTGTTCTTTTGAGCTTTCTTTTCATTAAATATTCTTGAATTTACAAATTTGAAAGAATTTGCCATGTTTTTCCCAAAAAAGAACAAAACAGAACCATTTTCACCAGTATTCGCTCTATTACTTACTCAAAATGTAACCAAAATTATGAAACTGATGTTTCTGACTAACCCGTATGTAGAATTCTTCATTTTCGTCTCCAGAACGAATGCGGAAGGAGTTGTAGGCTCCAGGATAGATGCTGGTGGCCTGGATCTGGAAGATGTCGGAGGGGACGGAGCGTTCGGAAGTGATGCTCATGTACCGATGCACAATAGAGAAGGGCACGTCACGACACTCTGGCTTTACCACTGGACATATACAACGACTAAACAGAAAGAAAGTGACACAAGAAAAAAGTAAGAGAGGTACTGAGATAATTCACCCAAAAATGAATATTCTGTCATTAATTACTCATCCTTGTGTTGTTCCAAACCTGTAAGACCTTTGTTCATCTTCAGAACATAAATTAAGATATTTTTGATGAAATCCAAGACGTTTCTGACCCTGCACAGACAGCAACACAACTGACACGTTCAAGGCCAGAAGGTAGTTAAGGACATTGTTAAAATAGTCCATGTGACATCAGTGGTTCAACCTTAATTTTATGAAGCCACAAGAATACTTTTTGTGTGCGAAGAAAACAAAAATAATGCATGCGTCATCAATGCATTGTTTTTTGACCGCCTAATGATGTAATTTGTGTTCTGAAGATGAACAAAGGTCAGAATGACATGCTGAAAAGTGTCAAAATATGATTTTGATTCCATTATAAGTTGCCTTTAAACCAATAGAAACTCACTTCTCTGAGACCTGGACGTAGGGGTCCTGGCAGCGGTTGGAGCTGACACACTGATGTCCACCATGGATGTTCACACAGACCTGTCCCTCTCCACACTGATGAGTGCCTGTCTCACACTCATTCACGTCTACACACAGAATTGTGACAAACTGAAACCAAGTGAAATATGATTATATGAGTCAAGTTTTAAAAAGGGACTCTGTTTCGATACCCTGGCAAAGTCGTGTCCCATGTAGCTCGTAACCTTCTGGACAAACACAGGAGAATCTTCCAGGCTCGTTCACACACTGAAACTGGCAGAGGAAACTGGAATAGCTGCACTCATCAATATCTGGGAGGAAAGAATGAAAGCCAGTTACATTCAGCCCATCATCAATTGGTCAAAAACTATTAGGGTAATGTCTCATGCACTAACCATTGCATGTGAAGCCATCGGGTGCAAGGTCATAGCCTTGTTCGCAGCGACACAGGAACGTACCGTAACTGTTGTAACACCTTTGCTGACAAGGTGCTCCCATTTCACACTCATTTACATCTGATGACAAAAAAAAGAGATGTTGGAAGCTTATGAACTGAAAAAAAAAGACATGCGTTGATATGGTGATGTGAGTATTTAACAGGGTTCGTACAGACACTGTAAAATGAAATTACAGGACTTTCAAGGACTTCTCAAGCACTTTTTTTGATTTTCAAGGACTTCAAACAGAGATCAAAATTCTCTTTCAAATTTAAAAGAAGATAAACAGATAAATAAAAATATACTAATAAAACAAAATGGCAAAAATGAAGTGAGGCACATGCAAAGTATTACTACTAAGTATACTACACTTTTACTATAGTAAAATCACAGATAATTTTTCCAAGGGATTTGTGTTTGTGTATACTTTTTTCTTTGTTTTGTTTTTAGAACTGTACTGCTTTAATTGTTTGATGTTTTCTACTGTTTAAAAAAAATCTGGGAAAAAAAAAAAAGATTTGCAAAACCGCTCCGAAATCCTGATCTGAATCAAATGATTCACGATCCCCGTTCCAAGGTTCCGGTCTAAATCAAATGATTTGCGATCCACGCTCAATCAAATGATTCGCTATACACATTCTGAAATCTTGAATAAAACAATTCACAAACCCGCACCAAAGTCCCGATCTAAATCAAATTGTTCGCGATCTGTGCTCCAAGGTTCGATCTAAAGCAAAAGGTTTACAAACCTGCTCCAAGGTTTCGATATGAATCAAATGATTCACCATGCGCACTCTGAAGTCCCACACTGAATCAAATGATTCACGATCCCCGCTCCAAGGTTCCGGTCTAAATCAAATGATTTGCGATGCACGCTCAATCAGATGATTCGCCATACACATTCTGAAGTCTCCAAATGAATCAAATGATTCACAAACCCGCACCAAAGTGCCTATCTAAATCAAACTGTTCGCGATCTGTGCTCCAAGGTTCTGATCTAAAGTAAAAGGTTTACAAACCTGCTCCAAGGTTCCGATCTGAATTAAATGATTCGCGATCCACGCTCAAACAAATGATTCGCCATGCACGCGCAAGTCCCGAGCTGAATCAAATGATTCGCGATCCGTGCTCCAAGGTTCCGATCTAAATTAAATGTTTCGCAACCCTTGCTTCAAAGTCCCGATCTCAATAATGATTCATGAACCATCTTTTCAGATCAGGGCTTGGAGTGCCGCATCGCGAATCATTTGACTTAGATCTGACCTTTGCTTATCGCGAATCATTTGATTTAGAACGGGACTTTAATCACGTATCGCGAATCATTTGATGTGAATAATTCAATTCGCGATATGCTTTAGAACGGGTTCGTGAATAATTTTGCGAATTGGATGATCAAAAATAAGATGATTCTCGTTTTGCGATCTGATTGCAGCAATTCGAAACAGTGAATGATTTTGCGACGGATTGGTTTAATGGTTTCAGTTTCAAAAAGTTTAACGTAAATCACTATACATGCTTCTTAGAATCATAACAAGTAATACTGAAATTCAAAAATGAATGGCTCTTTTAATTTAATCTGGCTTTTGCTAGTGAATCGCTTAAAATGAATGATCAAACTCATGAGATTGAATCAATCGGAGCGGATCCAGGGTAAATGACTCAATTGATTTGGTTCGTCTATTCCTCTTTTCGCGTCTTCAGCCATGTTTACATGACATTGTCAGTACTATTGGTTAGCTCGCTAGTTTTATGACATTAACTGAAATGAAAGAAAAAAGTATTACGTTTTTTGAATTATGTGTGAAAAGATATGTGCTTATTGAAAGAAGTAACACTTATTTCACAAATGCAAGCACTTTTCAAATACCTCTTTAGGAATATTGCTATTTTCAAGGGTTTTCCAGGCCTTAAATTTCAAGTCAAATTCAAGTACTTCAAGCACTTTAAGCACCTTCTACAAACCCTGATTTAAGACATACTGCTGCTACACATAATAGCTTATATAATAACCCGTAACACAAATATACAGGTGGAGCTGGGGAGGTGGAGGGTTTCAGAGGAACTCTGAAAGCATGCTAAGAAATCCTCTAGTGGATGCTAAAGCAGCAAGCTCATTGGCTGCGTATGCAACATAAACCAATCAGCTTGTGCCAATCAGTCTAACGCTGTGAATATTATCAGTTTGTGTTAACGAGTTTCATGACAGAACTTGGCATTAATTATACGCATATGTAAGCAAATTTTGGTTGCATGAATATGTATTTGGTTTATAAGGACTTACCAACACATGATCGGTTGTTTCCCGCCAGCTGGAAGCCAGGCTCACATTCACAAGAGAAAGATCCTGGCACGTTCACGCAGCGATGCTGACAGTACCTGTATCTGCACTCGTCGATATCTAACAGATGAGAGGAGATATAGAAGCACAGAAGCTTATGCTAAATTCAACTGACCATGTTGATTCTTGACCTCAAAATGCTATAAATCTTGAATTGAACTCTGTGGAAGTGGCAATTATAGATGCATCCATATCTTAAAGACACATGTTGAGACATCATTTATTCTCTTACCCACACACTCTATGCCAATCTTGTTGTAGCCGTCAGGGCACTGACAGGTGTAGGTGCCCACAGTGTTGATGCATTCCTGGCTGGGCTGACAGTCATGCATGTCCAATTCACACTCATCGATGTCTGTCCAAAACATGATGAAGAGCTTCAGGATATCATACTGATATTTACAATATAAAACCACATGAATAGGCGTTCCCTACATTAGGCCTTAAATAACTCACCCACGCAGGTTTCTCCTTGGGCTCTGTAGCCCACGGGACAGGGGTTAAAGGAATCGTTACTCTCCACAGGCACACTGGGCTCTGATTGGCTGGAGGTCTCAGGTGCGGTGATCACGGAGGCGGAGCGAGGAAGGCACAGGTAACCACCGTAGTGATTAAAGCATTTCATTTCTCCCTGACAGGCCTGCTGTATAGTCTCACACTCGTTTATGTCTAGTAAAATAGAGAAGAGAATTTAGGTTTACAAGTAATTTGTATGCCCTTTTTAATTATTATTTTATTCTTTTTTATTAAATACTAGACATGCGAAACAAAAATACACACTGGATAAACAACACAAAATAAGAAACAGAAAAAAGAACAGCAGTATTTTTGTACTTTCAGTTATTTTTAACTCTTTAGCAACTGAAATCGTACAGTATTTTTTTTTTGTTATCTATACACTTATTTAGTTTGGATTAGTTCACTTCCGGAATAAA
This sequence comes from Cirrhinus mrigala, assembly GCA_036247105.1. Classification (NCBI taxonomy): domain Eukaryota; kingdom Metazoa; phylum Chordata; class Actinopteri; order Cypriniformes; family Cyprinidae; genus Cirrhinus; species Cirrhinus mrigala. Next base: position 14,466,823 of record CM070027.1, on the reverse strand, counting down.
AATGTCCTGATAATTTACTCAGCTCATTGTCATCCAAGATGTTTATGTCTTTCTTTCTTCAGTCGAAAAGAAGTGTAAGTTTTTGAGGAAAACATTGCAGGATTTTTCTCCATATAATGGACTTCAATGGGATTTATTTACTTTTATAAATTTATATACTTTTTAACCACAAATGCTCATCTTGCACTAACTTGACTTCACGTATTACGCAGTCACATTGGAAAGATCACTCGTGACCAGGGTTGCCAGGTTTTCACAACAAAACCCACCCAAATGCATTCCGGTGGGGGTCCCCTGGTAAAAATAGCTTTCTGGGGGATAAATATCACATTATTGAGATTGCTTAAACCCACGGACATGAAAACCAACCCGCGGCAACAGTGTTAAAGTAGCCCAATTCTACGGAAAAATGGCGGACTTGGCAACACTGTTTATGGTAAAGGCAAATTGAACGTGAAAATCAAACACCCTTTACAAAAAAAGGCAAAACAACGATGTCAGACAATTTTGAAGTCGGAGAAAATAAGATGGAGTTTTTCGCCATACCCTACCTTTTTGAACCAAAGTACACAGACGAAGAATTAACCACACATTTCCAACTTTCCAACGTGATTACATGATGTGTGATGTCGCAAACGCGCATTGCAGAGCTAGTGCAAGACAAGCATTTGTGGTTAAAAAGTATATACATTTTTATTTTCATTTCGCTGGGTAAGAGGTTATTGTGTAGTGCCCTTTGAAGCTGTACTGAAACTGCAATTTGGACCTTCAACCAGTTGGCCACCATTGAAGTCCACTATATGGAGAAAAATCCTGGAATGTTTCCCTCAAAAACCTTTATTTCTTTTCAAATAAAGAAAGAAAAACATGAACGTTTTGGTTGACATGAAGATATATAAATTTTCAGGAAATTTTTATTCTGGAAGTGAACAAATTATATAGTTCACCCAAAAATTTAAATTGTGTTTACTCACATTTACGTTCACTCACACTCATGTCATTCGAAACCTGAATGATTTACTTTCTTCTGTGGAACATTAAAGGAGAACTCCACTTCCAGAATAATAATTTACAAATAATTTACTCACCCCCTTGTCATCCAAAATGTTCAAAACATTTCAGCATTTTTCTCCATATAATGGACTGATATGGTGCCCCGATTTTGAACTTCCAAAATGCAGTTTAAATGCAGCTTCAAACGATCCCAAATGCGGTTGTGGACTATCCCAGCCGAGGAAGAAGGGTCTTATCTAGCAAAACGATCGGTTATTTACATTAAAAAATAGAATTAAAATACTTTTTATTCTCAAACACTCATCTTGCCTTGCTCTCCCTGAACTCTGTGTATTCTGACTCAAGACAGTTAGGGTATGTCGAAAAACTCAGACCATATTTTCTCCCTCAACTTCAAAAATCATTTCAAAATCATCCTACATCGCTGCAGAAGTTCCAACCCAGTCTTTGCAAAGTGATTATGTAAAGAAGATCAAACACCCTTAACAAAAAAGGTAAAACAGCGATATGAGACGATTTTGAAGTTGAGGGAGAACATGAGATGGGAGTTTTTTCGACATACCCTAACTGTCAGGAGCCGGAACAAAAATCCAGGCAGACTATATATAAATTTTATTATTTTTATTAATATCACTGATGGCTAGATAAGACCCTTCTTCCTCAGCTAGGATTGTTTACAAGTCGCATTTAAACTGCATTTTGGAAGTTCAAACTCGGGGCACCATATCAGTCCATTATATGGAGAAAAATGCTGAAATGTTTTCCTCAAAAAACATAATTTCTTTATGACTGAAGAAAGAAAGACATGAACATTGTGGATGACAAGGGGGTGAGTAAATTATTTTTGTAAACTGTTGTACTGGAAGTGGAGTTCTCCTTTAAAAGAAGATATTTTGATATATATATATATTTTTTTTTTAACTAAAACTGTTTGATTACCAACATTCTTTAGAATATACTCTTTTGTGTTCCACACAAGTCGTACAGGAATGATAACAGAATTTTCATTTTTGGGTGAACTGTACCTTTAAAGGAACACTCCACTTTTTTTGCATTGAATCAGATTAAACCATTAGATCGAGCGAGATGCTAACGGTCTAATCTGATTCAATGATCTATGCTAAGCTATTAGCAAAAAAAATGGAGTGTTCCTTTAAGAAAGCCAATAAACAACAAAAATCAACCACAAAGAACCGTCTTCAAATATATAAAATTTACTAAATAAAATCATAAGAACCATGAAGTTAACAGGTGCATTTCAGTCATTTGCTGAGTCATTGACTTAAAGGAACACTCCACTTTTTTTGAAAATAGGCTCATTGTCCAACTCCCCTAGAGTTAAACAGTTGAGTTTTACTGCTGAATCCATTCAGCCGATCTCCGGGTCTGGCGGTAGCACTTTTAGCATAGTTTAGCACAGATCATTGAATCTGATTAGACCGATAGCATCTCACTTAAAAATGACCATATATAATGACGATATTTTTCCTATTTAAAACTTGACTCTTCTGTAGTTACATTGTGTACTAAGACTGATGGAAAATGAAAAGTTGCAATTTTCTAGGTCGATATGGCTAGGAACTATACTCTCACTTCGGCGTAATAATAATCAAGGAACTTTGTTGCCGTACCATGGGTGCAGCAGGCGCAATGATATTACGCAGCACCTGAAAGTGACTGGCACTAAATTTGTGTAGATGCAGAGTTGCTGGACCAATCAGATTTCAAAATGGGTGGAGTTACCACAAGCTGCAGAAAAAGGGGCCAATCAACCAACAGCATTCTTTCTTATCATCGCATCGTTAAAATAGTCCATGTGATATCAATAGTTCAGCCTTAATTTTATAAAGATAGAACAATACTTCTTACTATATTTTACTATTTTAACAATGTCCTTACTACCTTTCTGAGCCTTGAATGTGGTAGTTGCATTGCTGTCAGCAGGATCAGCTCAAAGATTTCATCAAAAATATCTTAATTTGTGTTCTGAAGATGAACAAAGGTTTTAGAGGTTTGAAACGACATGAGAGTGAGTAATTACTAACAGAATTTCATATTTGGGTGAACTATCCCTTTAAATTTTATTGCGTCGTGCTTGGTTAGGATATGTTGTATCTGGAATATTAAACTGTGACAAAGTATTTTAACACTGAAAAACACTTTACATAAACTACATAATTTAGCCATTAAGCAGGATTTTAGACCAATAAAACTTCACAGTGGGCAGGGCTACCCAGTTACAGCTTCAGTTAATCGTCTGTGCTTTAACATGTTGTGTCAACTCAGGACACAGTGTATTTTAACATTCAAAGAGGCAGCCAGACGCAGGGGCAGGACAGAGGGATTGTGCATGTGACATTTAACCAAGATAATTAGAGGAGAAATGCATCATTTTCTCATCATCTCTCTCTCTCTCTTTTTCTCTGGCACATGACCTTCCACCCACCTCGACAGAGTTGAGTCTGCACGTCCCACTCATAGCCATCTGTACACTCCTGGCAGAGAAAACACACTTTATTATGTGTTATCTTTAATCATTAGCAGTCACACTCAAACACTTGTATTGACAGGAACATGACTTCTAATGCAAACTGATTTCTAATAGTATACAATAACACATTATATATGGAGAGTTACATAGGAGGACATGATCAAGTATGAAGGAAGACTGAAGAGGAAGAGAGAGGAACAGGGAGAAATTGTCACTATTACTTACTGTGTAAGAGTCACGTTCAGCAGGAGACTGACAGATTGCAGCAGGAAGAACAACCAGACCCACGCAAAGTAGCACATATGTGGCCTTCATAGTTACAGGGTACAGGACATTCACTCTGCCACACACACAGCTGGATGGATGAACAAATGTATAGCTGTCGTTAAGGCGCACTCTCACGCCGAAGAGGCCCAATAAGAGAGTGAACAGACGTGCAAAGGGGGTCTGTTCAGTTCCTGTCACCTCCTCTAGGAAAATAAGGTGGGGCAGACAGACAGGTGGGGGTGAGACCTTGTAAAAAAAAGAACAACAGAGGTAATTGCAAATAAACGTGTTAACAGGAATAGTACACACATACACATTTGGAAGCAGTGAAAGTGGACTGTTTAAAAGGCCAGCATTGTTGATCACCTCCATATGTTTTGTTTTAAATACCGGTGTGCTGGTTAGGATTGTTAGCTAGCTTTACTTTTTTTTTAACAGCATTTATTAATGTAGTTCAGATTTATTATAGTTAACTAAACCATAAATAAAAACATTTTCATTATTTGCAATACATTTATCTGAAATAAAATAGTGAAAAACAGCTAGTTGTCACAGTAACATTTTTCATTTTAATTTAACTTGATCTACCAAAATAACTAAAACTAAAACAATAACTCATAAAAACTACATAGATATGCTAAAAAAACAACAAAATTACTAAAACGAAATTCAAATAAAAACTGAAAATATAAAACTAAAAACTAATTCAAAATATTAATAAAAACTTCACTACCAGTCAAAAGTTTTTGAACAGTAACATTTTAATGTTTTTTAAAGAAGTCTCTTCTGCTCACCAAGCCTGCATTTATTTGATCCAAAGTACAATAAAAACGGTAAAAGTTCGAAATATTTTTACTATTTAAAATAACTCTTTTCTATTTGAATATTTTTTAAAATGTAATTTATTCCAGTGATTTCAAAGCTGATTTTTTTAGCATCATTACTCCAGTCACATGATCCTTCAGAAATCATTCTAATATTCTGATTTGCTGCTCAAAAAACATTTATTATTATAATGTTGAAAACAGCTGAGCAGAATTTTTTCACTGGTTTCTTTGATGAATAGAAAAGTTCAGAAGAACAGCATTTATCTGAAATAGAAATCTTTTATAACATTATAAATGTCTTTATCATAATTTTTATTTCAAAATAATGTTTCTTAAACAGCAAATCAGCATATTATAATGATTTCTGAAGGATCATGTGACACTGAAGACTGGAGTAATGATGCTGAAAATGTAGCTTTGATCACAGGAATAAATTACATTTTAAAATATATCCAAATAGAAAGCAGTTACTTTAAATAGTTAAAATATTTAAAAAATGTACTGTTTTTGCTGTACTTTGGATCAAATAAATGCAGCCTTGTTAAGCAGAAAAGACAAAAAACACTAAAAATCTTGCTGTTCAAAAACTTTTGACTGGTAGTGTATCTCATTAATACTAAACACTGATCTAAGTAAATGTTAATTTATAAATGTACTATTGTGTAAGACTAAATTCAAGCTCATTAATAATATATGAATTAATGTTAATTTACACAACTTGAAATATTAAAATGTATTTGCATATGTAGAAATCTTCTAAATAGTTTTATTTAACTCAACTTTTGCTTAAAATTTACTATATTTCTTGCTTAAAATGAACCCAAAACCCAACATTTATTAATAAGTTGAAATATTCACCATTATTGCTGATGCCTCTACACTGTAAAAAATAAAAAACACAATATGTTGGGTCGGCTTAAAATAATTTGTTACCCTGCTGCCTTAAAATTTTAAGTTCAGTCAACTAAAATAAGTTTAGTCAACTTGAAATGTTAAGTTGTACTAAGTAACAACTTAGATATTTGTGTTTGCTAAACTTAACAGATGGGTAAGTAACCCAGCTGCCATAAAATTTTAAGTTGATTCAACTCAAATATTTAAGTTGTCACTTAGTATAATATAAACTTTTTTTGAGTTGACTGAACTTAAAATTTTAAGGCAGCCAGGTTACAAATTATTTTAAGTTGACTCAACAAATAGTTTTTTACAGTGTAGTAATTATGTGTTTGATTTTTAATTTCTGGCAACCTATTTTTGGTTTCAGTAATTTTTCATTAAAAAAAAAAAAAAAAAAACTACCCAGAACATTGGGTTAAACATTTAACCCAACCACTAAGTCAAAACAACCCAATATTTTACCCCAAAAAACTCCAGCATTTTTTAGAGTGTAAGGCTATAATTCTTGAACAGATATTAAACCATAGAATATATGATAAGTGATAAATGCGAGTTTGGGATTTGTGCAGTGATTCTGATCTTGCTAACTAGGCAGTTCTTGGAAACAAGACAAGTTGGTGCATATAATCAGATATTGCATGACAGATTTTTCATTCCTCACTTTCAGTGATCTGGAGATAGTTATTCACACCTGCATCTCATCCTGACTGTACGCAAAAAAAAGAAAAAAAAACGGTTCTAGTCAAGTCAAATATATTATTTAAAATCACAGAATCTACCTCAAGACATTACTTTATACCAACAATTATGGGTTAAATTAGGTATAAATAGCTCTTTGAGGAAATTTTTATAGTCACACTGTCTAATATACTGCTGTTGGAACAATATTTCACCTGTTCTGGGCTCTCCTAACCATAGTAAAGAATTTATTTTAAAGCCTCATTATTTGTTTTTATAGCTGTAAAAGAAATCACAGACCTCCTCAGCTATCATTATCCCTCCTGGTTTTCATAACATCTGCCTACACTTGCGTTTCAAGACTAAAGATGATCTTTCTCTGTATCTGTGTTGGCTTCTACAGTTACCATTTTAATTACTCTTGTACATTACTTGTTTTTATATGCCTTCTGTAAATACAGGATTTCCATTGATTTGTAAGGACTTGCTCTAATGTTTGTTCTGGAACGGCAGAGCCGGCCTGCCTAAGAGGCAGAAACATGGCCAGCGTCTGAACTCCACAGGATATGACTACACAGGCCATTCCATGCCCTCAGATCCGTCCAAAAACAAGCCACCATCCTTGTCTGAACTAAACTAAAGGTTTCCCCACCAGATTTAAGCATGATTGCAAAGCACTGGCTACATTTCACTCACTCATTTCACTATTAAAAAGCAACAATGAGCTTTAACATCCTGGAATGATACAAATTTCTCATGCATGCTTTATCAATTGTCTCTCCAATAATATCACTTCTATTTTGTAAACTGCAAATGCACAATCAAATACAGATGGTTTGAAACTCACTTTCTGAAGTCTGTCCAGCAGAAGTTGTCTCGTTCTTCTGTCTCCCTCTTCGTTTAGTTAGAGCTCTGTGATAACAGACAGGACTATAGGCAGTAATAGCTGTTTAGAAGTGTATTACGAATGTGAGGAAAGGTGCAATGCTATAGAAAGGAGCTTAGGACGTCCCACTTCTTTCCCTCCACCCACTGCTGAACGGCCCCTGCATCTCAGCCACCCTTCACCCTCCTGCCTTGTTTTTCCTCCAGGCCCCTAGGATTCAAATTCCTAGTTTCCAGACCAAATCCCAAATCCATAACTCAGGGAAAAACAAAAAAGGCAAACCAATCCATCTGGGTTATATTAGGCAAATCCTGTGCGGTTACTTCCCATTTTTAATACACTTTGCCTTATTAACTTTAATCCTGGAGGAGCTCGCTGGTGTCTGACACTGCTGGATATTTACTGGGGGACGTTGAAAAGGAATGCAGACACAAATTAACAGGGTAGAAAAGGAGGCAAGGCCTCCCGATTTAACTGTAAAACACTAACCGGTGCCAGGAACATCATGCGTCTTCATTACACAAAGGTTTGAGCACTATTAAGACAATGGCTTTGATGGAAACAACAGAGTTAGCCTACTTCTGGAAACAGCAGGAGGGGCAGGGAAAGTTCCCGTGAGGACTCTTCTGCAGAAATTCGGAGGAATTTTCCATGACCATTTGTAGGGGGTGACAGCTGTCCTAGGTCTGGCCTTTTATAAGGTAGTAAAAGTGTCTCCTCATCCATCCACTTCAGAGCTGACCAGCCAACTGTAACCCCCTGCTGCTGACCCACACCCGCAGGGCACACAAACAGGTAGCTACTTCACTGTGGGAAAACACTGATCACATACACACTTTCAGATAATTGGCCTCCTTTACACTCTTTAAAATGAGGGTTCCAAAAGGGTGTTTTTTGCAGAAAAGAACCATTGTTGGGTTCCACATAGAACATTTCAGTGAGGAGTTCTTAAAGGGACAGTTAACTCAAAAATGAAAATTCTGTCATTAATTACTCACCTTCATGTCAATACAAACCGTTCAAGGAGAAGTCCACTTCCAGAACCAAAATTTACAGATAATGTACTCACCCCCTTGTCATCCAAGATGTTCATGTCTTTCTTTCTTCAGCTGATAAGAAATTATGTTTCTTGAGGAAAACATTTCAGGAATTATCTCCATATAATGGATTTCAATGGTGCCCCTAAGTTTGAACTTCCAAAATGCAGTTAAAATGCAGCTTCAAATGGCTCTAAATGATCCCAGACGATGAAGAAGGGTCTTATCTAGCAAAACGAGTGGAAATTCCGAAACAAATGGACAATTTATATACTCCTTAACCTCAAACGCTCATCTTGTCTAAGGCTGCGTGAACTGTTTTTTTCCGGCCAATACAGTTAGGGTATGTGGAAAAACTCCCATCTCATTTACTTCCCCAACTTCAAAATCATCCTAAATCACTGCAGAAGTACGACCCAGTGTTTACAAAGCAAACACGCAAAGTAGATCAAACGGCCTTTACAAAAAAAGGTAAAACTACGATGTAGAGCGATTTTGACGTTGAAGAAGAAAACGAGACAGGAGTTTTTCGACATATCCTAACTGCATTGACCGCATTTAACTGGAAAAAAAACAGTTCACGTAGACTTAGACAAGATGAGCGTTTAGGGTTAAAAAGTATATAACTTGTCAATTTGTTTAGAAAAAAATTACCACTCGTTTCGATAGATAAGACCCTTCTTCATCGGCTGGGATCGTTTAGAGCCATTTGAAGCTGCATTGAAACTGCATTTTGGAAGTTCAAACTTAGGGGCACCATTGAAGTCCATTATATGGAGATAATTCCTGAAATGTTTTCCTCAAGAAACATAATTTCTTATCGACTGAAGAAAGAAAGACATGAACATCTTGGATGACAAGGGGGTGAGTAAATTATCTGTACATTTTTGTTCTGGAAGTCGACTTCTCCTTTAAGACCTTCATCTCCAGAACACAAATTAAGATATTTTTGATGAAATCTGAGAGCTTTTTGACCCAGAAAGGTACTAAGGACATCGCTAAAATAGTCCATGTAATGTTATGTTCACGAGATCACCACAATGCATTTCATCAAAAATATCTTAATTTGTGTTCTGAAGATGAATGGAAATCTTACTGGTTTGGAACAACATGACGGTGAGTAATTAATGAAAACTTTTTTTTCCTACTATAATAAACATTTAGTGCGATGGAAAGGTTCCATGCAAGTTTATGATTCATGAATAATAAGTAACAGGACGATCCTAATGACCACTTTTACAAACAACAAATATGGCAAATTTGTGGACAATACTTTTTTCTTTACTTAATTTAAGCCTACTGTACAAGAATACTTTGAAACACAAAGGGAGTTGAGGTAGCAACATTTACAAACAAGAGGGTGACTGGCTTTTTAAAGGTTTGAAGAAAGATTTGGTCAAGCTAACTGGAAACCAGCATTTGAAATATGTTTTAGTCATGGTACATTTTCAGAATGCAGCTTTTGATGACACCCATGTATCTGTCCCATATTACTTGATGCCTGAGGAAAAAAAAAAGTCATATGTTTAGCAAATGTCTATCTGTATATAAATATATACAGTATATATATATATATATATTAGGGCTGTCAGTCGATTGCAATTTTTAATCTAATTAATTACATGATGTGTCGATTAATTAATCACAAAATTTGACTGTGAAAATACCCACAAAAGATTATTTAAAGCTATATTTGTGTAAAATGATAAAGTATCAAGTAGACCTTACAAATTGTAGCTTTAGAAAAAAACATTTTATTTGATTCAACATAAAATTTATTACACAGAATTATTTAGGCTGCAACGTAATCTACGTTGGATTTGTTCAAACGGCCGATTCATTCAGGAATGAAGTAAACAGCTCTCTTTATAAATGGGCCTTTGAATCATTGATTCACACGTTTCATTCAAAATGTGGATTCATTCAGAAACTAAACAGTGTTGTGTTGCTCGGAGATCCATAAAGAACTGATAACATCATATTTGTCATCAGTCAACTGTATGAAATACAAGATGATGTACAAATCTTGGGGCGGGGCCAGCGCGTTAAAATATTTTGTGTTATTTTTCAAAACGCGTTAAACTGACAGCCCTAGTATATATATATATATATATATATATATGTATATATATATATATATATATATATATATATATATATGTATGAGAAAGAGATCACAAACACACATAACTGCACATATATTAACCTGAAAGCCTCAAGCGTGTGTACAGAGTTGCTGTAGTGCGTGAGGAAAACTCTGAGGTCTCCGATTGTCCATTTATCTGACCGGCATGGTTCAATGAACTGAGAGAAGAAGCAATAGTCATTCTGATGTACTCAAACAGGGAGTATTCAGGGACAAATATCATCTCATGGCATGCAGCTTGTATACTGTATAGTGTCAGTGCATTACCTTCTCCACAAGGTCGATGAACAGATCTCGGACATCTTTGGTGTGTGTGAGTTTTGAGGCGATGTTAACTAGAGCTCGGGACAAATTCTGATGTTTACCCACAGCAATAAGCATGTAATCCAGCATAAATAAAACAATTAATAAACAAAACATATATATATATATATATATATATATATATATATATATATATATACACTACCAGTCAAAAGTTTTTAGTGGTTTTTAAAGAAGTCTCTTTTGCTCATCAAGCCTGCATTTATTTGATCCAAAATACAGCAAAATCAGTAATATTGTGAAATATTACTGTAATATTGTAAAATAAATGTAATTTATTCCTGTGATTTCAAAGCTGAATTTTTGGCATAATTACTCGAGTCACATGATACTTCAAAAATCATTCTAATACTCTGATTTGCTGCTCAAATAACTATTTTTATTTTTATTATGTTGAAAACAGCTGAGTAGAATATTTTCAGGTTTCTTTGATGAATAGAAAAGTTCAGAAGAACAGCATTTATCTGAAATAGAAAGCTTTTGTAACATTATAAATGCCTTTATCATCACTTTTGATCAATTTAAAGCATCCTTGCTAAATAAAATTCATTTCTATAATTTCTCAACCAAGCTTTTGAGTAGTATAGTATAGTTTGAAATCACAGGAATAATTAACATTTAAAATATATTTAAACAGAAAACAGTTATTTTAAATAGTAAAAATACTGTTGTACTTGCTGTACTTTGAATCAAATAAATACAGGCTTGGAGAGCAGAAAATACTTCTTTAAAAAACATAAAAAATCTTACTGTTCAAAAACTTTTGACTGGTAGTGTACATACATTATATGCATGTGTATTTTACTCCAGTCTTCAGTTTCACGAGATCCTTCAGAAATCATTCTAAACCATATTAATTTAGGCTTTTTAGAGCTCTTTGATGAGTAGAACATTTAAAAGAACAGCGCTTATTTTAAATTAAAACCTTTCTTAACTTTATAAATTTCTTTAGTGTCACTTTTAATCAATTTAAAGTGCCCTTGCTGAATAAAAACTTTAAAAACTTTTTTTTTTAAATCTTTACAATTTTCCATGTGTGTGTTCAAAAAGTATTACAAAATGCTTTCAATTAAAAACATTCATGCTTCTCACCTTAAAATTGGCCTCCATCTCACTAAAGACTTTAATTTTCCCTCTAAGCTGTGCACACACCAGGCTATAATGTTAGTAGAGAGGAGAGATATATTAGAGCAGTTTATTGTGTCGTAAACAGTACACATTATCATCTGAACAAATAATCTGCATGCCTTTTGTGTTGGTCCAACATGTCCTTATCATTAACCAAAACTTTCAAGTCTTTCAAGTCATGCAGAAACTCTTTTTCTAGATCAACATCCATGTCTTCCATCATGTTGTCTACGAAAGCATGAAAGAAAGAAAACACAGAGCCTGAGAATGCACTCTCCCTGTCAGCACTGCAATGTGCACAAAGACACTCATCAAAGATGATCTGATTGGTGGAATTTTCCTTCTGTTTTTCTCTTGAGTGAACTGTATCTTAAAGACGAACATCTTACCAACTGCCCCCACGGTCCAGTAGCTGATGAGCTGACCGGCGCAAAAGGCAAAGTCTTGGAAAGACAAGTATTGAAGCTTTCTCTTCCCTGTCTCGAAACGGCTGTTAGCAAAGAACACAATGGCGGCATAGTCCCTGCAGAGAGACATGGCTGAGTCAGTGAGAAGACAGGGGAGAGTGTGAAAAGCGTGCCAGGAACAGAAGAGAGTGTATGAGGAGAAAGATGAATGGAGGAGAGAGACCAAGCAAAACAGTAAGGGCATGAACACAACGGAAACATAACTTTTAAGATGTGCCTGTGTGTTTTCTAGGTTTTGGCAGGTTTACAGTTGCTTTCCATTATAAATCTAAAAGCTTACATTGGGGAAGCTGGTTGTATTGTCAAAATAGCACAAATACATTTACAGTACTTTAGTATATAAACTCACGTAAGAACAGGTGCGAAATATTGTGTTAGGTTCACATTTCTCTGAATTCGAATGTTAGAGCTGCTTTTTACCACTAGTAATATGCTTCATTTGGCCACGTGTGAAAGTCTCACCTTGCCAGAACATCAGACAGGAGAAAGTGACGCTGTATGTTCTCCACTAGGGGGCCTTTTAGCTCTTCCACCACTTTAAACACACGCTTGAAATTGTCAAACTGAGAAAATGGTACAGAGGTTAAAACAATACATCTCATCGCTTATCATCTGAATTATGAATGAATGAATGGATGAATAAATAAATGAATAATGAATTATCACTACTACTACTAATAATAATAATTTAATACTTATGTAGTGTACACTGATAACATTTACGTAAATAAATATGTGGAAAAAAATAATTATTATTTAATATTTTAAGTAGTGTAGTCTGACAACATTTCTGTAAATAAATATATGTGAATATAACAATATAATCATTTAATATTTCTAAATATTGCACAATGACAACATTTCTGTAAATTAATGTTAATAAATTAGTACTAAAATAGTAATAACAATTAATAGACATTTTAATATTTCTAAGTATTGTACACTGACAACAAATACATGGGAAAACAATAATAATACACATTATTATTTATTATTTCTAAATATTGTCCACTGATATTTCTGTAAATAATATGCTAATAAATTAGTAATAGAATAACTTTTTATAATAACAATCAATCATTTTCTAATATCAATCACAATTAATCATTTAAGTACTGTGCACTGACAACAGCACTGTAAATAAATGTTAATATAATAATAATAATAACTATTATTATTATTTGTAAGTACTGTACACTGACAAAAGTTTTGTAAATGAATGTTAATAAATCAGTACTAAAATAATAATAATTATTATACTTGAATTTCTTAGAATTGAACACTGACAACATATTTGCAAATAAATATACATGAACAGAGTAAGTGTTAATATTTAATTTTTCTAAGTATTGTCCACTGATATTTCTGTAAATATGTTGAAAAATAATAATAAAAATAACAATAATTTTTATAATAACAATCAATAATTTTTATAATAACAATCACAATTAGTCATTTGATATTTAAGTACTGTGCACTGGTAACATAAATGTAAATAAATACATATGAATATAATAATAATAACAATAACAATACTAATAACGGTTAGTAATATTTTTTGTAAGCACTGTAAACTGACAACATATTAGCAAATAAATATACATGAAAAGACTAAGTATTATTATTTAATTTTTCCAAGCATTGTCCACTGATATTTCTGTAAACATGTTGATAAATAATAATAAATATAAAAAATTTTATAATAACAATCACAATCAATGATTTAATTTTTAAGTACTGCCAACATAAAAATATAAGAATAGAATAATAATAGTTATTATTATTATTTGTAAGAATTGAACCCTGACAACATTTCTGTAAATTAATTTTAATAAATTAATACTAAAATTATAATAAAATTATTTTACTTTAATATTTCTAAGTACAGCACACTGATTATATATATGTAAATAAATATAATAATAACATTTTTTTATTATTTAATATTTCTAGGTATTGTCCACTAAAATCTCTTAATAAATTAGTAACAAACAAAAAAATAACAACTATTTTTATAATAACAGTCAATCATTTTCATAATGAAAATTGCAATCAGTCATTTAATATTTAAGTACCGTGCACTGACAACATAATTGTAAATAAGTACATGTGAATATAATAATAATAATAATTATTATTATTTACAAGTATTGTACACTGGCAACATTTCTGTAAATTTATGTTAATAAATTAGTGCTAAAATAATAACAACTATTTCACTTTAATATTTCTAAGTATAGTCCACGGAAATTTCTGTAAATAATGTTAATAAATTAGTAATACAAAAAATAACAATAACAGGAAATTTTATAATAACAGTCAATCATTTTATAATAACAATCACAACCAGTCATTTAATTTTTAAGTATTGCACACTGACAACATAATTGTATATAAATATATATGAAAATATTAATATAATAATAATACTAATAATAATAATTATTATTATTATTTGTAAGTATCATACACTGCATGTATCATGCAATCCTTTCTTTGTGACACATTCAGAAATACAAGAGGCCAGAGTGTCTGCAGCACCTGTCGACGACAGCTCTTGAGTGCAATCCCAGTCTTTAAACTAATGTCATCCAAGTCTTTTTTGGTCCCTTTGGAGAGTTTCTTACCCAGCACCTCTCTGGCAAACACACTATCAAACTCATAGTACCTACAGGAAAAATGTGGCAACAAACAAACAAGCTCAGCAAAACAGTGACTAAAACTAAAAATAGCAACAACACTACAGAACACTTAAGTATGACCACAGACCTCTCAATAAGCATGGTTTGACGGTGAGGAGGGATCTGGAACAGAAGCTGATTGGCCACTTTGGAAGGAGACTGGAGGAGGCGCTCACACATCTGGAATGTTCTGAACTGGTCCATGGTGTCACTGTGCAGAACTTCTGCATTGGCTTCACACTCCTGCAAGGCACCTGCTTCCATCCGTATACTCACCGCATCTGTGACTATATACAAACATTGAAGAATATATCATTACCTAAAGTGTTAAACATAAAAAAACAATCACTAAGTGCGTACGACAAACTCACATGCAACATTTAGAAACCAAAATGTATTAACCTGAGTGTCCATCCAACCACAGTTGGTACACATCTTCATCCAGGACAGTGGTGTTTCCCACAAACACATCTAACTCCATAGACATTTTCTGAGAAAACAAATATATATTTAAAATAACATATTAAAGACTAAACAATTTGACATAAATATGTCATAGCTGCTTTTAACAAACACAACATTGATTTGTAACAACAAAGCTAATCTCCAAATGAATTTTAAAATGCTAACTGTTCCGTTCATTTGCTACACATTCGTCGTATTAAAATATATATAACTGTATTTATGTTCAGTATATGTTATAGGTGTTTTTATAAGATGATAAGAGATTTAAAAAGCAAAATAAAGTGATGCATGAGAACCTGATTATTCAGACAAAACGTCTAACTGATGATGAAAACTTACCGCTTATTTATGTTTTGCACTCAAGTCAGTCAAAGAAGATACTGTTAGCTGATGTTAAAATACTGGAAAAAGTGTCGTCTGCGGTTTCGCTCTCTAGGACGCATCTGAGAGCTGAGCTTATTGCGCAGTTACAATTCCAAACACGCACGTACAGGTCTGTTTATGCGCTTTAGGCAGTATCACAAACAAATAATACCAGTATTGTCTATGAACCCTGGCAGATACTGTAGTATATGCAAAGCTACCAAACTCCTCAAAGCCCTCTGGTTCCAGTTTGTGGCTTTATTCAAGCTGAACTACATTCTCCATGGACATTGCCCTCCGTCGAGCGTTCACGCAGCGTATTGAGCGTCAGCTAATGCGTGACTGCCACCTGCTGTTAAGGAATAAACAAAACACAAAGTTGTAACCAAAATCAACGTTGATAAAAAGCGCAGAAATGTATTATGGAAGTCCTTTTCCGCCACTGAATAAAAAATAAAAAAAACTTAAGTAACTATTTAATCTCACAGTTCTGACTTTTTTTCTGGCAATTGCGTGATACAAACTTGCAATTCTGACTTTTGTTTTCCTCAAAATTGTGAAATATAAACGCAATTCTGAGAAATAAAATCAGAATTGATAAACTTGATAAACTTGCGAGAAATAACGTCATTGCAAGTCATAATTCGGAGATATCATACAATTCTGACTTAATAAGTCGCAATTGCGTGTTATCCACCTTATTTTTCCCATAAGAGTGGGTGCAGCCATTTGTAATTTTTTTGTGTCTGGCTTCCGGTCTCATCCACTTCCAGCTATTTTTAGCTGCACAAAAAGCTCGTTTTGCTGCTTGATATTGCAAACTGGTGTGTCTTACCATGTTATTTTAATGTATTATTTTAATTATGAACACACTGGTTTGTAGTGCAAACTGTTTTACCGTTTACTGCACTTCGATATTCTTCTCGTTATTTCCCTATGGCGGATTATGAACCGGACGTCTAACACATTACCAGAGAACAGCTT
Source organism: Cirrhinus mrigala (assembly GCA_036247105.1). Lineage (NCBI taxonomy): Eukaryota > Metazoa > Chordata > Actinopteri > Cypriniformes > Cyprinidae > Cirrhinus > Cirrhinus mrigala. The sequence continues at coordinate 14,450,168 of CM070027.1, read as the reverse complement.
ACTTCCGCATTGAAAAATAAAGTGGATAGGTCTAAGTCAGAATTGTGATAGATAAAGTCGCAATTCAGAGAAAGTCAGATTTTGCTAGATATAGGCTGGGTTTCACAGACAGGGTTTAGGCTAAACCGGGATTAGGACAGTTCATTTAAGTACTTATTTTTTTTATTAAACGTGCCTTAGAAAAAACATTACTTTGTCCATCTTGAGACAAAACAAAGGCACTGATATATTTTAAGATCAGTCAGTGTAAATTTCTTTCAGTTAAAACAACTCAGACTTACATTTTAGCCTTGTCTGTGAAATCAGGGGATAAAGTCACAATTCTGAATTTTTTCCCTTTTCTGAGGGAAAAAAAGTCAGAATTGGGAGTTCATATCTCATAATTATGAGAAAAAAAGTCAGAATTGGGAGTTTGTGTCACACAATTCTGAGAGAAAAAAAGTCTTAATTGGGAGTTTATAGCTCATAATTCTGAAGGAAGAAAAAAAGAATTGGGAGTTCATGTCTCATAATTTTGAGACTGGGTAAGGAAACGGATACATGCCGCATTTCATGTTTCACGGCGGGCTGGTCTGTGCTGTATTCAAGAATAAATCAAAGTGAGAAAAATGACTTGGACATTTTTTTTTTTTCATTTTCATGGCACATAGGCATATATTTACTAATTATATATATATATATATATATATATATATATATATATATATATATATATATAGTCAACTAAATAAATTGTTTTTAGATCACTATGACTGCATGTCAGGGTCATCTTTTTTTAAAAATATCACATTTTAAACTTTTCATGAGAAGACATTTTGTTCAAACATTTGGTCAATACAGTACATTCAGTACATTCTGTGTACACACACAAAAATGGATAGATAGACAGATAGATAGACATAGACAGATAGATAGATAGGTAGATAGATAGATAGATAGATAGATAGATAGATAGATAGATAGATAGATAGATAGATAGATTTTTGAATTTGATAGACAGAGACAGACAGACAGACAGACAGACAGATAGATAGATAGATAGATAGATTTTTAAATTTGATAAACAGAGACACAGACAAATAGACAGACAGACAGACAGATAGATAGATTTTTGAATTTGATAAACAGAGACAGACAGACAGACAGACAGACAGATAGATACATTTTTGAATTTGATAAACAGAGACAGACAGACAGACAGACAGATACATTTTTGAATTTGATAAACAGAGACAGACAGACAGACAGACAGACAGACAGACAGACAGACAGATAGATTTTTGAATTTGATAAACAGAGACAGACAGACAGACAGACAGACAGATAGATAGATAGAAAGACAGATAGATAGATAGATAGATAGATAGATAGACAGATAGACAGACAGATAAATTTTTGAATTTGATAGACAGAGACAGACAGACAGACAGACAGATAGAAAGATAGATAGATAGATGGATAGATAGACAGACAGATACATTTTTGAATTTGATAGACAGAGACAGACAGACAGACACACAGATAGATAGATATAGACAGAGACAGATGATAGACAGACCGATGATAGGCAGACAGACAGACAGATGACAGACATAGACAGATAGACAGACAGACAGACAGACAAACAGATAGATAGATAAAACTTCCTCCTTCACTGCCAAAAATTTAAATCAATAAGAGACCAATATATAAACAAATTCACAAACATCATAAAGAAGTTTACAACCATGACTGAAGAGGAACACATGAAGATAGTACATGGAGAGGGACAGACAGCAGCACTGGTTGTAAGATATGTATGGATGTGCCACACCCTGAGAGACAGCAGGTGAATATGAATAATGTGTGTAATGTGTGTATTATGTCTGACCTCAGCGTGTGTCCCTACTGTCTACCACAGTTATGCATGTTAAACACTGTGGTACGAAATGTTCACACATGTTCTAATTTGTTACACTGTTTATTTAAGTTTAAATTGGTACAATATTGTTTTCTTTTATTATTTTGATCTTTTCATCGTCATTATATTTCTCCACATATATTTCAAGCTTTGGCAAAATTGTATTTTTTACAGTCAAGCAATTCTGAATATAAATTTAGGTGTGTATTATCTCCTAATAATTCAATGGCCCTCTGCCAGTTACCCCTTCCTTAGCTGAGTCAGCTGAGTCAACGCTGCTTAAAAAAAAAGAAAAAACAACTATAATTTGATCTTAGTCATACCGGATATGACTTAGCCTATGTGTCATAACTCAGGTGGCAGAATAAGCTTGTCAACATAAATCTCAGGTAAAAAGTTTTTATGAACAGAAAAGTTACACAGTTTATTACTCTTGTAAATTCAGAGCTTGTTTTTTTTGAAGATCGCCACTATTTTTTCTTGTGTCTCGAAGACTTGTGAAAGCAAAGTGAGCTAGATATGCCCAGAATAGAAACTGGCCAGCACAAAATATGGCCAAAAGTCTGAAGAAACGCGTCCGGTCGTGTTCAAAGAGAATCACGTCCTTTGCGACGGCAGTAGACGTAAAGTTATAGGCATTCCTGACTGAATTCAAGCGTACGTGACAACGTAGTGGATTCAAGATGTTTTCAAAATGAGGATTTAAAAGCCAGAATTGCGAGTTTATATCTCATAGAAAGACACCAGAATTGCAAATTTATATCTCAATTCTGAGAAAAAAAAGTCAGAATTGGGAGTTCATATCTCATAAATATGAGAAAAAAAGTCATAATTGGGAGTTCGTGTGACGCAATTCTGAGGCAAAAAAGTCATAATTGGGAGTTTATATCTTAATTCTGAGAAAATAAAGTCAGAATTGGGAGTTTGTATCCCATAATTCTGAGACAAAAGACAGAATTGGGAGTTGATATCTCATAAAAAGCCGCCAGAATTGTGAATTTATATCTCAATTCTGAGGGAAAAAAAAGTCAGAATTGGGAGATAAAAAGTCACAATTACCTTTTTTATTTTTTTATTCAGTGGTGGATATGGGCTTCCATAATGCATAAACCTAATGCCTGTATTAGTTTAATTTTGTTACTGTGTAATGTTTCTGACTCAGACTTTCAGGCTTACTCAAGAACTTTATTCAGCAACAGCTAAAGCTACAACACCAGGCTAAGGAAGGGTATATTAAGGCATTTTTGGTAAATTAAATTATCTTTAATCTTAATAGTCGACTAAATCTGCACATTACCAAACACACCAAACCAAGTCTTAAAGAATTACATTTGCTTGGGTATTGATCTTCTCCCAAAATGCCCTCTCAAATTTGTATATTATAATATTTTATAAATATTATATTATTATTGTATAATAATATAATATTTATTAAAAAAGTATGTAACATTTTTATTATCTCTATACTGTTCAAAAGTTCAAGTTCAATCTTGTGATTTTAATAATGCATCTGTAAATGCTGAAATTAACAAATAACTAATAACTAATAAATGCTGTAGAAGTACTGTTCATTATAGTTCATGTTAACTAACGTAGTTATTGTTAACTAATGAACCTTATTGTAAAATGTTACCGAAATTAAGTTTTATTAAGCAAAGACTGAACTTGCAATAGACTTCTTGTTACAAAAATTCAATTTCAGATAAATGTTGTTCCTTTGAATGTTCTGTTAATCAAAGAATATCCACAACAATATATTAAGTGGCACAACCATTTTCAACATTAAGAAACGTTATGATAATAAAATAAATGTTTCTTAAGCAACAATTCTCAAATGATTTTTGAAAAACAGTTTTGCCATCACAGGACTAATTATATTTTAAAAATAGAAAACAGTTATTTTAAATTGCAATAGTGTTTCACAACATTACTGATTTTACTGTACTTTTGAATGGCAGTGTATATTAGCTACACCCATGATACAAAAACATTTGAAAGAGAAACAACAACATCTGAAACTGTGGTTTATTATGAAAACGAGTGAAACAAATTGTGCATGCAAGATAATAATTCTCAAGGTATCACCGAAATATATTTGAACATTTCGCTTTCTTTAACAAATATAAGCCTATTATGTTATATAATCCACAGCTGATCTGAACCAGCAGACTCAGCACTAAACATGACCAGCATCAGTATTTATTCTGGGGTTAGGTCATTTAACTTGCAGATGGGCATATGTGCCTCAAAAACCAACTCCAGCCTCTCTCTTTCCCTTTCAAGAGCAGCGATCTCCTCCTCCAGTTGTGTCTTCACATGCTCCAGATGATCCGTCTCCTGAAAGAGAAAGCGCAAGCTCAGGACGTACGGCTAACGGCTAAACATGTTTTATAACACAAATACAGTATGTACTAATCTCACATTCTGTAATGTGTCTATAAGCATCCGACGACGGTCCCGACACCTGGCAGCTGCTACTCTGTTCCTTTCCCTGCGGATCCTTATCCTGTCAAGGTCCTCAGAGGACATCTATAAAGCCCGAGGAGGTGTTAGCAAAGCCAGGCAATTCCAAATTTCATTTAAGAAGTCTAAAAGAGTGATGGTGCTGCCATCTTATGGTTGACATCAAGAAAAAAAACCCCAATTCCAAATACGCTGTTCCTGTTACTCATCCATTGGCACCAATGACAACATGATCCATCCATCTGAGCCTGCGCTTTAAGATTCCCGCGCGAATACTACAGCGCTGACTCACTCCACATGCCCCTTTGTGATTCAGGTGTGAGTCATTTCATTCGTTTGCCATAAATGAGTGAATCACCGGAACCATTCAAGTTTACTTCCAATATTTTTTGCATTCTAAACTCAGAAAATATCAGAAATATCAGAAACTTACATGTTTGTTAGCATGTCCTCCTGCACTGTCCCCCGGTGCTCCGTTACAGGACGGGTCAGGACTGGAGCACTGTGACAAACAGGGGCAGTCGGGCATGGCGGTGGGTGTGAATGAGGAAAATGTTCCCAAGGTTGACTCTGATTGGGAAAGTACAGAAGACTGCAGAAGCCATTGGGGATCTGGAGTAGATGTAATTACATCAAGACTTGGGCTTGATGTAGTGTCCTCAGTAAGATTCTGCAAAAATAATCATCAAAAGTAATAAGTTAATTAAGTTAAAAAGTGTAATAATGTTAAAAATTATACACATTTAGGCTTTAAAAACAATTGAAGAATTCAGAATACAATTCAGAATACTTAATTATTTTCTGTTCTGCTGTATTTCTTCTATGTGATTCGGTTAATTTTTAAAATTTGTTAAACTAAATATCTTAACATACTTAAAAAAAAAAAATAAACAAATACGTACCGGACGTATGTGAAGAGTCGATGAGTTCTCCAGGTCCATCCATGAAGAAATCTGGGAATCATGCATTCGATAATACGATTCTGTTCCTTCATTATGATTCATTATGAATTAATCCGATTCGTATTCTTTGAGTTCATATTATTTCTGTTCGTTAACTTCGCTTAAACCCATTTCCCGTGCTGTTAGTTACAATACAGGCCCACGACGGCATAAATTCGGTACGAGCCAAAATAACAAAACTAGAATAAACCCATCAGAGCGAATGATGAAAAAATAAATCAAAACACGTGCTACAACTTTTCTTAAAGTGTTTCAACGCCTCCTCACACCCACACACTTTCTCCTCCCCATCACTGGAGCATCTATCTTTTCCAATCTGCCGCCTTTTCTCCTCTGTGGACACTAATGCTGTCTCTGATGGCTATTACTTATGAAGACCTTTTTGGCAATAGCGCCAACTAACTGTCGCTAAAATTATATTCACTAGAAAACGAGTAAATATCCTGTTTAAGGTTTGTTGTTTGAGAGCTACAGACGCTTCCATAGCTCACACCCTTCACATGTTGAATTTCACTTAGTGACATATTTTGCCAAGTGACTTGTAGGTTTGAAATGTATGAATAAGCGAACCGTTTAAGAACTGGAAGTACATCCGTGAATCACTGAACTGGGTAAGGAAACGGATACATGCCGCATTTCATGTTTCACGGCGGGCTGGTCTGTACTGTATTCAAGAATACATTAAAGTGAGAAAAATGACTTGGAATTTTTTTTTTTTTTTTTGTGCATGGGGCACATAGGCATATATTTACTAATTTGATTATATATATACATAATCAACTAAATAAACTGTTTTTAGATCACCATGACTGCATGTCAGGGTCATCTTTTTTTTTTTTTTTAAAAATATCACATTTTAAACTTTTTATGAAAAGACACATTTTGTTCTGTGTACACACACAGAAATGGATAGATAGATAGATAGATAGATTTTTGAATTTGATAAAGACAGAGAGACAGACAGACAGATTTTTGAATTTGATAAAGACAGAGACAGACAGACAGATAGATAGATAGATAGATAGATAGATAGATAGATAGATAGATAGATAGATTTTTTAATTTGATGAAGACAGAGAGACAGACAGACAGACAGACAGATAGATAGATTTTTGAATTTGATAAACAGAGACAGACAGATAGATAGATAGATAGATTTTTGAATTTGATACAGACAGACAGATGGATAGATAGATTTTTGAATTTGATAGACAGAGACAGACAGACAGACAGACAGACATACAGATAGATAGATAGACAGACAGACAGATAGACAGATAGATTTTTGAATTTGATAGAGACAGACAGAAAGACAGATAGATAGATAGATAGATTTTTGATTTGATACAGACAGAAAGACAGATAGATAGATAGACAGATAGATAGATAGATAGATATAGACAGAGACAGATGATAAACAGACAGACAGATGATAGACATAGACAGACAGACAGACAGATAGATAGATAGATAGATAGCACTTCCTCCTTCACTGCCAAAAATTTAAATCAATAAGAGACCAATATATAAACAAATTCACAAACATCATAAAGAAGTTTACAACCATGACTGAAGAGGAAAACATGAAGATAGTACTTGGAGAGGGACAGACATCAGCACTGGCTGTAAGATATGTATGGATGTGCCACACCCTGAGAGACAGCAGGTGAATATGAATAATGTGTGTAATGTGTGTATTATGTCTGGCCTCAGCGTGTGTCCCTACTGTCTACCACAGTTATGCATGTTAAACACTGTGGTACGAAATGTTCACACATGTTCTAATTTGTTACACTGTTTATTTAAGTTTAAATTGGTACAATATTGTTTTCTTTTATTATTTTGATCTTTTCATCGTCATTATATTTCTCCACATATATTTCAAGCTTTGGCAAAATTGTATTTTTTACAGTCAAGCAATTCTGAATATGAATTTAGGTGTGTATTATCTCCTAATAATTCAATGGCCCTCTGCCAGTTACCCCTTCCTTAGCTGAGTCAGATGTCAACGCTGCTTAAAAAAAAGAAAAAACAACTATAATTTGATCTTAGTCATACCCATATGACTAAGCCTATGTGTCATAACTCAGGTGGCAGAATAAGCTTGTCAACATAAATCTCAGGTAAAAAGTTATGAACAGAAAAGTTACACAATTTATTACTCTTGTAAATTCAGAGCTTGTTTTTTTTTCCCCCTAAGGCAAACCGAAAAACAAAATGAATAGCAGATATGTGATTCATTCACACTGAGCGCAGACACACAGGGGAACGAATGACATATTATAAGGGTCTGTAGGCCCCAACAGTAATGTCAAATAATTTAGGATTGTTCAGTGTCCCTTCTTTGTCCAAAAGGAAGTAGAACTTGTACCCTTTGATTTTAAGAGGAACAAATGAAGGTGATTCCTGTCTGTGCGCATGACAGGTCACTTGAGACAAAGGCACAGTTAGATGGTGAGCTCTGAGAGGTCCCAGCGGTGACTGTGTAGATACTGTGACTTTTCCACCTCCCTTATGCAGAATTACACGACTCACAGAACGCCGGCTGAATAATATTGCCACACCAACAATTCCTCCGCCTACAACGACAGAAAAAGAGAACTTTAGAAAGCTGGAATACATTAAAAAAAATGCAATATAAGCAGAAAGCAGAGTTGAGGCTTACCAATAATTAGGCACCCAAGAGTAAATCCATACCTCCAGGCATTTGAACCAAGATTCATATCAAAACTGAAAAGCCCTCCTAACTCAGTTCTGACATTTTGAAGATCGCCACTATTTTTTCTTGTGTCTCGAAGACTTGTGAAAGCAAAGTGAGCTAGATATGCCCAGAATAGAAACTGGCCAGCACAAAATATGGCCAAAAGTCTGAAGAAACGCGTCCGGTCGTGTTCAAAGAGAATCACGTCCTTTGCGACGGCAGTAGACGTAAAGTTATAGGCATTCCTGACTGAATTCAAGCGTACGTGACAACGTAGTGGATTCAAGATGTTTGTGATATCATTGACTTTAACGAACTGGGTCGCTGTAGACACGAACGCTCTCGAAGACTGAATACCTGTCAGTCGATAAGCAGAAATAAATGTTCGACAGGATCTTAGACCAAACAACAAGCACTGAATACCCATGGTTTAACAAAACGATTAATTTTCAGTAATTCTCTGAAATATTGACATTTTAAATATGACACATATCTGTATGTATTTTACTATCTAACATGCCGGGCGACTTGAATGGCAGCAGATCGACGCCATGTTTGTGCTCTTTTAAACTACGGAAGCCTCATTTGTCCAATTGGTCCCGTTCGCGTTTCTCCGTTTTTCGAAGAGATCGTCCACGTCCATATTAAGTAAGATTTTTAATGTTCTGCTCACCAAGCCTGCATTTATTTGATCCAAAATACTGCAAAAGCAGTAATATTGTGAAATATGTTTACTATTTAAAATAACAGTTTTTATTTGAATGTATTTTAAAATGCAATTTATTCATGTGATCACAGCTAAATTTTCAGCATCATTACTCCAGTCTTCAGTGTCACATGATGCTTCAGAAATCATTCTAATATGCTGATTTGCTTTAATATTTTTTATTACTATTATTATCATCAGTATTTATAACAGTTAAATACTTTTTTCAGGATACTTTGATGAACAGAAGTCAGTATAATTTATTTTTTTGGTGAAAGAAATTATAGAAATTAATATTTTTATTGAGCAAGGATGCTTTAAATTAATCTAAAATGATAATAAAGACATTAATAATGTTACAATAGATTTCTATTTCAGATAAAAGCTGTTCTTCTGAACTTTCTATTCATCAAAGAAACCTGAAAAAAATTCTACTCGGCTATTTTCAACATAATAATAATAATAATAATAAATGTTTTTTTTTTGCAAATCAGAATATTAGAATGATTTCTGGAGGATCATGTGACTGGAGTAATGATCAGCTTTGAAATGACAGGAATACACTACTTTTTAAAATATATTCAGACAGAAAACACAGTAAAAAATATTTCAAAATTTTACTGTTTTTGCTGTACCTTGGATAAAATAAATGCAGGCTTGGTGAGCAGAAGAGAAAAAATCTTTTAAAAAAACATAAAAAATCTGTATCTTTCAAAAAATCTATAGGCCTATGTTTATAATATAATATGTTTACGTAATTTATTCCTTCGAAAATGTTGGCCAAAACAACGCTTTTTTTTTCATATAATTGCTATTACGTAGCTATAATAAGTGCTAAATGCTTCAAAATTGTTTTAATGATTACATTTTGCTGAAATACCTTTAATGGGCTGTTTAATGTCAGGCTGTGACATGCTCTGCTATTTTTATTTTTATTTATTTTGTACAGGAAGGTATGCCTGTACTGAAAGTGGCATTTAAACCTACTCTAAAAAAACTCACTAGAGTATAAAGAGTGACCTCGTCTCCCCTACATGCAAAATTGCTTTTCTGCTATGTATAAAAATAAACTTTCTCCAAAAGTAGGCTGCCGATATTCCCTTTTATCCATTGATGTAGCATCAACAAAGTGCACGGACACATTGTGTATATAAACAGATCACTGTATTCATTTTATTTGATTACTTTAGAAACAGATGGAGATTGCAGGTGTGTTTGTGTTTCCATTGTGTGTATGTGTGTGGGAGGGCTGTTCACTCTTATCAGATCTTATTTTGAGACATTAACATGCTGCAAACTAATTTGCATACAAAGTTGTGATGTGAACTAAACTGACTACAGTAGCTTATCAGTTACAAAGTAAACTGCATCGTCTAATATAGCAACGTGGAAAGCTCTAGTTCCTTAATCCTCGTATTGGCTATAAAAATCAATTTTTTCAATGATTAACGGTGTCTTAAAAGTTTAGTAGACTAATTTACCCGACAGGACACGCCTGCCCCCCTGCTGATAGCCTACTGTTACAGCAATACACCTTAACAACACCCACCCACCTCCATTCGGACAGACAACAAGCCTACATAAACAAAGAAGAAGACCCACACCCTAAAGAAAACCTGCAGACGTAGGCTACTTTAAAAAGTTGATAGATGGACTAACATTACATTACAGTGTGCTAAAACTAACAAGAACTTGTTAATATTTAATAACCGTTCACCTTTCTAATTACGGTTACGTTAACATTACTTAGAGAACCGGTTTTACCTGTACCTGCACTGCGCCGTTATATTTATGCGCATGCGCAACCTCACCTGGCGGTTTCCTTGTTATAAGGAAAGCGATAGTTGAACTGTGGATAACTGTAAAACTGTTGGTTGCGAGAAGATCCGCTTAAAAACATATTTAGGAACTTAGACGAACATAAATCACTCGCTAGGTTTTTTTAAAAATGCCTCGCGCGTTCCTGGTGAAAAAAGTGAACATCGCTGGTGAAAAAAGAAGCTGGAGTGAGATTCCGGATTCCGCGCGTGGGGACGTTTACATACCTGGTGAGTGTTTTGTTCGTGCGTGTCACCGGGTGGGGAGTTAACAGAATTTAATACTTATACTTCATTACATAAGTAATTTTATATTGACAAAAGTTGTTGTTGTTGGAAACAGATCACTTGACAAATCCAAGTAGGCTAACCGATAAGAAAACTAGTTTCTCGTTATCTAAAATGTTGTGATGAAGTATTTTCTGAGCCAAATGGTTTTATAAAGCTATTATTTTATTATATATAATTTTTTAAATATATATTTTAAAATGCCTTATAAATGACTGTTGTGACTTGCGATACTGTACTGATTATTTGCATTAAATAAGATGTAGCTTTGTTAGGATAGGACAATATTGGGCCGAGATACAGCTATTTGAAAATCTGGAATCTGAAGGTGCAAAAAAATCTAAATAGTGAAAATGTTGCCTTTACAGTTGTCCAAATGAATTTCTTAGCAATGCATATACTAATCAAAAATTATGTTTTGATACATTTACGGTAGGAAATATACAAAATATCCTCATGGAACATGATCTTTACTTAACATCCTAATGATTTTTGGCATTAAAAAAATTTGATAATTATGACGCATACAGTGTACTGTTCGCTATTGCTACAGATATACCCATGCTACTATGACTGGTTTTGTGGTCCACAAATGAAAACCTGAAAAAAGCATACATGAGTTGCCAGTCAAAATATGTTGGTCTCTCTGCTCTGACTTAAAAACCTCTTTGCTTTTGCTTGTCCCTAGAGTTCATTTTTCCACCGTATGTGCATGAAGTCTCTGAGGGCAGCATTGCGGAGTACTCCTGCTTCACAACTGCACAAAAAAACAACACATTTCTACAGGTTCGGTCACATGTCTTGTCTGCACAGCTGCCATCTTCTGCTGCACAGAGTCAACCTCATTACAAGTCAGAATGCCGCCTGAGGACCCAAAAAGTGCCTTACTTGCGCTCAAAGATCAAGGTGAGCCGACAACTCTTTTGGTGCTGTCAAATTGATTAATCGTGATTAATCACATCCAAAATAAAAGTTTGTGTTTACATAACACAAACAGCACACGCACATGTATTTTGTAAACACAAACTTTTATTTTGGATGCGATTAATCGCAATTATTTAATTTGACAGTATTTAAAACATACATTTTGTAATGTTTTTTTGTGTTTTAAGAACATCTCTCTCTATTGCTCTCCCATTTTCAGATAACTACAGGTAATATGCCACCTCTTATTCCAGTCATCCCTGATAATACAAACAAATTAGCAGATATACCATCCCCTGCATCGGTGTTATCCTGCCAGGTGTGCCAGAAGACATTCACTACAGCACGTATGCTGAAACGACACGTGAAGTGCCACAGCGAAACAAAAAAGTACTCTTGTGAGCACTGTGGAAAAGGATTTAACGATGCTTTTGATTTGAAGAGGCATGTACGCACTCATACTGGTAAGTTTGTGTTTAAATTAGTTTAAAAAAAGTATATTTACATGCTTAAATATGCAAATTTATATATTTTCATATCTAACTTTCTTCTCAACTTGCAATATACAGGTGTGAGACCCTATAAGTGCACTTTGTGTGTTAAAGCCTTCACTCAGCGCTGTTCTTTAGAATCTCATCTGAAGAAGATCCACGCCGTAACTCAACAGTACGCCTACAAAGAGCGAAGGGATAAACTGTACGTGTGTGAGGAGTGTGGCTTGACTGCACAGACACGGGACGGTCTGCAGAAACATCTCCAAGATGAACATCCACAGAGACTGATAATGGCAAAAAGCAAATATAAACTGGCACATACTGTGGAAGATAACATGTCACCGTGTTCACCTGAAACCCATCAAATATAGTGCTGAAGAAAACATTAGAGGACCTTGTTGTTGATAAATTATAATTAATTATTTTGTTCCACGCTACATGCTCTTTTGTACAGTCAGTAATTTTAGGCAGTACCAAATAGCTTAATTATTGCAATTAGGAAATAATTTGGATGTTGAATCACAAGTTATGCTGAAACAGTGAAGTGTATGAAGTCAAAGTCACACAAAATTAAAATTCTGGTATGTTTTTGTTTGTTTGTTTTTGTTTTGAATATATTCTCTTGTGAAGTTGAAGCAGAGCTCACTTTTAAAAATACTTATTATGCAAATAATGTACTTTAAAAAAATATATACTTAACTGACAGTAATATTTTTGAAAACTTAATTGCATGTTATTTGTAATGTATTGTAATTTAAATTTATATTAAATGCAAATAGTTGAACTATTAAATGCAAATAGTTGAAGAGAGCGTTTCTGACATTTACATTACCTGTCAAAAGTTTTTGAACAGTAAAATTTTTTTCTCTTCTGCTCACCAAGCCTGCATTTATTTGATCCAAAGTACAGCAAAAACAGTAACATTTTGAATGTTTTTTTACCCATTTAAAATAACTGTTTTCTATTTAAATATCTTTGAATGTAATTTATTTCTGCAATCAAAGCTACATTTTCAGCATCATTACTCCAGTCTTCAGTGTCACATAATCCTTCAGAAATCATTCTATGCTGATTTTCAATGTTTTTCAAGAAATATTATTATTATTATTATTATTATTATACTGTATTCAATTATATAAAATTCTACTCAGCTGTTTTCAACATAATAATAATAATAATAATAATAATAATAATAATAATGTTTTCTCACATGATGCTTCAGAAATCATTCTAATATGCTGTTCAAGAAACATATTTATTACTACTATTATTATCAGTATTTATAACAGCTGAGTACATTTTTTCAGTATTCTTTGATGCATAGAAATATCTAGCGTGGAGTCGGTATAATTTTTTTTGGTGAAAGAAATTTTAGAAATTCATATTTTTATTGAGCAAGCACGCTTTAAATCGATCAAAAGTAATGATAAAGACATTTATAATATTACAAACGATTTCTATTTCAGATAAATACTGTTCTTCTGAACTTTCTATTCATCAAAGAAACCTGAAAAAATTCTACTCAGCTGTTTTCAACATAATCTAATAATAATAAATATTTTTTAAGCAGCAAATCAGAATATTAGAGTGATTTCTGAAGAATCATGTGACTAGAGTAACGATGCTAAAAATTCAGCCTTGAAATAAAAAAAATAAATAACATTTTAAAATATATTCAAATAGAAAACAGTTACTTTAAATAGTAAAACTATTTAAAAAATGTTACTGTTTTTCTGTACTTTGGATCAAATAAATTCAGGCTTGATAAGTAGAAGAGACTTCTTTAAAAAACATTAAAAATCTAACTGTTCAAACACTTTTGACAGGTAGTGTACTTAAACTGAATAATATTTTTGGAGACTCAATTGCATGTTATTTGTAATATTTTGTAATTTAAATTTATATTAAATGCAAACAGTTGAACGTAAGAGACCCTTTTTGTAATTGTTTGTAATTACACATTTCTAATGATAATGTTGCAATTTAATAGATTTAAAACAGCCTATTAGTACTTTAAATGTAATACTGAATAACAGTATTACAGTACATTCAATACTACAGTTTAGGACGTAGGCTATTTTTCACAAGTGTTGCCTATTTGCCTTTATGTTAATACTGCAGCTTTAAACGTGTAGCCTATTTAAAACGATTTATGACTATTAAATAAACTGTAAGACAACTAAACAACTAACAGGGCCTGAATTTAATACGGTAACCTTGCATGTGTACGCGTTGTGAGCGGGTTGGCATGAACTGGCCAATTATTAGGATTTGAAGGCTCGTTTAAGGATGACGTCAGAGTGAAGTCCGCAAGGAGACCGTTCAGGTGAAAGGAGGTTGAGGTGGAAAATACGAGATGCTCGGGAAGGAGAGTCCGAGGATTCCGTCATTTCATCGTTTCGAATTGTCGTTAGATTAAAACGCAGAGAATATAACAAAAGATTAATCTCGCCGCCAGTGATTACGACACACCGTCATCGGTAGCTTTCGACCAAAACGGCTGTGCGGAGCGAGGCGCGAATATGATGCACACGCTGTTATCCAGCCATCGCTCTGTGTCGAGCTTACGATGCTTTTGTCACACAGGCTGAGGGGAAATCAAGCGCAACAGTTAACCGTTATTCTTGGACTAAAATTCAGGAGAATCGCTACTGGGATAAGGTGATGTGATAACCTCTGTAAGACACGAAAAGGAATGGACGCATCTTTTGGGGATGCTCTTGTGTAGTGAACGACGCCACCATAGAAACGTGGTGGCACTCGCCGCTGATGGGGTGAAATAGGTTACGGAGAGGTCCTGACGGTGGACCGCAGTGCTATTTTTCATCCTGGACTGTGTGTGCCGTGATAATACATGTTAGAGAAAAATGCAAGGGGTGACGGTGACGGGAGAAGCGCCCACATTGAATGGGGGCGGAAGGGAGGAGGTAAGGCGTGAAAATGTTGGTAAATAAAAGCATGAGTTTATTGCCGTTGCATTACGAATATGTAAAAGGTGGAAATATGATAAAAGAAAAATGACAGACATTTCTGTTTTTTTTTTTTTTAAATATTATTTTATGCATTTTATATTTTATAGATATTTTGCTACACTGTTCTTAACATGTTGCAAAGATTCTGAAATCATAAATATAGAAAAAATAATAAAAGGAAATTATTCAAAAGGTTTTATTTATAGTGAAAGTGAGGGAATGCTATCTATTTTTACTTATGTCAGAATAAAAAATGTTTAAATAAAAAATGTATTACACTACAAACTTAATGACATAACACAAATGAATATATATATATATATATATATATATATATATATATATATATATATATATATATTTAATGTTTAATTACAATAAAAATACAAGTAAAAATTACCTGTATATATATATATATATATATATACGCAAAAATGTATTTAAAACTAATTTAAGGCAAATAATTTATAATAATATGTTTAGTACTAAATGTAGTGTGATCAGGCAAAAGCTTTTCTTGGTTTATTCAAATTCACCTTCATATTTATCCATTTTATTGACATCTTATATGTGACCCTGGACCACAAAACCAGTCGTCAAGGGCCAATTTTTATTTTTTTTTTATTGAGATTTATACATTATATGACAGCTGAATAAATCGGACAATATTTGGCTGAAATACAACTATTTGAAAATCTGGAATTTAAGGGGGGCAAAAAATCAAAATATTGGGAAAATCGCCCTTAAAGATGTCCAAATGAAGTCCTTAGCACTGCATATTACTAATCAAAAATTAAGTTTTGATATATTTACGGTAGAAAATTTACAAAATATCTTTATGGAACATGATCTTTACTTAATATCCTAATGATTTTTGGCATAAAAGAAAAATAGATAATTTTGACCCATAGAATGTATTGCTACAAATATTACCGTGCTACTTCAGACTGTTTTTGTGCTCCAGGATCACATATGTGGTTGCAAAGTGAAGAAAATTGTTACAGCAGTGAGTTACTCACACTGAGAAAATATTATTTTGAATATGACATCATGCTGTGCATGAACACTGTATTGCTTCATGCACTGAAGAATGTGTTATTATGTCAGATGTTTTTTGAGACTAGCCAGTATTTGCTTTAGCTATAAGACATTTGACTTTGTTTAATCTGGATTGCAGTTGGCTGTTTATTAAGGGGGTAGGGCCTGTAACCTGTCTATATGCTTTGTCACCATAGGAACGATGAAAGCTAGTAGATGAAAATGCACCCCCACTATTTCCGTTTCTATATTTTGCCAGATCTGTGATGGAAAGAATGATATCATGCATCTAATATACAGAGCGGATTGGCTAAGTAGGTTTCTATAGCTTCTTGCCTGTAGTTTTTGTAAGCAGATTTTTCTGTTTGTTATAAAAAATGACACTTTCAGAGAATCCTAACAAAGGCTTATTTAAATGAAGTTGGGTACATGCATCGCCTTAAATATGTGCATTGAAAAATAGGCTTTTACATTTTCTCACTTAGACTTTTCCCACCTGGCTCACAGCATTTATCTTAGATAACTGGAGGTCAGGTCTCTACGGGGACATTCATTATTTTCTGGACGGTTATTTATCTAGTGTAGTTCATTAAAGAAAATCCAATAATTAACACACACACTTTTCTAGCAGCACACACAGTGCCTTGCATATTCTTTGTGACAGTACAAGCCTTTTCTCTATTCTTTCTCTCACTCACACCCTCAGTTGCCGAGTTTACCCCCCGTATACTGTTACAGACCGATCGATAGACTGAGAGACAGTGGGGGATGGGAAGTTTTTGTAATCATTATTGAGTTTTCATAATGTTTGTGCTACATTGTCACTTACAGACGTATTTTAGCTGCAGCTATTTCTGTTTAGTGACAGCTCTTAGTTTACAACGTCTAAGCTGTTCTCTTTCTTCGTATGTCTGCCACTGAGTCTGGATGCTTTGATCGTGTTGCTTTGTGGATAAACGCATCTCAATGAGCACTCGCCTGGTCGGATAGAAATAGTTGTATATGCTGACAAGGCAATTAAGACTTTAAGAGGGCACTCAGACCTTCCTGTTTTAATTTATGACTCTTTTTCCTCTGCAGTTTACTATCATTAGTGTATCCACACGCCTCTAACTCATAACTAGTATCTCTGCTAGCTATCCACTGATTAGTGTGCTTTGTAGCCCAGCCTTTGATGCATTTCACTCTCAATATCATTTGTTCAGACTGAATATTTTATGAGGCCAGTGTCCTTCATCTCAAAATATTGCACTCACAAATAGCAATGAAAGGAAAGCCTCAACCAAGGATGAGAATCGTAAAGAATTTCCTCTTAATGATTCCAGTTCATTAATGATTCCATGTCAGTCTCCATTGGCAAATGATGAAAAAATTTCAATAAGTATATTTAAGACTATTTAAGTTGTTCACTTCCAGAACAAAAATTCAAGGATAATTTACTCAACCCCTTGTCATCCAAGAAGTTCATGTATTTCTTTCTTCTGTCGTAAAGTAATTAAGTTTTTTGAGAAAAACGTTTCAGGATTTCTCTCCATATAGTGGACTTCTATGGTGTCTCCAAGTTTTGGAAGTTGCATTTTGGAAGTTCAAATTTGCTGGCACCATTGAAGTCCACTATATGGAGAAAAATCCTGAAATGTTTTCCTCAAAAAACATAATTTCTTTACGACTGAAGAAAGAAACACATTAACATTTTGGATGACACAGGGGTAAGGGTGTAACGAGACACTCATTCCACGAGACGAGACGAGACGAGACATGAGACTGGGTTCACGAGAATGAGACGAGACGAGATTTTTTAAACTTTTTTTAAAGAAATCCTCAGTAATGAAATATATAGGGAAAATAGTCTTTTATTCAACTGAAAAAGACAAAATGCAAACAAATGTAGGTGCATTTATTAAACTTCCATTTTAATGAATTATATGCAGTAATAAACAACATTTAAACAAGAGCTTCACGATTTTGGATAAATTGAGAATCGCAGTTGTTTTTAATAAATTGGAGATCACGAATCTGGAGAAAACAGATTAGAAAACAAAATAACATAATTTACTAGTGGTTCTGACAAAATGTTCATTGCTTAAGTCTTTTAAAAACACATATTCATTTAAATAACATAAATAAAAAAAATCAATGAAAGGAGTCAGTGTCAATTTATTAAGTCTTGTTTGACTATTGGAATCTCCTGAATGAATGATTCAATGACATACTTTTTTTTAAACGGGCAGTTTTCGCCACTTCCTGGCGGAAGAGGATAAGCGTAACAATACATACTAGTGTTAAGATACTTTTGTTTTGATCGCTACTGTAGACAATAAGTGCTTATATCCAAACTATAAACTTTTATCCCAGTACTTCTGTTATTTTAATGTCTGTAACAAAGAAATAATGATTATAATGTGGTTGAAAAGACTGTTTGAGTTAATCAAAAGACTGTTTGAGTTTCTGGATCAGCAGCAGTATTAATGCAGATTTGAATGTCTTTAACACCTGTTTCACATCGTAAGCATCAGTAGAGCGTGAGCGTGTTTTGTGGCCGCCCATATCAGTGACTGACAG
Source organism: Cirrhinus mrigala (assembly GCA_036247105.1). NCBI lineage: Eukaryota > Metazoa > Chordata > Actinopteri > Cypriniformes > Cyprinidae > Cirrhinus > Cirrhinus mrigala. Next base: position 14,431,341 of record CM070027.1, on the reverse strand, counting down.
CGTTCACATCGGAAGCGTAATGATGGCCGACCCTCTGATTTTTTTGTTTTTTTTTTGTTTATTAACAACAAATAGCGTGTACAATGCCATATCTTACTGTATAACAAAACACATTTCACATGCCTCAGAATAAAGGAACAAGGAACAAGAAAAGGAAAACAAAAATAAATAAATAAATAAAAACAAGAAGAGAGGATACATGAGCAGTTTACAGACAAATATATCTTACACAAATATTTACATTTCATATGATATTACAATGAAATGTTAATACAGAAATATACTTTGCAGATAAGCACCTGTAAATAACTTTATTTTATGTGAAAATGTTAACCGCTTTACTATTTTTAGATTTTGACATCACATCTATACACATTTTAATCTCTTTTTCAAGGACTATAAAAAGAGGTTTGCACTTATGAATGTGAAATTTACATAAAAATAAAATAAAATTGATAATAAAACAAACATCCTTTAAAGAGTGATCTTTAATCACGTCTATAAGGTAAGGAAAATGTTTTTAAAATATTATCACATTATTCCAAAAATGCTGGATATATTGACAGGACCAAAACAGATGGAGCATTCACTGGAGCATTCACAAAAAGAGCATTTTAAATCAGTATCAATTTTACATTTTTGTAGGATAAACTCTATGGATTATTTTGGCTGACCCTCTGATTGATTAACATGGACAGTGACAAAACATGCTTCTCATGTTCCACTGACACTCGCGATGTGAAATAGACATAGCTGAATCGTTGTCATTCAGGAATAAGATCGCGTGGGTGTTTTAATCGAGATCTCAATCTTTTAAAGGGGTCATCAGATGCCCATTTTCCACAAGTTGATATGATTCTTTAGGGTCTTAATGAAAAGTCTATAACATGCTTTGGTTAAAACTTCTCAATGGTAGTGTAAAACAAGCTGATTTAAGGCGGGTCTGAGGTAAAACTCTCATGTCAATCAACTATGGTGGGAGCGGCCTCTGTTGGTGTGATTTGAATAGCTCGATTTGAAAAAGGGGATATTATTTTTACAGATTAATTAAAAACCACTGCATGGATTTTTATCATTATAGGGTAGATTTGTACATACACTGCCAACACACATTTAATGTTCAAACAACATGTAAAAGTGAACTTTGCATCCGATGACCCCTTTAAGGATTAATCGTGCAGCTCTAATGTAAACACTGCAAAATGTTTTCAACTGGTCTCGTGAGATCCAATGTGTCTCGTGAGATCTTGTGCCAGGAGATCTCATCACATCCCTACAAGGGGGTGAATAAATTACCTTAAAATTTTTGTTCTGGAAGTGAACTTTAAAGCAAAAATTTTGAGGTGGCCTATCATTGGCCTTAAAGAGATAGTTCACCCAAAAATGACAATTTTGTCATTAATTACTCACCATTATGTCGTTCATCTGTTCATCTTTGTTCATCTTCAGAACACAAATTAAGATATTTTTGATGTAATCCGAGAGCTTACTAACCCAAAAGTAACAATTTATTCAACAAATTTCTAAGACTGACATAGAATAGAAGAAATTGTTGATTAAAGTCGTTATTTTTGTTTTCTTTGCGAACAAAACGCATTCTTGTAGCTTTATAAAATAACGGTTGAACCACTGATGTCACATGGACTATTTTAATGATGTCCTTACTACTTGCCTTGAACATGTCAGTTGCATCGCTGTATATGCAGGGTCAGAAAGCTCTCAGATTTGTGTTCCAAAGATGAACGAAGGTCTTACAGGTTTGGAACTACATGAAAGTGAGTAATTAATGACAGTTTTTTCATTTTTGGGTGAACCTTTCCTTTAAGATAATACAGGAATAATGCTTGACTAATGCACTGACTCATCCACACTTGCAGGAAAACATTTACACTTGGGCTTGATTTTATGATTCTGCCCATCCGCCGATGCCTCTCATGTAAATAGCATTGAAATTCACATGATCATATGATTGCAGACATTCTTGGAGCATCTAAATAATTGAACCTATTAGAGTGGCTCTGAAATAGCAAACTTTATCCACTATTTATATATCACTGCCATTTTGTTCTATGCTAGTGTTGTAATCGCAGCATCCAGTACTGAATCTCACTGAGTATCATTCACCTCTCTTAAGACACATTTTCTTGTGGTACCAACAGTAGCTTCTCACTCTCCCACAAATGCATCTCTCTGAGATGCTGTGCAGTGAAAGCATCTAGCGAATAAATAATTAATTTCTGATAAGGTTGCATGTTTTATTGAAATTTAAAGGAGTGATGAAACTTTGTAATCCATATTACCTTTACATAATATGCTGTATTATCACGTTTCACGCTTCAAGTCGGCATTATTAAAAACATGTAGATATCAGCTAGCGTTCATGGTAAAGCTCACTGCAGGCCCTAATGGATTCTATCTCCCCCATCCCAGTTTGCTCTCTTGTCCTTGTAAAAGGAACAATTAAACTCCTGCCAAGAGGAGCACAGCCTCCATGCCACGCTTGGGCTGCAGCCTGCTTTTAGTGCTGCAGTTTCTCACAGCAAGGGCATTGCTCGTACTATTAGCTGATTTATGTGTGTAAGTGTGTTATTATGTGAAGAGACAGCAGGGAAAAAGGACAAAGATAGGACGAAAAAATAAAATATTGCAGACCGACTGTAGAAAACCTAATCTTTTGTGCCATGAGAAACTGTAGGCCTTGTTTTTTCTCCCTCCTACTAGTTTGGAATCAGTTCATCTTTGCCCATATGGCCACAGTATCTCAAGCCGCCACTGGGGTCAGACCAGGCAGTAGAGATCCATATGCATTTAGTGGAGATGATGCACTCAGTAATGTCTAAAAGCTCTAGACTTCCCCTCCACCGTCATACAGAGTGTTTTAAAAGGAGACATGGTTTGGGTTACGAGCAGCCAGGAAATGTATTCAGCCCTCAGGAGAATGATCTATTACTGAGTTCTCTCTGCTGCATGTCAGAGTGGATATAGCAGACTGTGCTTCACTCAGCTGGGCATGTTGTGTTACAAATGAAATATACTAGTTCCCTGAATCATCTAAAATATGGGTTCAACATAGCGTCAGGGGATCCCCAAGAGGCTGCAAAGGAGTCTTAGTGGGTCTGTAGTAGAAAATAAGTGTTAAAAATGGTAGATTATAGGCATTCTGCCTGTTCTGTAGTTTAACAGTATAAAAATAAAAGCAAAACTGCATATAATTTTGTGGCAAAAAGGCAAGAATCTCTCTTTTCTTGCAACATACAATTTTTTAAAAGATAGTTGTTTTGTGTCTTTCTACAGATTTTTTCTTGCCATTGTCAGCTAGAACTATATTTATTGTGGAAAGTGCATTAAAAATACATTTGAATTGAAAATGCTCTTATACATATCAGCACTTTCAGCAGTGGGTAGAAAAAAAAGTTGCATATATATTTTAATAATTTTGTTTTGTTCTTGGGGGGTAACTAGTTACATGTAACAGAGTTACGTAACTTAATTACAAAAAATGTTACTGATCTGTTAGAGTTATTGAAAAAAAAACATGTAACTAAATTATAGTTAGTTACTTACAAAGGGGTGTTATATCTGAATATGTTTACACACATACAAATTTAATTGATTTCTTTACAAAATTGCATTGACTGCTCTAAAATATGAAACACCAGTGTTTCAGGAGTTTAGGACAGAGAATAGGACACAGGTTTATTTGATAACTGCTTTATTTCCTATTTGGGGTTGTGTATATGCTTTATCTCTTTTAAATTAACAGTTTTTTTCCCCCAAAGTGTTTCCTATCATGGCTATGCAAATATTTGATTTCAAAAGCAGTATTATAGCTATTAAACTATATCTTGTTATGATTTTAAATTTGTATTTAACCTCAGAATGATCTCAGGGTAAAGAGTGGTGCTAACGTCTGATTTTGTGGTGGCTGTGCTTTAAAATGAAATGATTATAATCTTAATTCAAGTGATAAAGGATTTTGAAAGTCTGTCGTTAGTGTTGAGTACTACTGTAACAGGTTAACCCTGCCTTCTTTAAATGTTTGAAAATGATTAACAGTTTAGAAAAATTTTGAAATTTAAATTTAGAAAAGTAATCAAAATGTCAATCAATCAAATGTAATCAGTTACATTACTTTAATAAAGTAACTGAAACAGTTACACTACTTGTTAAATTTTAAATAGGGTAAATTGTAATCTGTAACCTATTACATTTCCAAAGTAACCTTCCCAACACTAAAAATATTTATATTTGTTCTATAAATGCTGTTATTGTAAGTATTATATTAATTAGAATTACATCTCTTGCAAAGAGGTCAAGCAGTGGTGGTGTTTTACAAAACCCCTTTTGCAACTAATAGCCAGGGTAGGGCAGGGAAGGCCAGAGTGTATGACATATTTTGCCATGTGGGTTAAGGGATCATAATTTGGAATCCTTTATGGAAGCCTGTTTCCACCAATTTATTTATTTATTTATTTTTTCTTTTTAAAAAGGTAATTGCGACTTCTTACAATTCTGACTATTTTTGCAATTGTGAGTTTACATCTCACAAATCTGGCATTTTTTCTCAGAATTGTGTGATATAAACTTCCAATTGCAAGTTATAAAGTCAGAATTACAAAACAGACTCGCAATTCTGAAAAATCTTGCAAATCTGGATATAAACTCGCAATTGTGAGTTATAAAGTCAGAATTACAAGACATAAACTCGCAATTCTGAAAAATCTTGCAGTTTTGAGAAATAAAGTCAGAATTGCAAGACTTAAACTCGCAATTCTAAAAAATCTCGCAATTCTGACTTTATTTCTCTGCATTGTGAGATTTTTTTGAACTCACAAATGAACTCACAAATCTGACTGTTTTTCTCAGAATTGCATGATATAAACTCGTAATTGTGAGTTATAAAGTCAGAATTACAAGACATAAACTGGCATTTCTGAAAAATCTTGCAGTTCTGAGAAATAAAGTCAGAATTGCAAGACAAACTCACAATTCTAAAAAATCTCGCAATTCTGAGAAATAAAGTCAGAAATGCAAGATATAAACTCACAAATCGGACCTTTTTTCTCAAAACTGCATGATATAAACTCGTAATTGCGAGTTATAAAGTCAGAATTACAAGACATAAACTGGCAATTCTGAAAAATCTTGCAGTTCTGAGAAATAAAGTCAAAATTGCGAGATATAAACTCACAAATCTGAATGTTTTTCTCAGAATTGCATGATATAAACTCGTAATTGCGAGTTATAAAAACAGAATTACAAGACATAAACTCGCAGTTCTAAAAAAATCTCACAATTCTGAGAAATAAAGTCAGAATTGCGAGATATAAACACAAATCTTACCTTTTTTTCTCAGAATTGCATGATATAAACTCGTAATTGCGAGTTATAAAATCAGAATTACAAGACATGAACTCGCAATTCTGAAAAATCTTGCAGTTCTGAGAAATAAAGTCAAAATTGCGAGATATAAACTCACAAATCTGACCTTTTTTCTCAGAACTGCATGATATAAACTCGCAATTGCAAGTTATAAAGTCAGAATTGGAAGACGTGAACTCGCAATTCTGAAAAATCTTGCAATTCTGAGAAATAAAGTCAGAACTATGATATAAACTCTTCAGATATAAACTATAGACTTTTTTCTCAGAATTGCGAGCCTATATCTCACAATTGTGAGTTTATATCTTGCAATTCTAACTTTATAGCACACAATAAACTCACAATTCTAAGAACATACAAATTTTTTTCCCCTCAAAATTGGGCTTTATACCTCACAATTCCAAGTCTGTATGTTACAATTCTAAGAAAAAAGTCAGAATTTCAAGACACAAACTCGCATTTGTGAGAAAAAAAAAGTCAGAATTGCGTTTTTTATTCAGTGGCAGAAACAGGCTTCCATAATCCTTTTTAAAATGTATCAAAAGTGGTGTATGCATTTCTGCCAGAACTAATTTTTACATTTTCTTTCTTTCTTTCTCTCCTGTTCCCCCCAACCATGCTTCCCTCTGCTTTCTTTTTGCCCTGGCATCTATTCACTCCCATTCTGTCCAATACCCTCCAACCCATCTGTTATTGAACCCTTCCCCATTCAATTTCTAATCCATCTGCACAACCCTCTGTCCCCTGGTCATTTTATATTTCCATCCACATCCGGTCACCCTTTTCCCACCTATAGCAGCGTCCCCTCAAGCAGTCCCTGAGTGGCTCACTGTGCCGAGAGTCCCACTGGAAGTGCCTGCTGCTCACCTTGCTGATGTACGGGTGCTTCGGCACGCTAGGCTGGTGCTCCCTATACCGCATCACCGTAATTACTTTTGACGACCAAGCCTACTTCTACAAAGGCAATGCCAGACTCTACCACGACAGCCCGTGTTCCAACGGCTATGTCTATATACCCGTAGCCTTCTTGGCTATGCTGTACGTTGTATACTTGGTGGAGTGCTGGCACTGCTACTCGAAAACAGCTAACCTTGCCAAGGTGGAAATCACAGAGGTGTATGACAGGATACAGCGATTGCAACAAGCCACACCCTGCATCTGGTGGAAGGCCATTAGTTATCATTACGTACGCCGTACTAGACAAGTAACGCGCTACCGGAACGGAGACGCCTATACGACTACGCAGGTGTACCATGAACGGGTCAACACACATGCAGCGAGCTCCGAGTTTGATTACTCACGTCTCGGCGTCAAAGACGTTTCGAAAGAGCTGCAGGGACTGTTGGAACATCCCGTCACTCGCTTGCGCTTCACCAAGTGCTTCAGCTTCGCCAGTGCCCGTGCCGAGACCGCCTACCTCACTCAGCGAGCACGCTTCTTTGGGGACAATGAGGGTCTGGACGACTACATGGAAGCGCGGGAAGGCATGCACCTTAAAAATGTTGACTTTCGGGAACACATGCTGGCGTTCCCAGACCCAACACGACCACCCTGGTACACCAGGCGTTGGGTGTACTGGCTGGCCTCGGCTTTCTTGCTATCGTGGCCTCTTCGTGTGATTGCAGAGTACCGTACTGCGTATGTCCACTACCATGTCGAGAAACTGTTCGGTGAGAACGAGGATGCAAATGACAATGATAATACGGAGACGGGTAACTACTCTACGGGCTTCGAGCGTGGCACCGGGGGTCCCACTCTGCGCGTCATATCGCGCGTCAACACGGTGGATATGACCGAACTGGAATGGCACATTCGCTGCAACCAGCAGATGGTGCCTAGCTACTCTGAGGCCTTGCTTATGGATTTGGAAATGAATACAAACACACCATTATCAGTTGCAATGGCGGCACGTATGCGACGCAATTCCAGCTACTTCCTTCAGAGTTGCCCCAGGTGCCGGCGCTCAACAAGCAGTTCTTCACTCCCTTCCTGGTTTCGAGGGAACATGGCTGCGGGGACAAACTCATTCCCTATTAGACCCAGTGGTAGGCTTTCCCTAAGTCGCAGCGGGTTCTCTCTCGGCCGGTTGCATACCGCAAGAACCCGCCATCCTTGCCTGTTTCACTCGAGGAGCCTCGGAGGTGGGATGGGCGGCCGTGTGGAAGAAGGTGGTGGGGGTTTCCTTGGTCTTGGGTTTAGAGTGCCAGATGAGGAGAGAAGGGGTGTATTAGAGAGCGAGGGGCTAGAAGACGACGACGTAGAGGAGACAGGCCAGGAACAAGTGGAGGACAGGGAGAACGGAGAGCCCAGAGGGGATGAGAGAGACAGGCCACCCACTTATCAAGATGCTCTGTACTTACCGGTGTTAATCATTCATGGGGAAGAGAGCTGTCATGGGGGGCATGGCATTGACACAGGCTAAAAGAACCAATATGATGTAAGGAATGATTGAAGTGGCTTTCGAAAAGTAGAGGCAGATTGACATCTGAAGGCAGACGGGAGACCAAGAAGTCAAGGAAGAGAGGGGAATTCTAAGAACCAGGATTGATGTCGAAGAAACTGATTCGTGTCTCTGTGTAACAACTCAGAATTTGTTCATGAATGTGTAGAATGTTGTAGGGATTGAAATGAAAATAATGTACGGTCATGTCCTATCCACGTCGATACAGACTGACCCTAAATATATATACGTAGTACATACCTAGTAGAAAATACTGATAGGCATGGAACATCAGTGTCCTATATCGAACTTAATGTCCTATTATTGAAATCTCTGGCATATCATGTCCATAACAAACTAAAAGATCAGCGTGTCCTCCTCTTGACCATGGGAGTAATATACTATACATGAAAAGCATGGCGTCTGCAAGCTGCTTTTAACATTGCGAAGCAGTTTTTGCGACTCCACATTAACGTGAAAAAGCCCATGCTGGTGTAGTTTTGTAAATCCATGCGTCGACAACATACAAGTAGCTTACTGAAAAAGGGGCTGTTCTAAATAGACGTTAGTTAATTCAGATTGACTGCTAAGGTAGAGCTGATGAAAACCAAACGGTCCTCAGGGGGAAAAGTTTTTAAAAAAATCAAATAATAGTAGACCTAATAAAAAAGGATGGTAAAAGATCAATGAGTGAATGTAGGCTGGTGAATTGTAATCCCTCACTGTTTGACACTGTGCTTTAATCCACTGTCCTGGCTAATGACTTCTTTTAATCTCTTGTTCTGTTTAATTGCCTGGTAGAAGCACGGTGCTTATGACTTCTCTTATCTTTGCCTTGGAGGTTTCTTATGTCAGCCTCAGTCTACTGCAGCCAATTGAAAGTAGATCTGTTCAGCAACTCAATGTATTGCTTTTTATTCTCCTGCATACGTTTGTTTTTCTATCAACTTCTATTGTTTTTATACTAAGCTAATGATATTTTCTATCCCCTGCCCTTAAACAATTTCTTATTTAGTGTTTATAAAACCATTGTCCTTGATTTGTTGGGACATCCATCCGTCCATTGGTTAGGCCTTCACATTCCTTCCTTCTTAGACTGTTAGAATGTTTAAAAAGCTATTGGATTAAGCTTGTTTTAGTTTAATACAGCTATAAAATAGACAACACAAATACAAAGTAGGGCAACAATCCACTGTCCCATGTAGCCACATCGGTGATATGCACTTAGAACAGCAAACAAGCATAAAAGTAGTGTAGGTCAGTACAAGCACAAAGCGTCACCTACTTTCTAAACAGTGCAGGGATTGAGTTAAAATAAGCTGTCCTTGGAAACACTGAAGGAGCGAATGTATAAACACAGCCTTGCACATGGAAAGGATATTAAAAAACAAAAAGGTAAAGTCCAAAGCACACACCAAGAGCATCCCTCTATTGTTTGTAGGATTTCTACTAATCAAGTTATTGCTAATATGTCAACAAGCACTAGCATATCTTTCAGCGATGAGGAAATGATTACAGTGGTCATGACCATGATGCTCTTATTAATAAAGTCAAACCATTAACAATGTGTTCACTGAGTGCATTTATTTGACTAAAACTGCTGTATTATAGAGTGTTCACAGTGCATCGTCAGTTGGCTATATTGGCGGCACTGAATGTAAACAATGCCACTGAACAGAATGAAACAAGCATATTTTGCTGATTATTTCTGCTGAAAATGATCAATTACTGTAATGTTTTGGGCTGTACTAATCGGTCAGACTAGGAAAAACATTTGGAGTACTATAGACTGCCAAAAGTTATAACAAATCAAGGATTAGAGTGCAAAAAACTGTCAAGGGACAAAATGAGTTTGTGGTTGGCCAAACTGAACCAGGATTTCCAGGGCAAGAATCTTCACAACATTAATGTTTGTTCTTATCATTTCTGGTCAGGTAGGTGAAATATTAAGCTAATAATCAATACTGCACGTATCTTTACCACCTATTATCTTTAGTTTGTCCAAATATTGTGCCCTTTCCTGCTTTACCAAGTCCTTCTCTATATGATTTAGCAGCTTCCACATGTTTTTTTCACATTAATTTTATGGTAATAAAAGTAATTTATGGTTTAGACAGCATAAATTAACAGAATAAAGTATTTAGTAGTACATTAGGGGACAGCATATGCAATATAGCTTTGTAGCTAATTTTGGGGTAGTTTTTTGACTGTCTAATTTTTTGACTTGTCCCTGTCAAATAATGAATTAAAAAAAAAAAAAATGAACAGTGCAATCCATGTTGTTGTTTATATCTGAGTATCGCCAGTATGGCCACGCATCCGGAGAACTAATTAAATCATGCCATACAAAACAGCTTATTTTGCTGCTTGATATTGCAAATAGGTGTGTCTCACTATATTATTGTAATGTATTAAATCTTAATTATGAACACACTGATTTGTAGCGTAAACTGTTTTACCGTTTACTGCACGTTGTTGTTCTTCTCGCTACTTCCCTATTGCGGCTAATGAACCGGAAATCTCGCCCATAAGCTTACTTCTGCATTAAAAAATAAGGCGGATAGAGTTGTGACAGAACCTGAAAGTCATAGAAGCTTCATTTGACTTTGAATGAACCTTTACTATTAATTAATAATGCTGTGAAATTCTGGATTTAGTCTCAGTAACTCTAGGCTAATGACTAGAGTTGTTTTTAGGGTTGGATCAATGCAGACTTGGCTAACACCCCCGGTTTTTTGAGACGTGCTCAGCAGTGTTTCATCAACAGTGAAATAGTTATATATAGTCTATGATAGCATAATTGAATGCATAATAACTTTACATTTCCCAACAAAGCGCTTTGAATTTCTTGGGATTTTCACTGCGGGTGATCAATCATGCTTAATGGGTGGCCAGTAATAATCTCACAACGTGCTACACTACTCAGGCTCAAATCGCATGTGTTTGGCCAATGGCTCCACCTAGTGGTGGTTTTCACAATGAAGCCTTGGGACGTTTGAAGTGTTACTATGAGGAAACGTTGAAAACCGAATATAGGTGGAAATGATGTTGTAATTGATTGCCTACTTACGTCTTAATTGCATTTAAAGTCGGGAATCCCGCAGGGAATTACCTTGCCAAGCATGTCGTCCTCTCTTCCTCTCCCTCCCTCTGCTCATAATCTGTGTTTGAAGGACAGGACAGCAGTTCCCTCATTGCTGCTAACAAATAATAGAGGAAGCGAGGGAGAGCCAAAGGAGAGTGACTGTGTGCTGCATTAAAGGACGCAAACCAGACCTGGTAAGTCAAACATTAAAAAAAAAAAAAATCAGACATTTTCAGAGTAGTCTGATATTACTCAATTATAGCAATACATAGCAGGGTGGCTCTCTGAATGCCTGATTCAATAAACTCTAATTACAAGACAATGGAATTTTGTTGCAAATAGTGTTAGTCATACATTTCCAGTGAGCACTGCATTCCATTGCCGTTCAACTGCTTTCAGTGGATGCTTTGTTTAATTGATTTTATTGTTGAATATGTCTTATATAAGTTATAAGAGTATAGTGAAGTAATAGTGTCACTGAGATAAGCTTTTCACTAAGCAGCTTGTTACCTCCCTTGAGCCTGATGATTCAGACTAGTGCTGCCATCAGAGATTTAGGTCACACAGCATGTTGCCCTAGTGACAATGATGAGAACCACTTTTTCAAATACCCATTTCCTTATAAATAATGTGGATTATTTAATGCATCTAATAATAGCTAAAAACAGAACCACTTTTTATGCAACTCCAGGAGTATTTCTTAGTGAAGGAGCATACTGTAAATCAGCCAGTCACATAGCAGCAACTCTGTGCATATAGACATGTATGGATGATCAAGATGATCTGCTAAAGTACAATCTGAATAGGGAAGAAAGATGATTTAAAGGGGTAGTTCACCGAAAAAATGAAAATTCTGTCATTAATTACTGACCCTCATGTTATTCCAAACCCGTAAAACTTTTATTCACCTTTGGACACAAATTAAGATATTTTTGATGAAATCCTTTCTGACCCTGCATAGACAGCAATGCAACTGCCATGTTCAAGGCCCAGAAAGGTAGTAAGGACATTATTGAAATAGTCCATGTGACATCAGTGGTTCAGTTGTGATGTTATGAAGCTACAAGAATAGTTTTTGTGAAAAACAAAAATAACGAAATTGTTGAATAAAGTCATTGTTTTGTTTTCTTTACACACAAAAAGTATTTTGTAGCTTCATAAAATTAAGGTTGAACCACTGATGTCACAAGGCATATTTTAATGATGTTCTTACTATCTTTTTGGGCCTTGAACATGTCAGTTGCATTGCTGTCTATGCAGGGTCAGAAAGCTCTCAGATTTCACCGAAAATATCTTAATTTGTGTTCCGAAGATGAACGAAGGTCTCACAGGTTTGGAATAGCATGAGGGCGAGTAATTAATGACAGAATGTTCAATTTTGGATTAACTATCTCTTTAGAACTTCTTTAGGTTGTTGGCACCAGACGGGCTGGTCTGAGTGTTTCAGAAACTGCTGATTTTCTCCAAAAAAGAGAAAACATCCAGTGAGTGACAAAAATGCCTTGCTGAATGGCTCAGAGGAAAATGGCCACACCAGTTTGAGCTCACAGAAAGGCAATAGTAACTCAAATAACCACTTGTTACAACCGAAGTATGCAGAAGAGCATCTCTGAACACATCAAACCTTGACACAAATGGGCTACAGCAGAGGAAGACCACACCAAGTGCCACTCCTGTCAGCTAAGAACAGGACACTGAGGCTACAATGTGCACAGACTCACAAAAACTGGACAATAGAAGATTGGAAAAAGTTGCATGGTCCGATGAGTCTTGATTTCTGCTGCAACTTTCGGACGGTAGCAGCAGAATTTGGGAAGCATGGATCCATCCTGGCTTAAATCAGTAGTTGAGGCTGCTGGTGGTGTAATGGTGTGGGAAGTGTTTTTTTGGCATATATGCACCCCCTTAGTACAGGGGTGCCCAAAGTTGGTCCTGGAAAGGCTGGTGTCCTGCAGAGTTTAGCTCCATACTGCAAAAAAAGGCTTTTCTTACTTAGTATTTGTGTCTTGTTTCTAGTCAAAATATCTAAAAATTCTTAAATCAAGATGCATTTACTAGATAAGCAAAGTAACATTAGCTATTTAGTCTTGTTTTAAGCAAAATTAACTTAATTTAGTTTTTTCCCCCTGGAAACAAGTAAAATTATCTGCTAGTGGGATAATTAAAATATTTTACTTACCCCACTGGCAGATAATTGTACTTATTTTAAGCAAAATTAACTTAAGTTAGTTTTTTACCCATGGAAACAAGACTAAATATATAAATGTTGTTTTGCGTATCTAAATGCATCTTAATTTAAGAATTTTTAGATATTTTGGCTAGAAACAAGACAGAAATGCTAAGCAAGACAAACCTTTTTTTGCAGTGCAACCCCAAACACGCAACACTCAAACACACCTGAACCAGCTAATAAAGTTCCAGGTGTGTTGAGGAAGGTTGGAGCTAAACTCTACAGGACCTAGTTTAGGCACCCCTGCCCTAGTACCTCTAATCAAGGATCATTTAAACGCCACAGCCTAGCTGAGTATTGTTGTTGACCATGTCCATCCCTTTATGACCACAGTGTGCCTTTTTTGTGATGGATAATTCCAGGAGAACACACCTCGCAAAACTCAAATCATCCTAAACTGGTTTCTTGAGCATGAAAAAAAACCTATACTCAAATGGCCTCCACAAGTCACCAGATCTCAATCCAGTAGAGCACTTTTAAAGGATGTTGTGGAACGGGAGATTTTCATCATGGTTGTGCAGCCGACAAATCTGCAGCACCTGGACCAAAATCTCTGAGGAATGTTTCTAGAACCTTGTTAAACCTATGAGAAGGTGTAGCTAATAATATGGCCAATATAATAAATTTGGCAACGTTAGTTTCCAAGAACACCTTTTGTGATGTGTGACATATAGCAGAGCAAATTGTCACAAAAGAATCTACCAAAACACAAATTAACGACATTTGAAATGTGACAGCTTGACCAACTTGATATAACCTGACATTTATGTTAAATATCTTATAGTTATTATCAACTTGTTAACATAGCTACCAAAGTTCAACCTTTTTAGCTTCAAACTGCCTTGATTATATAGTTGTTTTATTGTGTTCACTTGTTTACGCAACAGCAATAGCAAAAATATATTCAGAAAAAAGTTATTAACATTTCACAAAAATATTTAAATATTACTGTTATAATTTATAAGGGTTTTAAAGGCACAATAGGTATGAATTTTTGATTACAATATCCAAAAACCACTATAATAGTGTTATATTTTTTGTTGACTTGCGTACTTACGTTACTCCCAAATGTTTCCAGGAATATTTAAGTCCAGAGAAATAAGAATTTAAGTAGTGTAACAGACCTTGTCATTGCATCGCCTGACATGAAACACCTTCGATTTAACAGCTTTCATGACAACTCCCATAATTCCACACTTAATCACGGCATCATCAAACCACACCTTTGTTTCGTTGTTTGTTTTGAATGTGCGCTCTCTAGTGGTGGAAATTACATATTGTGCCTTTAAAGTTGGTGTTTGTGAAAACAGAGATGTGTGGGATTTGATTTGACTCCAAATTTAGTTACTAAAATCTACCCCTTTATCCACCTTATTTTTCCGTAAAAGTGGGCATGGCCATTTGTAAATTTTATGGGTCTGGCTTCCACTCTTATCTGCGTCCAGCTATTTTAAGCTGTACAAAACAGCTGGTTTTACTTCTTGATATTGCAAACTGGTGTGTCTTACTAAATTATTTTAATGTATTATCTTAATTATGAGCTCGCTGGTTTGTAGTGCAAACTGTTGCATATTGTTGTTCTTCTCATTATTTCCCTATAGCGGCTAATGAACTGGAAGTCTCACCTATATGCTTACTTCTGTGTTGAAGATTAAGGTGGATAAGCTGTCAATATTAATCATTCTAACTTTATGTCTTGGTTGATCATTTTTCTTACTCCTCAATCCATCTGGACTTGGTGTGGCGCAGCTGTGAAGTGAAGAGCAACAGGATGTCCAAGGACCAGCTGGACTCAGTGGTGAGCCACGCGGAGGGCTTGCTCTCATTGGCCATTCAGCTGCACGCGCAGTGTCAGGAGGAGAGCGCGCAGATGGCCGCTCTAGCCGAGCAGCTGAGAGAGGAGAGCCAGAGTCTCCTCAGCCAAAGTGACGTGCTTCAACAGGACATGGCTGAGATGTCCAAAACGCTGGAAGCTCTGATGGACACTAAGGTGGCATTTGAAGCCAAAGAGAGACAAGCTCGCAAACTAAGTAAGCAGCTCTGAAACACAGCTTGTCCAGTCACTTAAAGTCAATGAAAATTGACAGAATTGATAGAGATAAATAGTGATCTGCTAGTTAACATCATTAGATGTGATGTGGAATTTCTTTATTTAAATTAAAGTCTAATGCTGAGACAACAATCACTCAACCAATAGTGAGTTTGGGGCGGGACTATCTGTTTGGTCGACCAATGGCTGATGGGGGTGTGCTTGGCAAACCTTTTTGAAAACCGCACTTCAACTCTAAATGTTAGATTTGTACCAAAAGTTATTGAAATATAAACATCTAAACAATCCACAGCACACATTTGTAAAGAATTAATATTTTACACTAAGCACACAAGCACAAAATTTCACAATCTTAAAAGACAGTAACATAAATATGGATAGAAAATACAGATCCCCATTCACATCTTCACATTTAGCCCTTATTTTAAGATGTTAAAGGGATAGGTCACCCAAAAAATGAAAATTCTGTCATTAATTACTCTCATTTTGTTACAAACTCATAAAACCTTTTATGAAGCTACGAGAATATTATTTGGCTGCAAAGAACTACCTTTGCCTTAGTTCTTACTATATTTCTGGGCTGTTTGAAATGACAAGAGGGTGAGTAATGACAGAATTTTTATTTTTGGTTAAACTATCCCTTTAAGTGCAACATGTAACCAGTCAGAAAAGTACTGTTTTTGCTGAAAGTGTCAGTAATATATATGATTTACATAGCCAGTATATTATAATTAAGATAATTATAATATAAAATTGTTTCAACTCCGATTAAAATACTATGTCAATTTATTTATTTGTTTTCTAAATATCCTTGTAGTAAGCAGGAACCCTCCTCTTTGTTTTGGGGTCCTGCTTACTTTATTTTGCAGTAATGGTTGGTTGACTGTATATTAGCGTTTCATATTTTTCTTTTATCTGTCATGTCCAAAGACATGGTCTTAGATGTCTTTGGACATATATTTATACTTTGTGTATGTAATTATAGCTATCATACATCAAATCACTGTTTATGTAAATAACTAAATAAAAATTCAAATGTTGCAAGGAAAATATTATAAGATATTTCATAACTACTTGTGGTCCCCTCTAAGTGTATGTACTAAACACAACATAAGCTCATGTAACAGTGGCCTCTGGTGATTTATCTCTGGCGGGACGGGCGATGGAGGAAGGGCTCTGTCTCAGCACGGCTCCACTCATCATCACCCCAAACCTTCAACCTTGAGCTCTGGCGTTTCTGTATGACCACCACGGCCGTTATTAACACCCAGAAGAAGAAGCTTACCCACATAGATCTCTGCAGAGGAAAGAAACATAAGGGGTGACTGTTCAAAAAACACACAAGAGGTTTATTTCCACTAAATTAAAAGGATAGTTCACCCAAAAATGAAAATTACCCCATGATTTACTCACCCCCAAGCAATTCTAGTTGTATATGACTTCTTCTTTCAGATGAATACAGTCAGTTATATTAAAAATTGTCCTGGCTCTTCCAATCTTTAAAATGCCAGTGAAAGATTTTGAAGTCCAATAAAGTGCATCCATTCATCCATCCATCATAAAAAGTGTTCCACACAGCTCTTTCAAGGCCTGATGTGTTTTTGTACAAAAAATATCCATATTCAAAACTTTATAAACCTGAGAGAGTGGTGTTCCAGCGGATTATGTAGGACGTAGACGTGACATAAGCTCCAGTGAGAATATGTTAGTGTCACGAGAACCAAGTTTTGTTTACAGGAGCAAAGAGTAAACCAGTCACCACTTGGCTTATATCAAAATCCTCCAACATATTTCTTTACAAATCCTCATTTTGTACTTCTAATTTGTGACCGGTGTTTCATTTTGTTCTGTCCTCTGGGCTTACATGTTCGTCACTTTTGCATTCACCACTGCGCACGTCTATGTCCTACGTCATCCGCTGGAACACCACTCTCTTGTGAATGTGTGTGCAACAGTTAGCGGAGGCTAGAAATTACAATTTCTAAAGTTTATATATGGATATTTTTCTTAAACAAACATATGAATTCGCTTCAGAAGGCCTTTATTAACCCCCTAGAGCTGTGTGGAGTACATTTCATGATGGATGGATGCACTTTATTGGACTTCAAAATCTCAGCACCCATTCACTGCCATTATAAAGCTTGAAAGAGCCAGGACATTTTTTAATATAACTCCGACTATATTCGTTTGAAAGAAAAAAGTCATATACACTTAGGATGGCTTGAGGGTGAGTAAATCATGGGGTAATTTTCATTTTTGGGTGAACATTCATAAAGAAACACTAAAAAGCACTAAGCATGTGTACTGGTGTGGAGGCAGCATCATGTAAAAGCTTTCAGTTAGAGGCTGTTGCAGAAACACCCTATTCACAGGTTTATTTGTTACTTGTGATGAATGTATTGTGCAACAGAAGGTGTTCAGTTATTTGGGTTAGCGAGATAAATTTCTTTTTGACGGGTCATGTGTTCTCGACTCAGCAACCACTGAGAGGGTAATGACCTTATGAAGAGTAACGAAACCATAGTACTAACCTCAGTGCTGTACAGTCCTGTGTAGAACTGATTTCCAGT
The DNA here is from genome assembly GCA_036247105.1 of Cirrhinus mrigala. NCBI lineage: Eukaryota > Metazoa > Chordata > Actinopteri > Cypriniformes > Cyprinidae > Cirrhinus > Cirrhinus mrigala. The sequence goes on along the minus strand of CM070027.1, from coordinate 14,413,584 downwards.
GTATGGATGGGCCCAAGTTTTATTCTCTGCATCTTCACAACTGAAACAAAAACATTTCCAGCAGTGGATTTTTAACTTGACATTACTTTTGTATGAAACCCCTAATGGGACATGGAGGAAATAAAAGTGGTACTAAAGCAAACAACACTGAAATATGTTGATCTCATGATGAAAACATACCTGTGGGAACTTTTTCACAAGACACGAAAAATACCATCATGTACGTTTTGTGACATTATATATATATATATATATATATATATAAGCAGAGATTCAAACTTGGGACGCCTGTAGCGCAACAGTGCTGTATGTTGGCGCGCTGCTCACAAGGCTGTCGGAGTGTTTGTTTTGTTTTTTTTTTTTTTTTTTATCCCGGAACAGATTAAGGTACATATGGTACGTTTAATGTGAAGTTAAATGTTTTCTATGTGTCACGACAGTTCTGACTTGAAATGTCCATTGAGTGGCGCTATAACACTAATGCTCCATGACGTTTTAAAATAACGTACCATCTGCACTACACCTAAACCTACCCGATAGTATGAACAAAATCGAATGTGACGTAAAAACACAATCGCAAGCATGACGTTTTAGCTTGTTTTTCTGTCGTCTTTCAGCTCTTTTATCGTTGAGTCATGTTTTTGACGGGATTCGTACCCAAGGATTCCGCATCCTAAGTCCGGCTGAACTACTGAGCAAGGTTGTTAACTCCGGAAAGTGAAATATATGGAGCTGTAATCATAACGAAAACGATTACAAGCGCTTGCCTAATGTTCATTTCTGTTGAAAACTGCTGTGACATGTACTTATTGGTATGTTTTTCGCGTCTTGCAAAAAAGTTCCCACAGGTACGTTTTCGTAAGAGTTATTTTTGTGGAGTATATGGTTCTTAAAATGCAGAATGCCATACACACACACACACACAGACACACACACACACAAAGATGAAATCACCTGCTAATGGAGGGAGTGTTATGAAGGACCGAGAAACACAGGCTGTCCCGACCAATCTTGAGAATACATCCTGATACCAAGAGAAAAAACAGAAGAAGACCACAGACTCCCAGAGAGGTGTTGAGAGAAAAAGCGCCCCTGCATATACATGCAGACAAAAACAAAAACGTTAATTTGACTGTTAAATCCCATCTGCATGAATAAAAGTAAGTTGAATGTGAAACATAAACTAAAAGAAATATGGAAAATTTCAACAGAAAAGTCAATACATTCACCTTCTCACATCCTCATCTACACAGCTGGCATAGATCCAGTAAAGAATAAGGGAAAAGCAGTAAATAGCCATGCACACAGCGATGGCTGATACAAAATAGCAGACGGATGGAGAACTGGAGCCTTCTACGATCAGAGCCTGGCCAGATACATTATAATGAACACTTCCATAAAGGATGCACCGTCCATCAAAGTGACCCTAAAAGACAATCAACAAAAATCATCTATATTTGCATATGATAAATATAGGACTATTTTGAAAGATTCGTATATATATATATCTGACACGCACATAGGAAAGAGCTGTGCTAAGAGCTTTTGTCCCTGTATCATATGACTCTAATAAGCTATAATGTGGTACGAGAGGCCAACTGATCACATGGTGATTCAATTTTGAAGCTCAAGAGGGTCTGACTTGGGATCAGCAACATAACATATGTTTTATTGCACATTTTAAATTTTACACGCATTTCAAAGTAATTATGAATAACAGATGTAGCCTGTAATTGAAAATGATTTAAAAATCAATTCATCTCCCTCAAAAAAGTAAGAAAATAATCTGACCACTTCAATAAACATAGTAACATGCTGTATGATCACACAACGTTACATGTACATATGCATGCAAACTTTTGCCGTAATCATCTTGATACTTAAAACTCTGAACTAAGACACTTAAAATATTGAGATATTATGCTTTTAGTTTTCTTTATAACAAATAATTTTACACTTTCAGTGCTCACAAAATAGCAATGATCATACATTGTGGAGATGATTAATTGGTGTTACCTGAGTGAGTGTCATCCATGCGGCAGCTATCACTCCACAGATGAAACAACCAGCGTAAAGGACAAGCTCCAAAACTAGCAGCCATGGTAGTCCCATCATGAACATGCTCTCACGGTCACTGTCTCACGGAGTCAAACAGCCGAATACCTTATTCATGTGCTCTTCGAACTGCTGTGCTGTGTGGATCGTCTCTAAAGCATGTCCTGTCCTCACAACAATGTTGCTTTTCAGAATAATTTTTGACAATTGGGCTGGAGAATTTCACAGCATTGCTATTAGGTTGGCTATAATAAAAGACTGCATTCAGGTCAAGGCAGAAAAAAAAAATCAGCTAGCCTGAAGTATGTGCCATACAGCTATAAATGATGATTTACTCAAAACAAAACAAAAACAAACAAACAAAAAACTTTTTCTAAATATTAGATATATCAGTATCAGCTTATGACAGACCAGTTGTTGATATGAGAGGAGAGTATAAAACAGGCATAAATATATGATCTCACAAATAATCAACAGTTGTACTATAGATTAAAAAAAAAAGATTAAAGTGAATTAGTTACATCTCCTGTGATAGTATGTAATACTATACTATAATACTATAATAATAATAGTAATGGAAGATTTGCTGTTTATTAGAGTAAAAATAAAGTTATTTACTAATAGCTGAAAAGTAAGTGTGCTGTGACAACAACTAACGAAAAAAAAAAAAAAAAAAAAAAATAACAATAAAAAAAAACACTGAATAGGATGAAAACAGTGCACCAGAATTAAAAGGATATTTTAACCAAATATAATTTTTTTTCCCTCTTTAACTCAACTTCAAGTTGTTCCAAACCTGTATGAATTTACTTTTTTGGAAGATAAAAGATATTCTGAAGAATGTTAATAACCAAACAGTTTCTGGTCCCCAATGACTTCCATCCCCGCTGAAAAAAAAAAAAAAAGAAACACAGAAATTCTATGTGTTTTGGGACATATTCTGTTAGGATTTAGTGGTTATAACAAGCCACCAATAGAAGGCGACAAATTACTAGTAGAAACCCACAGGGTCCATTACAGTTTCCATTAAAACCAATACAAGTCCCATTATAAACAGTAAAAGTTTTTGTTATGGTGTCTATTGTTTTTTTTCATAAGGGATAGTAGCCTACGTCTTGTCTATACAAGTCAGCGGGGGGAAAAAAGAAATTCATACAGGTTTGGAACAACTTGAGAGTGAGTAAATGCTGACAGAATTTTTATTTTTGGGTGAAATATCTATTTAATTTGCCTTCCAAACCAATAGATGGCGATAAAAACTTTTCAACGAGTTGCGTCGATGCGTAGAGGGACACTGAATGACTGAACTTTGCAGTGTTATTGTTGAACGTTTTTATGTTTTTAGATAAAGCTGAATGTGCTTCTTTTGTTTATAGTTTGATAAATCAGACCCTGGACAAGAACCCGTCCACCACGTCTCTTTATATTTATCATAATGATTTCTTGGAAAACGTTATATCTCGTATTATTGTGCATCATGTTTTGTGCAGCAGGTAGGAACTCCCAAAAAATAAGTATTTCATTACTTTCTTTTAAAAACATAATTTTAACATAATTTCCGCCGGTATGTCATAGTTACTAAACGCTTTTAACTTGGCATTACCCACCACTGTCATGTCACTGTCAATAAATAAATAAGCCTAGGCGTATTTAAAATAAATAAAATTACAACTTGATGCTCACTAAAAATATTGTGTTCAGAAGACACATTTACCTTGGTTTTTCCTTATTTTCTTCACACATCACGTGTCATATTTCATCTCCAGTTCTTTACCGACGCTGCTGTTGTTGTCTCTGGTAGACAAGTACAAACTTAAAAAAAAAAAAAACTTAAATATGTGAAACCTTGTCGGTTGTGATGACGCCACAGCCGCGGGACGTCATTTGTCTAAAAGATTTTATTGAAAAACATTTTCATACCATATGAAATAGTTGATGTTTATTCAGGTGTCTTATATAATAAATCATAATTTTGATTGAACTTCTGTCTCAAGGAAAAGTATAACGCAATAAAATTAGATATAAAAGGCATTTGGTAGCAAAAAACAAATGTAAGCATTGTAAAAAGTTTCCATTATAGTTTGAAAGAAAACCATTAAAATATGGTATAGTTTTAATAAAATTAAACTGAAGAAACCCAAACGTGATGTTTTAGCGAAGACTATGTGGAAATATAAGCTTCTGAACCAACCATTTGCTGTAAGTATACATTTTGTTTAAGATAAATAATTTCTTTTGTAGCTGATGAGATGGTGTCTATTCCTGGTGGGAAAATGATGATGGGAACCAGTGCTGCTGATGGGAGAGATGGGGAATCACCAACACGAGCTGTGACTCTCCAGCCATTTAAGATAGACAAGTATCCTGTCACGAACTCTGACTTTAGGTACTTTTCATTTAAGATATTGATGCAATCTTCCTACTGCTTGTGTATCTTCTTACTGGACTGATACAGCTGCTTCTATTCATTCCAGGGAATTTGTCAGACAGCAGAAATATAAAACAGAAGCTGAAAAGTTCGGTTGGAGTTTTGTGTTCCAGGATTTTGTCTCAGATGAACTAAAAAGTAAAGTCACTCAGAAAATTGAGGTATTAACCCAAAGTAGGAGCATAAAGAAACAAAATAGACTAGATTGAATGTCTAATTCTTGTGTCTGTTTTTTGGAGTGTTTAAATGGTAATTTACATGCATATAAACACTGTTTTTTATGGATTTTCTCCATAACCCCTTTGTTCTCTTGAAAATTACCCATTTCTTCTTTCCTAGTCGGCTCCTTGGTGGTTACCAGTCGAGAAAGTGTTCTGGAGACAGGTGACGTAGTTAACACTTAATGTGCACACTTTCAAAATACATTAATAATTCTAGAAATTTATAAATGACTTTAATTAGTGGCTTATATACACTACCAGTCGAACGATTTGAACAGTAAGATTTTTGTTGTTTTTAAAGAAGGCAGGCTCACCAAGCCTGCATTTATTTGATCCAAAGTACAGCAAAAACAGTAAAACTTTGAAATATATTTTTTGCTATTTAACAAAGCTGCTTTCTATTTGAATATATTTTAAAATGTAATTTATTCCTGTGATTTCAAAGCTGAATTTTTAGCATCATTACTCCAGTCTTCAGTGTCACACGATCCTTCAGAAATCATTCTAATATGCTGATTTGCTGCTCAAAAAACATGTATTATTATTAATGTTATGTTGAAAACAGCTGAGTAGAATCAAGTTTCTTTGATGAATAGGAAGTTCAGAAAAACAGCATTTATCTGAAAGAGAAATCTTTTGTAACATTATAAATCACTTTTGAACAATTTAAAGCATCCTTGCTAAATGAAAGTATTAATTTCTATAATTTCTTTCAAAAAAAAAAAAAGAAGAAAAGCTTTTGAATGGAATAGTGTATAATGTTACAAAAGCTCATTTCAGATAAAAGCTGATCTTTGGATCTTTCGATTCATCAAAGAATCCTGAAAAAATGTACTCAACTGTTTTAAATATTGGTAATAATAATAATAATAATAATAAAAATGTTTTTTTGAACAGTAAATCAGCATAGTAGAATGATTTCACAAGGATCATTTGACACTAGAGCAATGATGCTGAAAATTTAGCTTTGATCACAGAAATAAATTACAGTTTAAAATATATTTAAATAGAAAACAGTTATTTTAAACAGTAAAAACATTTCCCAATATTACTGCTTTTGATGTACTTTGGATCAAATAAATGCAAGCTTGTTGAGCAGAAGTGAATTCTTTTTAGAAACATTAAAATCTTACTGTTCAAAAACTTTTGACTGGTAGTGTATATATACTTTTACATTTTGTATTTATTAATCGATATTTACTCTATGAATGTCTGGGTTCTCTGGTTTTAATGTGTGCAGCCGGCGGGTCCAGGCTCTGGTATCAAGGACAGACTGGAATCCCCTGTGGTGCAGGTCAGCTGGAATGATGCCCAAACCTACTGTCAGTGGAAGAAGAAAAGGCTGCCAACTGAGGAAGAGTGGGAAATGGCTGCACGTGGAGGTCTAGAAGGCAAGCCAAAACAACCTTATGTCTCCCAGCGCCTAAAAACCTGCTGTCTTACTCTTGTCATAAAGTATATATTGTCCACCTATTTTACGTCATTTTATGTAGCCATCATAGCCAGCACATTTTTGTATTTCAGGCAGGACCTACCCATGGGGTAACAAGTTCTTGCTAAACCGGACTAACCTGTGGCAGGTCAGTATATTCAGTATATTCTTGTCCATAGCAGGTGGGACAAATATTTATTTTCCCTTAGGACGGTTATAAAACTCTTTAGCTGTTGGTAAATCGCAAACTCTTTGTACAAAGGGCCCGTTTCCAGATAGGGATGCCGCAGAAGATGGTTATCATGGTGTAGCTCCTGTGACTGCCTATCCTCCACAGAATAACTATGGTATGTAGTAACTACAGTAAGGTTTCATAAACTGCACTGATGCTGTGTCACATTTTATCAATAACATTATTCATAATTTATAGACAAAGACAAAGCTTTCTAGGGAAATCTACATTCAAAAGTTTGGGGTTGGTTTTAATCTCTTACGCTCAGGTTCCATTTATTTGATCAAAAGTACAGTACAATATTGTGAAGTATTATTACAATTTAAAATATTTTCTATTTAAAAATATTTTATTTCTGTGGTGCAAAGCTGAATTTTCAGCATCATTACTCCAGTCTTTAGTGTCACATGATCCTTCAGAAATTATTCTAATATGCTGATTTGTTGCTCAAGAAGCATTATTATCAAAGTTGAAAAAACATATTTTTGTGGAAACCATGATACATTTTTTTCAGGATTTTTGAGGAATAGAAAGTTAAAAGAAATTGCATTTATTTTTAAATAATTTATTTATTTTTTAAAAATCTTACTGACCCCAAACTTTTGAACGGTTGTGTTGCTCTCTTATTTTAGAGAATAATATCCTACCTTGTTCTAGGACTATATGACATGCTGGGTAATGTCTGGGAATGGACCTCCTCACGTTTTCCTGGTGCTCAGACCATGTATGTCCTGCGCGGAGCTTCCTGGATCGACACAGCCGATGGCTCAGCCAATCACAGAGCTCGTGTCACCACTAGGTCAGTCATGCTCCGTCCTGCTACATTCATATGATTCAAAGTCAACTTTTATTAGGCTTTTATTATTCATTATACAATTGCTTCTTGTAACAGTTCCAATTCCTGTCAACAATTGCAACAGCAGTTTATGAGAATGTGATACATAAAAACTTGTGTTTTTATATTCTCACATGCAGGATGGGAAACACACCAGATTCGGCCTCTGATAACCTGGGCTTCCGCTGTGCTATGGGCTCAAATGCAAAACAGAAAAAAACTGAGCTTTAAAAGCCAAATGTTTAGGAGATGATGCCAGTGCATTATGAGATTGATACTGTATTTCTCCTGTGGAGACACAAACTTTTGGAATTCAGTGTTATATCTGCTTTTTTTAGACAAAGTACTGTGAAATTAAAATCTTAACATCTTATAACATTATAGTTTTTCTTATTTTTTACCCTTTCTTAATGATTATTAAAATCATTTAGATATAAATTTAAATAACAGAAATTTAAAAAAGAATAAAAATGTCATTATATTAAATAATACCACACATATTAAATAGTTCAGGTCTCAATTGTACATTTTTAGCAATATTATTTCCTTCTCACTGTGTAAACAAGAAGGAAATATGCTGTTAAGCATTAGAGGTGTATTTTTGGACCGTTATCACCGAGGTCTTGAGGTAAATTGTGGTATCAGGCATTATTCGGAGATGATGAACCCTCACCAAGTCCTGGTTGATCCATCCATCTCCTCAGCTGCAATTGAGAGCAGAATGACTTTTGGAGTGTTCTCAAATAAAGCTGCTCTGTTCTGAGTTTGACCTTTCTTCACCCAGTGGCCGTAGATTTTAAAGGCACATGCGTCAATCATCTTGCGTAGAGGTTTGATGGCGTAAGGGTCGCTGCGGATCACCTCCTTCGTGACAGGTTTGGCACGACGATAGTTGCAGTAGATACGCATGGCGGCAAGTACTGTCATACAGATAACCTGCAGGACAACAGTGGTGTATGGTGAAATGCAGAACCTCAAAATCTATGCTTTCTTTGAGAAGTCATTTAGAATATTTTCTCTTTACCTTGAATTTTCTGTAAGGGCTGAAATGACGTACTTCCGCGACTATGTACTGTTGGAAGAACGGGTGATTGAGGGCTTCTGTGGCTGTGTAGCGACTTTGCGGGTCCACAACTAATAACCTGGAAATCTACTGGGAAGAAAACAAGGTGACTTTGGAAAGGCATTTTGTCATAAATTTTGCATAACTGCGTTTGAAACTGGTTGTCGGCAAGACACATAGGATGACAAACCAACACGTACCAAGTCTTTGACAGTGTCCGAGCGGTCATCCCACTCCGGAGAGGTGAATTCGTAGTTTCCTCCGAGAATCATTCGAAGCATCAGCATTTGTTTCCTGTGCCAGAAAGGTGGAGATCCAGCCAAAAGAGTGTAGAAGATCACGCCTGCGCTCCACCTGCACAACAGCAGACAGAAAGGTTATGTAACATCATATTAATGTACCAAACACACGTAATCGTTCCACTTTCTTCTGGTTCAGTGTTACTGCCAGGAAGTTCATGTATTTATTTATTTTGTTGGTTTATTTAACTGTTAATGCAATATTTTCCTCAGTTACAGAAACAGATACAGGTCAAAACAGTCCCACAAATTCTGTGGTTTTTCAGCATTTTGTGTATTTGAACCCTTTCCAACAATGACCGTATGACATTTCACACTGAGGACAACTGAGGGACTCATATGCAACTATTATAGAAGGTTCAAACACTCAGTGATGCCTCAGAAAGAAAAACATAATGCAGTAAGAGCCGGGGGATGAAAACTTTTTTACCTTTTTTTGTCTTCTGGGAAACATGTATGTATCTTCATGTACATGTACACATCTTCATTCTGTTCAAAAGTTTTCACCCCCAGATCTTAATGCATCATGTTTTCTTCTGAAGCATCAGTGAGCGTTTGAACCTTCTGTAATAGTTGCATATGAGTCCCTCAGTTGTCCTCAATGTGAAAAGATGGATCTCAAAATCATGCAGTCATTGTTGGAAAGGGTTCAAATACACAAAAATGCTTAAAAACCAAAGAAAGGGACCTGAAAGATTTTTCTGAAGAACAGCGGACAGTTTAACTGTTCAGTTTAACTGTTTTTTCTCTTGTGGACTATATGTAAACGTCTTTTTTGAGAAATGTCTCATTCAGGTCAGTACTAATTAAAAAAATAACATGCATTTTGTATGATCCCTCTTATTTTAGTAAATAAGGTATTTGTAAACTTTTGACTTCAACTGTATATAACACAATATAGAACTAAAATAACAGTGCATACTTGTTCTATGCACTTACAGGTCAACAGCAGGCCCATAGCCAGCATGGTTGGGATCCATGGAACACTCAATGATTTCTGGAGCCAGGTAACCTGGTGTCCCGCAGACCTCTAGGGGTGAAACGGAGGCAGGTTCTTCTAAAACACAGTATCTGCAACCATTCCTTCTGAAAGCTTATATTTAAAGGTTCTCATAAGAACTCACCGTTCAGTGTTTGTCCGGGCTCAATCTGGATTGAGAAGCCAAAATCAGTGAGTTTGATATTCACATCATCATCTAACAGAATGTTCTCTGGTTTCAGGTCACGATGGACTATATTGTGGGTGTGAAGATACTCGACCACCTCCAGAAGAGCTCGCATAATCTTTCTAACAAAGAGTGAGAAAAGAGAAAACTGTGCCAATAATCAAGATGTTACATCTAAGATTAACACAGTAACTGCAATGAATGGGTTAAAGTTGTAGTAGTATGAGATTTTATGGGTATATATGCTAAAAACAACATAACATGCACTACCAAGTGTTTTGGGTTTTTAAAAGCAGCCAGTTGAACTCCTTTAGCGGCTGCGGCATCAAGACAAGTGTTGCATGTTTACATCCTGCCAGGATGGCATCTAGCGTTTCTTGTTTCTGCCATTTGTAAGCTCTTTCAGTGGCTATGGTCTACTAAAACCCTCAGAGGCATCAGGGTAAAAGTGGAGAGAACAAAGACGTGGGTCTTTAAGAAGTTTTATTTGTGCACAGGCATTTTCCCATTCCCATGTGTTGTGGTAAAAATAGCAACAGGTAGCACAAGTAACTCACAGAGTGCAACCATTTCATGTTATTGAAATAATGGCGCCCCTCAGTCCAAAATATGTATAAAACAATGTGGATTTTTAAATAACGTAATGCTTTCATGGGTTGTCTACTACATATTTAAGTAAGAGACATCATTTACTTTATATTAAGCCATACAAGTCTTAATACCCAGGGTTTCCTTTAAATGGTAGCATATAAGGGAATTCATAAAAGTAAACAGGGCACTACATTTATGAGCATGGCAGTGTGCCATGACCAAACTTTAAACCCACCAACACTGAAAATGCCTTGTTGCTTAGGATTTGTTTTACACAGTTCAAATACAAAAAGGAGCATCGAAAATTCGTATCAGACGTATTACCTTGTCTCTTTCTCACTTAGGGTGACTTTTTCTGTGAGGTAATCAAAGAGTTCTCCTCTCTTCATCCTGTTAAAAGAACATGCATCTTTAAACAAACTAATAAACTTTAAAAACTAAGAAAATTAAGGAACAATGTAAAATTGGCACATTACAGACAGACAATTTGTAACTGCATCTATTCAAAATATAAGTGTCAAAAAAAGGAATTTGGAAGGATTTTGTGCATATGTTTATATTGAGAGTCAGGCTCTGGCAGAAACTTGGCATCTTGGCAATGAGCCTCTTGTGGGCTCTTAGAATAGTGTCTTATCTGTATGCTGCGGAGTGTGAACCAACCAATAATCTCCACAGGGAACATCTAGAAATCTGAATAGAATGCAAACTTGTAAACAAAAAAGCAGTTAGCTGTGAAAATTGGCTACCAGGGAAATTGAGGATAAAACTGCATTTCTACATTTTCTGAGCCAAGTTTGAGTGGTTTGCCTGTGCAAAACTTGCAGCCACATTTAAAGAGTTTTGAGGGTGTTTGCTAAAAGTTTGTTAAATGTAACCACTAGCAATCGTGAATCATAGACTGTTTGCCATGAAAGGACGAGAAGCTATACTTACAGATCAAATACCAAAAAGAAGAAAGCCTTTGATTCAAAGCAATCCTTCAGCTGAACTATGAGGGGAAAAAAGACATCTGATTTGTTGCTGTTGCAGAAACACCCAGCTTTATCATTTTAATTGTTGTAATTCAAAAAGAAATTGAATTTCTTAAAAGATACAGTTGAAGTTTAAAGTTTACATACACCTTGCAGAATCTGCAAAATGTTAATTATTTTATCAAAATAAGTGGGATCATACAAAATGCATGCTATTTTTTATTTAGTACTGACCTGAATAAGATATTTCACATAAAAGACATTTACATATAGTCCCCAAGAAAAAATAATAGTTGAATTTATCTATTTAATTATATTTATGCCTTGTTCATCCTAAACAATTAAACTGCCCACTGTTCTTCAGAAAAATCCTCCAGGTCCCACAAATTCTTTGGTTTTTCAGCATTTTTGTGTATTTGAACCCTTTCCAACAATGACTGCATGATTTTGAGATCCATCTTTTCACACTGAGGGCAACTGAGGGACTCACATGCAACTATTACAGAAGGTTCAAATGCTCACTGATGCTTCAGAAGGAAAAACGATGCATTAAGAGCCGGGGGTGAAAACTTTTGAACAGAATGAAGATGTGTACATTTTTCTTATTTTGCCTAAATATCTTTTTTTTTTTTATTTAGTACTGCCCTTCAGAAGCTACAGAAGATACTTACATGTTCCTCAGAAGACAAAATAAGCTAAATTTACCCTGATCTTCAAATTCAAAAGTTAATGCATCGTGTTTCCTTCTGGATCATCAGTGAGCATTTGAACCTTCTGTAATAGTTGCATACGAGTCCCTCAGTTGTCCTCAGTGTGAAAAGATGGATCTCAAAATCTTACAGTCATTGTTGGAAAGGGTTCAAATACACAAAAATGCTGAAAAGACAAAGAATCTGTGGGACCTGAAGACCAGCTGGTAGTTTAACTGTTCAGGTAACAACACAGTATTAAGAATCAAATTTATGTAAATTCAGCTATTATTTTCTCTTGTGGACTGTAAACGTCTTTTATGTGACCTCTTATTCAGGTCGGTACTAAGCAAAAAAATAACATGCATTTTGTATGATCCCTCTTATTTTGGTAAAATTAACATTTTGCAGATTCAGCAAGGTGTATGTAAACTTTTGAATTCAACAGAATATTTTGTGGTATATGTACAGCTGTGAAAGGGATCAAGACTAGTGAACAGTCATACTTATGTTTTTCTGTCCAGACACTTTTCGAAGAATGTCGATCTCTTTTACAGTGGCCTGCTGGATTTCTTCTATCTCTTGAGGTGTCATTTTGTCTGATGGTGTGATGTCTATGATCTTTACTGCATATTCCTGGCCAGTACGTTTGTCCACACATCGGCGAACTACACTGCTCACACCTCTGGGAGAGAAAACATTCAAATTCAGGACTTATAATGTAATTTTGAAGTTACAATTTTGTCTTTATTGTTATTTATTTTATTGCAATCTGACTGAATTGTTATACATTACTTTTTCTAAACACAAACTTCATCAAGACAGGTGACACTTACCGTCCTAATATCTCCTTTGGTTCATATTTGTCATTAAATTCTTGACCACCAACCCACTCTGGGTTTTCCTCCTCTTTTGTCATTCTGATATCCAGATATCCAGTGCTGTACTTCAGATTCCTTTTAAAGTAATCACACACACACAAACACGTATAGCCTATTTTACTTAGTCATGGGTCAAATTGTTTCCACCATTATTTCATAACAATGCGTAATCTTTTTGTTTTTGTTCAGAATTCGTAGTGGAAACAGGAAACAGCACAGTCTACTCTTGAGCTAGCTGAGTTTACTCACCTTTATAGCGGCTCGTCCTTTAGTATTTATAGAAGCTCATAATTCATACTTCTGCTCACCCATAACAGGCGTCGCTTAGTTACAACACCCTCAAGAACAAAACGCCTTAGAAGTTAATTGTTTTTCTGTCGTTTCTTTATATAACCTTTATAGTGCACCAGTCCAGTTTTCGGTCCAGAAGCGTTTGCTATAAATAAGTGATGTAAGTTTCGTGAATGAATCGTTCTTAAGAGTCGAATGATTGAATCGGTCGAACCGGTTCTCAGTTTGAACATTTCGTTCACCAACTGACTCCAGTAAACAATTGATTTTAATTAATTAAAAGAAAAACGTTGTTCAGTGTAGATACAAGTCATAGTTCCCATACGAAAATAAACCATGGTTTTATTGTAGTAAAAGTGTGGTAACCATGTTTAGTGTATTGATTACCATATTTGTATAACCACAGTTACTGCAAAGACCAGTTAAATTACTGTATAGTTCGTGTTAATTTGTGGTTAACTTTTTTTTATTTATTTTATCTGTAGTAAAACCGTGGTGAATTTTTGTAAGCGTTACGTTCAAATGTGCTGAATCGCGACTGCAATAGACTGAAGTAGGGCACTTTAAATTATAATAAACACATTTATTAATAAACCTTAATAAAATAATGATAAACAGCACTTCTTAGGCATATGACGTAAAAGAATCACTGAATCGTTTACGGTTCTTTGACAAACGATTCGAAAAAACCAATCCGCATAAATGAGTCGGAGCTTCCATCATTACTATCTATAAATATACTAGTTGTTATTTGAGTAAGGGTGAAGGCACAGCCAAACGGAACAGCTTGTACCCATGTGTTTACTTTAGACACATCTGATAATATTAACAGCATTTCATTCAGCCTTTCTAATATGCATGTAATTTCATTCTCAAGCTTCCACTTCTCTCGCAGTGAGACTTAATTATAGACTAAGTGTTGTGTTCAAAGACTAACATAATCAAAGGGCGTTATCTTTACTTCACAGACGTGCCTGAACACGCAATACCATCTCGTCAATGTTTATATGAACTACGTTCACAGAGGTACAAAAGCCTCAGTCCCACAGGTAAAACCCTCCGTGATGTCAAACCTTGTTAGGCTGGTTGACGCACATGACATTTCTGAGCGTCAAAAGACTGGAAGAACTGGTCTGAAGACATTCTCTCATCTGAGTTTCAGGCTTGATAAAAACATGCACTTCAGCTCTGGCCGCTCTTAGATGACAATGGAGTCCTACAGGAGAGATTCACCAGTGACACTACGCACTTTCAGGGACCTCCTGGAATCACCACTGACCACCGTGGAAATCCACAGACGATTAACTGACGATGAGGATTCAGTTTCAAGTCATGACACTGATAGGGACTCTAACAGCTCGCCGTTGTGTACACTGGATGAGTTACAGGAACAGCTGGCAGTGGATGACAACAGCGACCGTACAGTTGAGACCGGTCAAACGGATGACTCGCGGTTTATGACTGTGGTTGAACAATCTGACCCAAACAGGTCCCCGAAGCCCGCTCGGTCATACTTAGATGAAGCGTTACCGGATCTGCTTCGGAGTGGAAGCCCACTTCGCAGACGAGTGTCCAGTCCGGTGTCTGCCACGGTGAGTCATGTTATTATGAATACATTGCGTCAAAATCAGTGAACTCACACTGAACAAAGGGGGATAAAAATAAACAAAGGGGAAGTTAGCCGTAATGGTGATTATTCAGTTAGGTGCACCTTTCTGTCCCTTATGACGAGTCAATTAAAAAAAATGCCTTATACTTATAGCTTTAATTACATTTAATTAAATAATATTGTATTTACTTAATTTTTTGCTAAATTTAAAGCGTTTTGAAAGGTTTGATTTGACTTACCTCTCAACCAGACTCTGTAAGACATGCATAAAAAGTGTTTACAATTTCTGACTTATTTTCTGTTCAAAGAATTTTAATTGCTTTAAATTATTTGTATCTCTTTAATTATTTTTATTCACTTTGAAGTGTTTTAAAGAGACATAATAGTTAATAATTGGCTAGTTTTGCATTATCCCTCACCCAGACTCTATAAGAAATGCATAAAAATGTTTGAAATTTCAGACTTGCTTTTTTTTTTTTCAAAAATTTTAGTAACTTTAATATTATTTTTCCTCATTTTAAAGTGACTAGTTGACATATAGTCTAGTTCACAACTATTCCTAACCCAGTCTGGAAGTTCATAAAAAGTTTTTAAAAATTGTAACCTATTTACTGTGTATTCATAATTTACATATTTTGTAAATCGCATCCCAAATAGAAGTTTTTGTGTATATAATATATGTATGTGTACTGTGTATATTTATTATGCATATATAAATACAGACACATGCATGTATATATTTAAGAAAAATGATATGTTTATTAAATATATTTATATATAATATAAATTATATGAATATAAATATATACATGCATATACATGTAAATATTTTTAAAATATATACTGTATGTGTGTGTCTTTATATACATTTATTATATACACAAATGTTTATTTTAGATGCGATTAATCGTTGCCCAGCACTGTTTCATCACAAATAATCACTGTCTCCAAACTAGCTGTCACTACATGCAGGTCGATAATTTTTAGCACTATTAAACGAATCGCAATTAATCGAGCAATTAATTGCATCCAAAAATCCAAGTTTTTATTTACAATATATATATATATTGTGTGTGTACTATGTATATTTATTATATATATATAAATACACACACATACAGTATATATTTTGAAAATATTTACATGTATTAACGTATATATTTTTACTATATATACTATATATATGTATATATATGTACTATATGTACTATATATAGGGTGTGTGTACTATGTATATTTATTATGTATATATAAATACACACATACAGTATATATTTTGAAAATATTTACATGTATTAACGTATATATTTTTATTCATATAATTAATATTATATATATATATATATATATAAACGACATATTTTTCTTTAATATATCCATGCGTGTGTGTATTTGTATATGCATAATAAATATACACAGTACACACACATATATTATATAAATAAAAACTTTCATTTTGGATGCGATTAATCGCAATTAATCAATTGACAGCACTATTTCAAATACTTGTTTATTTGATTTCGATGTCAATACAAAGTGACTTACGAAACATTTCTGCCAGGACAGCAGAGAAACAGTTTGAAGTGACCAGAAATGTTATTTTGAGATATTTTAAATTAATTTCAATTTAAAGTCATAATTGAAGAACAAAACAAACAACAAAGGACCAGATCAATGAAAGGACCAGATGGCCTGTCATTGTTTAACAAATATTCATCTGCTTTTTCTCCATTCAGCTAAATTCTTTTTGAAGTAACATGACTCTTTAAAGCTAATAATGAACATGAGCATTTTTTATCTTATATTTACGTGCAAATCCATATCCAGGACACTGACAAACTGTCAATGGAATGTGGGTTTTACTGGCTGAATTTATGTTTTCCTAAGAACGTCTGCTTGACTAAAAACTAAAACAACACAGACATTTTTGACACACCATACTCAGACATTTGAAACATTTAGTCTCAACATTTTTCAGCAGATTTAATTAACCAAATCGCCTCACACTAGGAAGTAAAGGTCATCTGAGATTTGCTTCTGAACATTTCCTGGTAGTTTCACCAGAATGGCTGGATTCCACTTGTCCCATTTGAGAATCCAGAACAGCAAGGTTGTAAAAGGCACAAAACGTTCTGTGTTTATGCTTGCAGATGTGTCAGTCTGATATCATTCATCCACCACAAGGGTAGCTAGCTATTTAAATCCTACTGTATGTCAATAGAAGCTTGCACATTCTGCTTATTTAACACTCTCTCTTTGGCGGCAGCTGAAGCATGTGAAAAGGGAAGTGGAATTATCTCGGCAGCGCAGTCTGAGGCTCAAGGCTCAGGTGGATCGACTGCAACAGCAGAATGATAGCGGACCAGGCTGGAGTGAAAACAGACAGCGGGTGAGTCTCTTAGTCTCTTAGTCATGCAACAACAGAAAATGTTCTTTCTGGATTGTGATTTAATTTATGCAACATGGGCTTGTCCTAATTGCATCTTCAAAGTTTTTGTGTTGTTTCTAGGTGGCAGAGGAGGTTGAGTCTGTTGTAAAGCTGCTGCTCCCTCTGACAGACTTAGAGTCAGCAGAAGTTGATCAGCCATCCCAGACCAACCCTTTAGACAAGGCACTGCTTCAACTGCAAAAAGTGGCCCGGAGACTCGCTGTTAACCACACCTCTCAGGTGAGCTTTAGCCACGCCCATCAGCTCATACAGGACACGCCTCCTTTTTGAATATGCACATCCCTCTATTCTATTTTAAGGCCTTGCGTAACCATTACGTGGTCCTATTATTGTTTGAACAATTGCAGAGATTTTTTTAAGTGCCCATATTATGCTCATTTACAAGTTCGTAATTTCATTTTCAATTGGACTTTGTACTTTATAACTTTACTTATCATTTACATGCGCTAACAACTATATTACACATTAAAAGAAAGGTACAATAATAAAAAAAAGCATAATAGTTGCCCTTTACTGTTAACAGGGAAAGAGGTCTGGGGAAGAGGCTGCCATTTTACAGCAAGCTCTACGGGACAGAGATGAAGCCATTACAAAGTGAGTTCAGTTGATCTCTAACGCAAATTATTTTGTGTTATGAAATAAGACATTGAAATACTGCTATCCGATAACATAACTTGGTTTTTAGTGTATGAATCAGAGAATGCAATTGTTTTTTTCTTAATGCAGGAAACAAGCAATGGAGACTGAGCTGCTGAAAAGCAAGAATGAACTGATGACGCTGAACAACCAACTTCTGGAAGCTGTTCAGAGTCGACTAGAACTGTCCATAGAGCTGGAGGCCTGGAAAGTATGTTTAATTGCACATTTAATTATCACTAAAAATGCTGCTTTTAAATATTTGTCTAAAATAAGAAGGAAAGAAAAAGGGAAGGAAATATTAACATTGATTTTTAAAATATTATCTGACAGATTTTATAATAATTTTTTTCTGTATTTTTTCATATGTGGTCTAGTTAATTTTAAAACGGTAATCAAAGGTAAAAAAAAAAAAAAATTGAAAAATTCTAGAAAATACACATTATTATTAATGTAATTTAAAGGGATAGTTCACCCAGAAATGAAAATTTCCTCATGATTTACTCACCCTCAAGCCATCCTAGGTGTATATGACTTTTATCTTTCAGACAAGTACAGTAATTTATATCAAAAAATATTCTGGCTCTTCCAGGCTTTATAATGGCAGCGAATGGGTGCTGAGATTTTGAAGTCCAATAAAGTGAATCCATCCATCATAAAAATTGCTCCACACAGCTCCGGGGGGTTAATAAAGGCCTTCTGAAGTGATTTGATGCGTTTGTGTAAGGAAAATATCCATATTCAAAACTTTATAAATCGTAATCTCAAGCTGCGTTGAGAATACTCTAGTCTCGTGAGAACCAAGTTTTGTTTACAGCAAAGGAAAACCAGTCTCCTATTTGTTTATACTGAAATCCTCCAACATTTTTCATTACAAATCCTCGGTTTATTCTTCCGTGTTCGTCACTTCTACGTTCGTCTCTGCGTCCGCTTAGCGGAAGCTAGAGATTACAGTTTATAAAGTTTTAAATATGGAACTTTTATTTTGGATGTGATTAATCGCGATTACTCGTTTCCCAGCACTAAAGGTTTAATGACAAATAATCACTACATTCATTTCGATAAGATTGTTTTTGTTCACAAAATATATATGTTTGTGTACTGTGTATATTTATTATGTATATATACACACATACATTATATATTTTGAAAATATTTATATGTATTTACTTGTATATATTTTATTAATATAATTAATATTATATAAAAATATTTAATATATAAACATAACATTTTTCTTAAATATATCCATGCATGTGTATTATTATATATATATATATACATAATAAATATACACAGTACACACGCATATATTGTGTAAATAACGTTTATTTTAAATGCGATTAATCGCGATTAATTGTTTGACAGCACTATTTCAAATATTTGTTTTTGATGTCAATACAAAGTGACTTACAAGCACAAGAATATGCTAGTCTCGTGAGAACCAAGTTTTGTTTACAGCAAAGGAAAACCAGTCTCATCTTTGCTTATACTGAAATCCTTGGTTTGTACTTCCGCATTCATCACTTCCACATTCATCACCATGTTCGCCTAGCGGATTACGGTTTATAAAGTTTTAAATATGGATATTTTTCTTACACAAGTGCATCGATTCACTTCAGAAGGCCTTTATTAACCCCCCGGAACTATGTGGAGTACTTTTTATGATGGATGGATGCACTTTATTGGACTTGGAAATCTCAACAGCCATTCACTCCCATTATAAAGCTTGAAGGAAAAAGGACATTTAATATAACTCCAATTGTATTTGTCAGAAAGAAGGAAGTCATATATACCTAGGATGGTTTGAGGGTGAGTAAATCATGGGGTAATTTTCATTTTTGGGTAAACTATCCCTTTAATATTGTATGTGATTGATATTATTTAATGTCATTAAGGCGGAAGGGTAATCTGTGGGAAGAACATCTGCTAGGGCTGCACTCTGCAGGACTGTTGGATCTGAACTTATTGGTGCCACCTGGACTCTCTCTGTTTTTCTAGCAAACCCTTGGATGTGATTTGGTCATTTTGGTTTCCCAGTCAGTAAACTCTGTCATGTCTCTTACAGGATGACGTACAGACCATTCTTCATCACCAGCTCCTCAGACAGCAGCAGGAAGAACAGGCTCAGAAGAAGTCTAGAGGGTTCGGAGTTCTGCGGCGCTCAAATAAACCTCTTCCTCCCAAACCTGATTACTCCACCTTGACTGTCCCAATCCCCCAGACTCCATCACCTACAGGAACACAGAAATGGAAAGACAAGTTCAAACGTGGAAAAATCAGCACACAAGGACCCGTCGAGTCTCAGCCGCAAAGGATCGTCAAAGAGGACAATTTTCAGACCGTTTCTTTGGACTGATGAGGCTGTTACCTAAAGTATCTCACATCTCATTGACTGTTCAATCCTAAGGATGTAAATAATGTGATGAATAATGTTTTGACACATTTGAACTATGTTATGAATGTGCTTTTCACTGTAGAGATTTTACTAATGTGACTGCTGTGCTGAGAATCTTAAAGGGTTTTGTTGACCTGCAGTCATGAACTTCCTAGTAATATATTAAGTAAAGGGAATAAAGGTGACAGAGAAACAATATACAGTTCAAGGCTGATTTATAAAGGCTGTTTGGAATAACCTTTTCAGGAACATCGTTTATTTTTTTTTACTTAATTATTAATCCACACTGGGTTTTTTAATATGCTCAAGGGCTCAAAGTCTATCCCTTTAATTTTCTCTTTAAATGCTATATTTTAGCATTTTTAGCAAGTTGAAAAAAGAATAAGTGTTTACTCACAATGACTTCTACTCTGGAACAAAGCAGTGGAATTACAGTATTGTATATGTGGTAAAATATCTGTAAGTCACTGCAAATCAATCACATGGACAGGTTTATGACTTGTACATTTATTGAGTAGTAACAAATCTGCACACAGATACACTCTAGCATGCAAAGGTAACACACCCACACAAACCGCTCAACACGGACGGTCATACTGTTACTGCCTGAATGACCACACACTCTTTCATCACATTAGATCGATAAAACAAAGAACCAGTGTCACTGTGTATCAGATAGTAACAATACATTTAGTTACTTCCACTTTCAAACAAACAATACTGCATGAAGCCACAAGAATAAGTTTGACTCTCTAATTTAGTTTACGTATACATTACATACAGTGAAAATATATCAAGTACTATGAGTGCCAAGATAACAAATCCAATATCTCTATATTAATTTCAGTACTTTCTGATGCTAAGCAGTTAGTATATTGTTAAAAACATCATAAATGTCTGTGCATTACGTTCTCAACTGATTGATCTCTTTAGTATTGCATACATGTACATTCTTTAAATCAAAGGGCTGTTTCATAAAGAATGAGGGTTAAAAATGAAAATACACTGTATTCTCTATGTAAATTTTTAGTTAACCTAGCTTTATGAAACAGTCCATTGAATTGCTAAAAGTTTAGGCAAAATCTCAAAAAAATGTTTTCACAGGATCAATAAAGACCCAAGTCACTGTTTTTATCTAGCAGAATAAAGTACCCAGCTAACAAAAACATATTCTAAGAATGTTTTGTTAATGCTAACATTAAGTTACAAAAACATTCTAAATGTTCTTTAAATGTTCAAAACGTCCAGTTTTTTACTTGGTTAAAAGAGAAGTTCACTTCCAGAACAAAAAATTACACATTTACTCACCCCCTTGTCATCCAAGATTTGTCTTTCTTTCTTCAGTCGTAAAGAAATTATGTTTTTTGAGGAAAACATTTCAGGAATTTACTCCATATAGTGGACTTCTATGGTGCCTGCGAGTTTGAACTTCCAAAATGCAGTTTAAATGCAGCTTCAAAGGGCTCTAAACGATCTTAGCCGATGAATAAGGGACCTATCTAGCGAAACAATCGGTTATTTTTTAAAAAGATTTACAATTTATATACTTTTAAACCTCAAATGCTCATCTTGTCTAGCTCTGCGATGCACATGTGAACTCCGGTTCAAGACAGTTAGGGTAGGTCGAAAAACTCCCATCTCATTTTCTCTTCCAACTTCAAAATCGTCCTACATTGCTGCAGAAGTACCAACTCAGTGTTTACAAAGTGAATGTGCAAATGCCCTTTACAAAAAAAAAGGTAAAACAGCGATGTAGGATGATTTTGAAGTTTAAAAAGTATATAAATTGTACATTTTTATAGAACATAACTGATCGTTTCGCTAAAAAAGACCCTTCTTCCTTGGCTGGGATTGTTTAGAGCCTTTTGAAGCTGTACTTAAACTGAATTTTGGAAGTTCATACTTGTGGGCACTATAGACTATATGGAAAACATTCCTAAAATGTTTTCCTCAAAAAACATAATTTCTTTACGATTGAAGAAAGAAAGACATGAACATCTTGGATGACAAGGGGGTGAGTACATTATATGTAAATTTTTGTTCTGGAAGTGAACTAATATTTTAAGCGAACATTCCGTTTTATCATTCTGTAAACATTTTGAAAACATTACTTTTTAATGTTCTCTGAAAATTCCAAAACAAGTAGTAACTAAAATTCTTTAGTTAAAAAAACACTCCATGAAGGATGTTTATGTACTGATGCTTTGAGAATAGGGCTGTCAACCGATTAATCGCGATTAATCACAAACTTTTATTTTGCATGTGATTAATTGTTTGACAGGCCAATTTGAGAACATTATTGATAGTGCTGTCAAAAAAATAATAATCGATTAATCTCAATTAATCACAAACTTTTACTTGGCATGTGATTAATCTCGATTAATCGTTTGACAGCCCTATTTGAGAACATTATTAAAGACCAAACTTTGAATGAACATTCTAGTAACATTACTGGAATTTTCTAAGAACGTTCTGAGAACGTTTCCTGTTAGCTGGGTAACTAGCAAAAACATTAAACTAGCACTGCTGATAATCACTGGCAGTAAACTTCAGGTAAATCTGAAAGATACAGTTCCATGTAAACACAAATACACAACAAATTGTGTGTGAATAGACATAACAAGCAATGGCAGTGCTATGATTCTACTGTTCCACCATACACATTCAACACAATTATTACTTGACATGAGAGAACACACACTGACGTTAAGGATATGTCATTTTGCAGCATATTTCTTGATTTATCAATCATTACAATATTTTAGTCATAAATATATATATTTAATATAGTATACATTTATATAACTAGTACTGTATATGAATATACAAAATACTCATCATTTACAAACATCGACACTTTCACAATGAACAAAAATATCCCCTTATAACAGCAGTTTTTATACTAAAGACTGCCAAAAACAGTACATTGACATTTATTCTTAAATGTGTGCCAGACACAATGTCAGCACACCACTGGTCGAGGAAAATCTTTCCATAAACCCCTGCTTTGGTACGTCAATAACTATCCATAACAGTGATAAACCTACTGATAACTGATAAACCTACCAAGATTAGACGACAAACAGTGTGCAGAGGTAGGCGCATTGCTCTCTCTGTAATAAATCACACTAATATACCTGTACATGTTACAAAAAGTTAAATTGTGCGGCATCTAATAGTCGAACGAGCACCGAAACGGGTATTTTATTCACATGCTTAAGTATTTGATCAGTTTATTAATTATTCGTTAAATACATAGAACTACTTTTAAAACGGAAAAAGGACCCAGGGCCAAAAAAAAGAGAAAGATTTCTAGTAAAACACAAATGTTGTACCTGACATCATAACTACTGATGGTCTGAAAAGTGTCTTAGTTACATTGCAGCATCTTTGTTTGTTCTAAAGCCATACAAAATTGTTTTAATAAAACACCCAACTTGTAACACAGGCTCAACAGTTTTTAAACAACAAAAAAGCTAATCTATTATGCCCTACAGTGTTAATTAAAACAGTTTACAAACAATTAAATTCTGCGTTTCCAGAAAAAGAGTAGCAATTCAATCACAGCCAAGGCTGTATGTCAGTGTTGTGGTCTTATCGGATCTTAAGTTGAGTCTGTGAGAGATGTTTACAGCTTGAAATAATTTTGTCAAACGATTAATTGTGATTAATCGTGATTAATCGCAATTAATCGAATCCAAAACAAAAGTTTTTGTTTACATGTGTGTGTACTGTGTATATTTATTATGTATATATAAATACACGCATGTATATATTTTTAAAAATTATATACAAGTTATATATGTGTATATACACTGTGTGTGTGTGTATGTAAATATTTTTTAATATACACATGCATGTCTGCATTTTTATATATATATGCAACAAATATATAAAGTACAGACACATATATTATGTGAACAAAAACGTATATTTTGGATGGGATTAATCGTGATTAATTGTTTAACAGCACTGGTTTAAAACCGTTAAATAATTTACACACATGATTAATCATGATTAATTGCAATTAATCGAATCCAAAACAAAAGTTTGTTTACATATGTGTGTGTACTGTGTATATTTCTTATGTATATATAAATACACGCATGTATATATTTTTACAAATTATATACAAGTTATATATGTGTATATATACTGTGTGTGTGTGTGTGTATATATATATAGATTTTTTTTTAATATACACATGCATGTCTGCATGTATATTGTATATATATATATATATATATATGCAACAAATATATAAAGTACAGACACATATATTATGTGAACAAAAACTTATATTTTGGATGGGATTAATCGCGATTAATTGTTTAACAGCACTAATTTAAAACCGTTAAATACGTCACACACTGTTACATAAACTGTAACAGCGAAAGGGTGTCCATGTGCTTAAAAAAAATTAATATACTAAAAAAAGTCCAAATATAATTTAGCTATGGCAAAAAAAAAGAAAAAGGTAAATTTCTACATATCCTCTTGATAGAACTGCATTTTAATGTACTATGTTAAGCCACAGTGCAAGTACCACATTAAGAAATGAATACACTAACTATCAGGAATTATGTAGCGATTTAGTTGTGCATTATAAGGTAAAAGCCTAGATTTAACTCAGTACAAGTCATCTTGGTCCATACCCTTACAATTCATTCACTGTCCCTTTATGATTGGGCCCACCTGTACATATCCTCTCCTGAGACAAGGACTATGATTGTAAGAAGGTTATTACGGAGCTGATGAAATCCAACGGCTTGTCAGCATGAATCCAATGACTGGCATCTGGGATGTACTGGATATCGGCACAAGGAAAAAGCCTCTGGATTTCAGGGTAATCTTCAGAGCTAAGAGAATAACAAGAGGTCCATAGCAAGAAAACAGATGAAGACTTAAATAAACATGCATTTAAGACATTCAAATGTTCACAAGTAATAGAGAGATTCAAATAGCACATGTGAACAAGTATCAGTTTAAATTACCTTATATAGGCTGAACTACTGCCACCTAAGAAAAGAGTTGGACCCTCATAGGTGGTATTAAACTCAGGAAAACCTATGATGTCCTCTAGGTGTTTTGAGATGGCTTCCAGGTTAATCCTCCAGCCATAGTGACCATTTTGCTCCTCCAGGTTAGTGAGGAGGAACTGACGCACTGAACGCTCCTGCAAACAACATAAATGTGGGTAATTTATTCTAGAATTGCAATAAAAACACCACGAACAATCAAAAAAACAGATTCATCAATAAAACAAAATTATGTGGTTACCTTAACTATCTTCCTGAGCTGGTCTTCAGCCAGTCTTCGTGCTGTGGAACGTGGGATATTACTGGCTATCTTCACCTCTTTCATTGCCTGAATGTAGGCATGGAAATTGGAGTGGACAGCAGTCGGAGAGGGACTGATGTCCACAACCACCAAACGCTCCACTAAACTAGGCTGAGATACACAGAAAGAAAAAATAATAAAAAAGCAATCACATATCCTTAGACTCTGAATAAAAAATCAATAAAAAATTATTACACACACGCACACACATAGATATGGTAATATACACTACCAGTCAAAAGTTTTTTAACAGTAAGATTTTTAAAGAAGACTCTCCTGTTCACCAAGCCTGCATTTATTTGATACAAAATACAGCAAAAGCAGTAATATTGTGAAATATTTTTATTATTTGATATAACTGCTTTCTATTTGAATATATTTTAAAATGTAATTTATTCTTGTGATCAAAGCAAAATTTTCAGCATCATTACTCCAGTCACATGATCCTACAGAAATCATTCTAATATGCTGATTTACTGTTCAAGAAACATTTTTATCATTATTTTTATTATTATCAATATTTAAAACAAATGAGTACATTTTTCAGGATTCTTTGATGAATAGAAAGATCCAAAGATCAGCATTTATCTGAAATATTAGAATAATGAAATAATATTACAATGATTTCTGAAGGATGATGCGACACTGAAGACTGGAGTAATGATGCTAAAAATTCAGCTTTGAAATCACAGGAATAAATTACATTTTAAAATATATTTTCAAATAGAAAAAGATATTTTAAATTGTAAAAATATTTCAAAATTGTACTGTTTTTGCTGTACTTTGGTTCAAATAAATGCAGAAGAAGAGAACTCATTTCAAAAAACATTAAAAATCTTACTGTTCAAAAACTTTTGACTGTTAGTGTACATTTGTTTTAACACACACACAGACAAAAACCCTTTGACTGGTAGTGTATAATATGTAATATAAAATGTATATATATATATATATATATATATATATATATATATATATATATAAAATAATTTTTTTTTTCTTTAATTTTATGTATATATCTATTTATATTAAAGCTTTAATTTTAAGCCTTTTTTCTCTTTTTTAAATTTAAAGCTTTACTTTTAAGGCATCCTTGCTTAATGAAAGAAAGAAAGAAAAATTTTCTGACCCCTAACTTTTTAACTGTAGAATATCTTTATAATATCAAGATCTATTTTCATTGTATTTTTGACATTTATGACATCTATAACCCAAATGAACCTTGTCTTGTCATGGAAATGTAAAATTATAAGATATTTCAAAAAACCTTATTGAACTTGGCACACAGTAATGAGGGTCTGAAGTGGTCCTACAATATAATTTCTTTAATGTTTCTGCATGTTGGCTGTACCACATGATTTTGATTTGGCAGAAAATCCAAAAATCATCAATCAATACTAAAATCAATACTACTTTTTTGACATGGTAGCGCCATGCAGTTTTTGACTTCATGCCTTTTTAAAAGATCAAAATGAATTTTAATTCATAAATTTGAAACATGATCATTAACTGCACTTAAGTATTTTTTAATAAATTAATTCATTGTCATAAATGTCATGCCACTGACTCTTGGCCTAATAAAATGTTTCAATAAGATCCACACAAATAAATTACACAGCATGTAATACCTGTGACAAAGCTGTTGTCATTGCAACCTTGCCGCCCATGCTGTGCCCAATCAGGATACACTTCCCAATGTGCAGCTGTCCGAGCAGATGCGTCAGATCGTAAGTCATTGCTTCATAGGTCAAGACAGGACTGTGTGGGCTTTTGCCATGGTTCCGAGCATCTACTGTCAGCACCTAACTGGACAAAGTACAGTCAAGACAGACTCTTCTGAAGCCCACAGCACCTTTAAACCACTGGAGAAACTGGACACATACCTTCCTGCCAGTCCGCTGAACCAGGGATTTGGCTATAGAGTGAAAGTTTGATTTGCTCCCAAATAACCCATGAAGAAACACCAACGGCGTGCTTTCTCCTTTCCCATCAAACACATCGTAGGTCAAATTTACAGGGCTAAGAAAGAACAAAACAGACAAAGATGAAGACTATTACACAATCAAAACCATTTCATAAGAGATCATAACTTAATTTACGTTATTTATAGAAAATATAATACATACATGGCCTTGTTTATAGAATCATAACAATAGAGTTCTATCTAATTCATAACTTTGTTTATGTAACCCTCACCTATAAACAGCCAGAACAGAACATAATATGTATAATTAGGCATTTTTGCATCGGTTGTACTCTTTTTTTTAATCTTAATAAAACTACCTACAACCGGCTAATTTGCTAATGCGGATCAGAATGCGTATATATCCATTTTAAATGAAGTAAAAAACTTTTAAATGCAACATCCCTCTCTCTCACATGTAGTCCTGTGTAATTAACAGTATTTCAACCCGAACATTAAAGATGCAACACCTGGCAGCTCGCACGCTGTCACTACCAGCACGGTCCAGTCGTGAGACTCCGCTGCAAAAATCCCGAAGTCCCGTTATAGATAAACAAGGCGACGGGCCGCAATACACTCTCCTGGTTAAAATACGGCACAGGGCACTCATGGCAAAATTTGACATGCTAAAACCTGCGTCCGGACTTCATTCATTCGACCGGGGTTGGCCACTTCAAAGGTCGTGATGTTGTTTAGCTAACACTAGGGAAACCAGACGGTGTTGCCAGATCCCTCTGGAAAAATAAAGTAGAGGTTAAATGTATCATTAAAACGTATACAAAACATCTAAATACTGTTGAAATGCATTTATCCGAAGCAAAAATGCATTTTAAATTCTTTTGAAAAACAAAAACAATTAAAATGTTTCACATATACAATTAGCTAGCTAAATAAATTTTTAAATCACATATCTACATGCTAAACACGCATTTAAACATTATTCGGGTAGTTTGGAAACAGTAGCAATCCTAAAAACGGGACTGTATTTATATGAAATTGTATGATTCATGTATAATATGACATTTATAAGCAGTTTAATGGAAAATAACAACCTGAAGAAAAAAATAAACGGTCATGGCAACACCGCAGAACGACAACCCAGACTGTTCGTGATGTCATTACGTCGTGCGTCTATAATCCCTGCAAAGATAGTGAAATTTCAGACACCACAACTTTGGAAATAATATTTAGTGTATGACATATGCGCGTATACGAGAGGCAATCAATTCAAATTGAGGACGATAAAACAAAGAGAGGAAAATATGTTAAACAAATCAACAAGAACTGCTTGTACCAGTATTACCAGATAGTGGCGCCACAGACCACGACAACAGACTTTATGATACGTTTGGGAACAGCTTCCATGCATTATAGTAAAGGAACTGATCGTTCAAAAAAAATTAAACAATTTGAATGAGAGAGAGAGAGAGAGAGAGAGAGAGAGAGCGAAAAAAAAGCTTTAAACGTACATTAGGATAAGCACTACTGTTCCATGACTACAAAAAATGCTCACAAATTTCTTAATTATTATTATTTAATATTATTAATATTATTATTATTATTATTATTATTATTATTATTATGCAAAATCCAATAGTTAGATCTATAAAATCCAAGTATTAAAGATGGGTTATATATATATATTTCTTAATATTTTAAAAATGTAAAAATTTCTTAATAATTTAAAATTATTATTATTATTTATTATTGCAAAATCCAACATTTGGATCTATAAAATTCAAATTAGATAAAGGATTTTCAGCAAAAAATGATTAGTCTACAAGCACACACACACACACACACACACACACACACACACACACACACACACACATATATATATATATATAAAATGCTATTTTATTTATTTATTTATTTTTTTTTTTTGTAGACTAAACATTTTTTGCTGAAAATCCTTTATCTAATTTGCTGTTACAAGCCTGCAAAAATGGCTAAAAATCAATTAATATTATTTTATTATTATTTTACAAAATCCAATATTTGGATCTATAAAATCCAACACACACACATATAATTTTTTTTTTTTTTTTTTTTTATGTAGACTGATAATGTTTTAACCAAAAACAAGGTGTAACAAGGTGGGGAAAATCCAAAAATTACTGTGTGAGCAAAGTCAGTTATTATAGTGCAATGCGATTGCATTCAGGAAAAAGAAATTCCTCTCTGGGTCATAATAGCCAGAACACAGCATGAGGGTCAGTTAATATTTGATTATAATAACTTAATAATCTCAATTCAGATTAATTGCTTTCAATATCCAGATATTTATTATTAAACAATATAATTTTAAATCACACTTTATCCGTTAAAAATTTTCAATGAAAAAAATTCAAATATTTAGGCCTATCTCAACACACCTCTGCCTAAGCAAATGAGAACAGAAGTTTTGCATTTCAAGTTCATCAGCTGACATCAGTTCTGTAAATAAATAACACATAGGCCATTTGAATGTAGACTGTGAGATGGATGAGAAATATTTTCATATCATCATCATAAACAAGTTCCCACCAGCGTTTCTTAATAACAGAACTGGCACAAGCCTCCCAATACAATGACCTTTGAATTAGACCTGATAATAGTTAATACGATATCTTTGCCCCACAAACAAAGAGGACATATTTTGACATGCGGAAAGCCAAATAAAGAGGAAATCTACACACAATGGCATGACTAAATGGACACAAAACAAAATATTCCACAGCAAAACAAAAACAGGCAGTAGAAAATGAATAGAAACAAGACAGTATTATCAACAAGATCCTCAAATGAAACATTATGGGAAGTGGTTAAAAATGGTTAAAAAACATTTATTACACTGAGTACTTTAATACATACTTGGTTGGGAACATCCAATGGTTTGTATGTAGCTTGGTTCAAAGTAACCAGTAATTAAACATGTTTTCCAACATTTACAGGACACAGGCCTAGTTACACCCCAGTTTTGTTAATGCAGGTTATTTAGGGTTAACCGCTTTTACAACCCCCTCTCTTATTTCAGGCAACTTAAGAGGGCCAACTCCTATTTGTTTACGTGCATCTAAAGAGAAAGTGACACAGTGAGAGCTTCATCCTCCTTCATGTCTGCTGCTGCCATAGGCAACCCAGCAGTGGGGATAAAGCAGCTAACGATCAAAGTAACCATGGTGAGGATGCATGCAGAAGGGACACTCACAATGAGAAAAAAAAAAAGGAAAAAATGTTAGATAACACTGCTAAATAATACATATTTGATCTATACTGATCTCTGAATTGATTTTGGTAGAGTCACAGGCATAAATTGTTTGTTTTACATCTAAAGGAAATGAATGAGATTTACTTTTAAACTGATGTAAAAAATCATGTACTGTAATGAAACCTGTATTGAACCAAATATTTTACTCACTGTGTGACTATGGTGACTATGTAGGCCTGAGTAAAGTTTCCTGGTCCTTTTTTATTTTGTGAACGATTAATGCATGTATAATTTAATACATTTTAATAAAACATTCATTTAAAAAACTACATTTTAGTCATTAACTGGGGAGTTAGTGAAATCAGCTACAAGATAGTCGTGAGATGCGATGTTATGAGTAATTTGATCAGCTAATGCTTTTGAAAACTGAATGCAGCGCCATAAAACTGACCTGCCCTTTTGTATCAAAATAAAGCGCAGCATTCACTGGAAATGAACACTGAGGTCAGTGCAGATAAGTTATTTGGCAGTTAGTTTAAATGGCAGTTAGTATCAGATAGTTTATAATAAATTGCTCTTGATTGTCGCGTATTCGTGATTGATTTCAAAAACGTTGAAGTTATTTATTTGACACCTGGCTAGAGACAAAGCACACACAAATTTGACGCAAAAGTCTATTTTACCCGCACATGGGGTTTAGAAGGGAAATCCTTCATTTTCGAAGTAGCTTGAAGCTCACGGAACTGACTGTCTGACATTTAAGCAGACTTCCGCCAGGCAGTCTCGGTAAGCATAAGCAAATAAATCTCCTCACCTGCTATGGTTTCGGTCACGTGACGATTCACAGGTTTCATTTTCTGCGCTGCAGGTGAACTAGAACAACTTGTAACATAACATAACTCCATGTAACATAACCTGATGTAACATAACTCCATATTCTTCAGTTAAATATCTACAGGAGAATTCGTGATGTTTCCAAGATCCTGCTAACTTCAACCGTGATTATTTAATTGTCAGTTAATGGTGTTTACAAAACATGGATTTTCCTCTCATTATGTGCAGTTACTGTTTGTTTTTAGATACTAAAATTGAATTATCACAAAAAAGAAACAATAAAATTTAATAGAGCACATTTTTGCCCACTGGATACATGTTTTCCAGAAAACAGTACTTTCTTGTTCTGTTTGTACATCTGACACCTGGAATCTAATTGTTGTTGTCCTTCTTCTTTGTTATATGAAGGCAATAACTCTATAGACCATTTCACTAGATGTAAACAACACTGGTCCAGAAGCACTTCCTGTTTTTTTTTTTTTTTTTTTTTTTTTTTTTATTTCACATATACAAATACATCTTAAAGGTGCTAATGTAACATTTTCATCCAGTTAAATGTTATGTTGGTTGTATTTTTTTGTGATGTTTGTGTAAAGTTAAAAAAAAAGAAACAGGAAGTGTATCGGGACCAGTATGTTTACATCTGATGAAATGGTCTATATTATTATATTATGAAGTATACGACAATATATACGTATATACTGCTCAATAACCAGTTTTTAATAAATGTTTGCCCACAGTGATATGACAATATGCTTAGTTTTCATTGCATTTTATGAATATGAGATATTGCAGATGCTTTTATTCAAAGCCGCTTACAATTAGGGAACACATCTCAACTCTCAAGCAGTCTGTCATACAGTCAGCAATATACATATATAAAGTTTTTATGTAAAACTAGACTAAGCAACTGAGCACATACCGTAAGCTACTGTGTGAGCTAATCTTTAACCAGTGGTGATTTCTTGTGTCTCATTTCATTGTAGTAATATCCCTGCACCCATTTTACACTAATAATGTAGATATAGGTTTCGTTAGAAATTTCTTAAAGGGGCAGAATGAGTTTCATGACATCATGGAACCATTTTACAGATGTGATTTGAAGTGTTTATCTTAGAATATGAATGGAAACATATGAGAGGTTACAGAAATCTTTCCGTTGCATATCTGACCTTGACCTTCGAACCTGTCTCCTGTAGTTTTTACACTTACTGGGTTAATAATAGCTGTAATGAACTTAATAATGCATTGATTAGTGAGGAGAAGGTGAAGAAAATGACAGAACTGAAATTTGCCCTCTGTTTATCAATTTTATGGTTTCTTTTTTATTTGGCAAGACAGATTCTGTTGCATATAGGTTGCATATCTTTTTTTTTTTTTGTAAAAGAGTCAGTCTGTTGACTGGAAAGAATGAAAGAAATTTGCTACACATCCGTTTTTCTGTAAACTTCTCCCATGAGGGGAGGAAACCTTCAATTCACATTCCTGAGATAACCAACACTGCAGGCTGAGAGAATTATGATTACTTTATTAATGGATTTTCCTTTTGAAATTTTTTGAATAAATTCTTAAATGATTTAGCACATTATATGAATGAAGCAGATATAATTAATAGAATATGATTAATCCTCTTTGAATATAATGATTCATTTATAGATTACAAAATACTTAATTTAATGTGAATATATCTGTCAGAAATATCATTCTATAGAATTCTTAACTGTGGATAATTTTTTTTTAAAGCAGTGAATAATTAAAACAAGTACCAGTACTTAAGTGGAGTATGGAAAATAAAAAATAAACATCAGTAGAAAAACAGGACGTTTTTGTAACGAATGTAATTCAGAATACAAGGAAAACACCTGTAAAAAAACAATACAAACAATACAGGATGTTCCTTCATACAAACACTGCATATTATGCTCTATTTTTACAGCTTGTAAAACTGTGTATGACAAATATGTTTCTCAGTATGTGAAATAAATATTGGTGTGGTCTTGGAGGTGGAGTTGCTGGAAATATGAGCTGTTGATTAATACAATAGCAGAGCGTAAACCATATATAAATCTTTGTTCTAGTTAATCTTTTTGTTTGTCTTCATGTTTGTCCTGAATGGATCTTAACAATGATATCTTTCTCAGTTACATTGTTCAGTAAAAACACTTTTATAACCTTTAAACTCTTCCTCATTCTCTACACCTAAAACAGCAGCCATTCATTTAATTCTGCCCAGCGGTTTACTTAGGTATGAAAAGTGTGGATTGCAACGTTAAATTAAGATCTGCTCATGTTTTACCACGTCTTTTTACACGTTTCTACAGCGTTGCTGTCACACCCCATTGGACTGTTTGAGTTGGTTTCTCCCTCTATTGCCCTTGTTTGGTCCTTCCTGTTTCCTGTCCTCGTTTAGTCATTATTAGTTGCTCTGTATCACCTGTGTCTAATTGGTTAATTGTAATCACCAAAGTTGTATTCAGTTCAGTGTTTGTGGTCTGATCTCAGCGTTATGTTGGTGTGTGTTTTCTTGCCCTTTATGTCTGGATTTACCTATTGTGGATTATATTAAAGACTTGTTATTGTATTTTGCCTTTGTATTGTGTATTCCTTACACACAATCGTGACACGATGCGTCATCAATCGCCCATATTGGCGGCACGGAACACAAACAATGCCACTGAACCGAACGAAACCCGCATATTTTGCTGATTATTGCTGCTGACAATGGTCAATTATTGTTATGTTTTGGGCTGTACTAATCAGTTGGACCAGGAAAAACATTTGGAGTACTATAGACTGCCAAAGGTTATAACAAATCAAGGAGAAGAGGCTAAGCACTGAAGAATAGACCCTTTTCACGAGACTGTGATGACGTATTTATATTTTTATATTTATATATATTTTTTTTAATGTATGTACATTTATAACACAACTTTGCATTGTACCACCACTGTATCACATTACAAAAAAAAAAAAAAAGCAACAACGATTACCGGGGTTCAAGCGATTTAAGGCATTTGAGCACATATGAAAAAAGACATGATTTAGCAAGCTTGTACCCACCTAAATCAATGATTTAAAAATGCATTTTTGGCAAATTCAGGAAATTGACAACAGAAATATGATGTTTTTTTAATGTTTATGACTGTTATAGTGCCAGCTCTGGTCCGATCCCCTTAAAACTTTGCATGCTTGTTTAGAATCACCTGTCTCATGTGCTCAGCAGGTTTCGTGAAGTTTTGAGTTTTCCTTTAGGCTTTATAGGATTTGGGGTAAATTTGGACAGTCCCCTTTTCTAAACGATCCCATTATAGCTTCCTAAAGGGTAAATTTCAACCTTTTTTTGATAGTTATTGGCCTTGAGAGTCCAGAGTCCAGATTGAGCGAAAAACCTAGGACTAGCTCGCAAAAGTATTTATTTTTTTTTACATCTTCTCAATCATTTATCAAATTATTTTATTGACAGCAGTGGTTCTAGAGGCAAAGTTGAATGGAATGAGGAGTTCTATTGTATGATACGGATATTGCGTACAATACGCAATTGTACGTGGCGTACAATCATGTACACCCTTGAAAAATGCGATATCGTCTGATTTCTTTGGGGCTATGAGTCAAATAGCCCTATCGAATTTCGTTCCAAGCGGCCTCTGTTAACCTTGTTTAACAGGTGCTAAAAATTCATTGGCAAATGGCAGCCATGTTTTTTGAAATACGCAAATGTTCTTGTAGACACTTTTGGCACTTTGGGCCAAGACCATGCATACTGATTTTCATGGTGATAGGACAAATGGTTGCACAGTTATAGCCATTTTTATGTTTTTTCCCTCTTATAACATCACCAAGTGGCCAAGCTTCCCTGTGACCTCAAAATGAGCTCTTACATAAACGTTCTGAGTTTGGTGGAGATATCTCATTCCGTTCAGGAGTTATAGGCATTTTACTAAAAGTGGCCCTGCCCCTTTCGAACGTTTTGGCATCCCTTTTCAACGGTGAGTCAAAAGTTCAACTTTTTTTCGTTATTTATTGATAGTCACTCTCCAGAGAATCTTTCTGCTCTGGTTTGGTTCTGATCAGGGAACCTAGGACTAGTTCGCAAAAGTAGGTTTTTCAAATATTCCAAAATACCTGAAAATTTTGTCAGGCTCATGATCTGATGCGTTTTGTTCAGCATGAGCCAAGGATTCCAACGACATAAGACCTGCGAGTCTGCGACTGAGGGCTTAAAGGAACACTCCACTTTTTTTTTAAATAGGCTCATTTTCCAACTCCCCTAGAGTTATACAGATGTGTTTTACCGTTCTTGAATCCATTCAGCTGATCGCCAGGTCTGGCGGTAGCACTTTTAGCATAGCTTAGCATAAATCATTGAATCCGATTAGACCATTAGCATCTCACTATAAAATGACTAAAGAGTTTCGATATTTTTCCTATTTAACACTTGACTCTTCTGTAGTTGCATCGTAAACTAAGACTGTCGGAAAATGCAAAGTTGCGATTTTATAGGCTGATATGGCTAGCAACTATACTCTCATTGCGGCATAATAATCAAGGAATTTTGCTGCCGTACTATGGGTGCAGCAGGTGCAATGATATTATGCAGCGCCTGAAAGTGACCGGCACTAAGTTTGTGTAGATGCAGAGTTGCAGCCGGCAGAGTTGACGACTGCATAATATCATTGCACCTGCTGCACCCATGGTACGGCAGCGAGGTTCCTTTTTTTTTACGCCAGAATGAGAGTATAGTTTCTAGCCATATCGGCCTATAAAATCGCAACTTTGCATTTTCCGACAGTCTTAGTTCACGATGCAACTGCAGAAGAGTCAAGTGTTAAATAGGAAAAATATCGAAACTCTTTAGTCATTTTATGGTGAGATGCTAATGGTCTAATCGGATTCAATGATTTATGCTAAGCTATGCTAAAAGTGCTACCGCCAGACCCGGCGATCGGCTAAATGGATTCAAAAACGGTAAAGCACATCTATATAACTCTAGGGGAGTTGGAAAATGAGCCTATTTTCAAAAAAAGTGGAGTGTTCCTTTAAGACGGCTCACACTACAGGATTTTTAGCGCAATTTTGCCCTCCCGAGAATCAGAGCAAAAATCTTGTCGAGCAGCTCGGTCAGTCCCGATGTTCGGCACGGATTATCTGATAATGTGAGACTTTCACAGATCGAATCTTGCACCTCCCCACCTGCTCTCACACAAATCGGGGCCGCCCCAATCATATCAAACATGTTTGATATTCAGGATTTTAAATCGGGATGATCACGGCTATGATTACGTCAGTACTTTCACAACAGCCAATGCGCGACCGCAAAACAGCTGCTGTATGGTCCATTTGATAGTGGTGATGGAGGAAACTGCCTCTTGTGTTTTTGTAGTAACACTGTCTGTATAATATGTTGAAAACATACCATAACCGCATGGAGCACGGAAAGCTCTGGAGTGAAATCGTCTCAGTTTTCAACATACCGGGTGAGTGCATAAAGCTGTTAGCACGCTAACTAACATTTGTCATGATAATCTTAATAATATCTTGTAGTGTGTGATGCGCCACAATTTTCAAATCTTGTAGTGTGTGCATGTTTAAGATTTGAGAGAAGATAATCTGCGAAAATTTTCCTTGTGTGCGCTGCAACCAGATTTTATAATCGGTTAGGATTTTAAAAATCCTGTAGTGTGAGCCAGGCTTTAGGAGTTATGAGCGATTTTGTACTTTTGATCGTTGTAGCGTCCCCGTCAGGCTGATTGGGGTGAGCCTGGGTCACATTGTTGGTGGTGTGAGTACTACCATCCCTCCAAGTTTCAAGTCACTACGATTTACGGTTTGGTCTGCACGATCAGTTTTTAGTGGAGATCGCTGATCTGTGACCATTTTAACAATTACAATAGGGTTTCAGCGCAACGCGCTTGAACCCCTAACTAGTTCACGCAAATGCTAGGGTGTTTCTAATGCAGTTTCTGTAGGAGGGACAGTAAATTTGACATCGTTCTCTCTTCTGACTGCTGTTATCAGTCTCGCTCAAATTTTTTCCTTTGACTGAAAGTTGTGAAAACACAATTGTGGAGTTTTTCTTTGCTCCATAAGATGGAACATTTATTCGCTTTTTGAAAATATAAAACTGTGATATTGTTAAATACAAATTTAGCCTTATTAAAATATTTTATTTGCCTACATGACATTCTGGTACTTGCTTAAAAAGATGGGTTTATGATGCTTATAGTTAATAATATTAGGCTACTTTTAGCCTTACCCTGGAGTTGGCTCACTCTCCACCTATGAGCAACTGTATAATTTCATAAATGTTCTATATCAGCGTTGGTGAACGTTGGTCCTGGAGAGCCACAGCCCTGTAGAGTTTTGCTTCTACCCTAATCAAACACACCTGAACAAACTAATTAATATCTGAAGGGTTGCTAGGAATCTACAGGCAGGTGAGTTTTTATTAGGGTTGGAACTCGCCAAGACCAAAGTTCGCCATCCCTGTTCTATATATTCACACCAAATGAGAATTAAATTCAGAGTTATGCATATCTTTGCATTGAAAGAAGCCTTACAGCAGGTGAGTCGGTTTTCGACGTGGAGTTTCCCCTCCCCCCTAGACAGGTGGAGTAGAGGGCGTCACCTTGACAAGCATTGTCTCTATGGCAACAGCGTTCTAGAGCACAGGCTTGTATTAAGATCCCTTAGGGTTATGTGTTTGCAACTCACCATGGTTTCATGGCCTGACTATGATGACTAATAGAATTCATTGCCTAGAGTTTCCATGTCCATCTATAGTTGTATATTTGTATGCCTCAAATAAACTCAAAGAATTACCAGGAATAATAAATTCTTTTTTTATTGCAGTTATGTTAAAATTACAATGGACTTAAGTACAAACATACATGATAAGCTAAACATTTGTACCTTTTAAGTTTCCTGTTCAATTCCTATTCCTTTTCCCCTCACAGTTACTCAGACCGGTTTTGGTCAGATCTGTCTGCCACCACCTATGGCAAACAGTACTGCTTGCCTAAGGTTTGTGAACCGAGTGGTCGCTCTCATATTGTGTATTCACATTACTGGCCTAATTGTACAACAAAGGGCCAAACAGGTACAACCACTCCAGCAGTCTATTGTTTGCTGTTACTGACCACTTGTTTTATATATCAACTATTGTACTATTTTACTTTTCCACGCATTCCATTTTGACCAATATTTAAACGGTAAGGTAGAAAATACACTCAACAACGTCTTTTAAATTTGTAAAAAATATTAATGAATAATAAAACAATTGTACAAAAAGTTTTAAGTAAACTATACAGAAAGGTGATGATGTACAATAAAATTGAAACTTAAAAGGAAAAACAAAACATATCTTCAGTTTCTGTGTCCAGTGAAATTTTCATAAGCAAATTTATGTAAAGAAGTGAAGCCTTTCTCTTCCTGTCAACATACGTAAGCGACAGATAAGCCATCAGACCGACACAGAGACTGTTTTTCTTAAAAAAAAAAAAAAAAAATCTCTGTCTCTGTCGGACATCTTTTACAAAAAACAAAGTGTAAATTTTGATACTAGTTATTTCGTTGTTGACCTTTGGGTATAACATAACACAAAAAGCAGGAACAGTTGAACAAAAAACAGAAATATTCTAAAACATAAAATGTATAAACACAAAATCCTTGACGGGTAAACCTACCAGCCCTTAACACACACACACACACACATACACACACACCAGTCTTAAACAGCCGAAAAGCAAATATTGACAGCATCGTATGACCCTTCATTGCGGAGTCCTTTCAGAAGCATCTCCACCCTTTTTGTGAGATCTTCAAATCCTTCTGTTTTGTTTCTACTTTTTTACAAGAGAACTAATTTTAAACATAGTCCTTCCTGTCATATCCACCACTGACGGAGCGTGGAGCGGAGTAGCCCATTCTTGGTGGCTTGTACTTCTTCTCCCGTGGAGGACAGCTGCAGCAAAGCATCGCTCCTCCAATCAGTAGCAGAGCAGCAGCGGCAAATCCTATGTAGATGGATGCCCCAAGCTCTCTTTGCTGAGCGCTGGTCAGTAACGGGTTGTAGAAGTCCCGAATGGTTTGGTTTGCCACCCAGGCCGGCGGAATGAGCTCCAGGACGCCGGCAATAATGAACATCACGCCGGAGACGATCATCACTTTAGCCTTGGATGCTTCATCCTCGATACAGTTGGTGCATTTGGCGCCCATGATGGAGATCAACACGCCCAGGATGGCCAAGATGATGGCGACGACCGACATGGCTCTGGAAGCCTGAAGGTCCTGCGATAGAGCCAGCATGGAGTCGTAGACCTTGCATTGCATCTGTCCAGTGCTCTGGACAACACAATTCATCCATAAACCTTCCCAGATGACTTGTGCCGTGACGATGTTAGCGCCAACGAAGGCCGAGACGCGCCACATTGGAAGAGCGCAAGCGACAATGCTAATGATCCAGCCAATGATGCCAAGGGCAATGCCCCCAATCTCCAGTCCCATTGACATGGTGCCTTTTAGAGTTACTTTGTTTTACCTTAAAAAAGGAGATATAGCTTAGTTGTGAATATTATACACAAATAAAAGCTGAACTATTAAACTGAAGATCAAAAATTGTAAGGATGAATGTCATTTACCTAGTGCTGAGATGTTGATGCAGATGAATGCGTCCTAATTGT
Source organism: Cirrhinus mrigala (assembly GCA_036247105.1). NCBI lineage: Eukaryota > Metazoa > Chordata > Actinopteri > Cypriniformes > Cyprinidae > Cirrhinus > Cirrhinus mrigala. The sequence goes on along the minus strand of CM070027.1, from coordinate 14,373,330 downwards.
TCCTTTCTTTGTGTAGTCTGTGAAAGGTAGCTGTGAGCCCAAGCAGCCTTTATATTCCCAGAGACAGGTGCGAGTGGAGGAGGATCTTAATGTGATGACGGGCATGTGATACAGGTTTGTGCACGACACCTGCCTCCTATGGCCACTGCACAGAGAAGAACAATATTAGTATAAGCTTTCCCTTGTAATCTAATTCCTACTAGCATTGTGTGGAGCAGAGAAACAGGCTGAGCCAGGAAAAGCAGCTGGAAGCACAAATCAGTAATCAAGGAGGTGGAGAAGAGGGCTAATGTTTCACCTGAATCACACTTAATATTCACACTGCATGGAGACCTTAGTGATGTTGTACGTGAAGGATCTCCAACTTTTCTTAAGATTCAAGACAGTGTTCATTAATGTTTTTTATTGACTGACTTCAAAAGCATCTTTTTTTAGGGGGGAAACAAAAAGTATGAATTGGTGTACTGGGTTTTTGGCAAAGTACAGGAAAATCATTATCATCGACTCTGTTTCCTTTTATTAGTCTGCACAATGATAAAACAGGATAAACAGGTTTTAGCAACGTAACTAATAAGTTATTTTAGTGTCTGAATGATAAGATGTCTTTCTGTTAGCTATTAGCATGCTGTGGAACCAAACCCAAAACATTATCATGATATATAATGCAGGAGACTGTTGTACTGGCTTGTACTATTGTCACAAACGTTATAATTATGTGACCCCGGACCACAAAACTAGTCGTAAGTCGCATATGTAGCAATAGCCAGCATTTCATTGTATTGGTCAAAATTATACATTTTTCGGATATTAAGGATATTAAGTAAAGATCATGTTCCATGAAGATAGCTACTTTGTAAATTTCCTACCTTTATATATATTAAAATGTAATTTTTAATAGTAATATGCATTGCTAAGAACTTCATTAGTTCTCAATGCTTGTTTTGAGAAACTCGTTTTTTTTTTGTTTGTTTGTTTTGCACACTCAGATTCCAGATTTTCAAATAGTCGTATCTCGACCAAATATTGTCATATCCTAACAAACCATACAACAATGTAAACATTATTTATTCAGCTTTCAGATGATGTTTAAATCTCAATTTCAAAAAATTTATGGTAACACTTTACAATACACAATTAAACTTGTTTATTTCATGCTTAATTAATGCACAGATAAACATGAGTTAATGTACAATTCATGAAGAACTAAACCATTTATTAATGAAAACTACATCAGCAACTAATGAACATTCTTTATGGTTTATAGATTATGTAATCAATAAATTGTTATTAGTTAAATGTGTCATAATGTATTAATTGCCCAATAACTTATTTTATTAACTAATGATGTAAATTCATATGTTAATTACCACAGTGGTCAAATCTATGTACTTCAACCCACTGTGGTAATTAACACATGAATTTATATTATTAGTTCATAAAATAAGTTATTAGGGAAAGAATACATTATGACACATTTAACTAATAACAGTTTATTAATTACTTCATCTATGAATCATATAGAATGTTCATTTGTTGCTGATGAAGTAATTATTAATAAATTGTTTAGTTCTCCATGAGTTTTATATTAACTCGTGATTATCTCTGCATTAGTTAAGCATGAATTAATGCATATTTGTGCACCCGTATTGTAAAGTGTTACCAAATTAACCCTTATGACCGGTTTTGTGGTCCAGGGTCCCATATGTCTTCCTAAACATAAATGTAGAGGACATAAAACTGAAGAAAACAAAGTATGAGAAAAATGAACGTAACGTGACGTCAGATATTAACGTTACAACGGTACAACCAAATTAACGGGCAGCACCTTCATCCGTACAGCCTTGCTTTTGCATTAAATAAGGCGTCTACCTTGATTAAACTTGTTAAAACATTGATTAAACGTGTTTGAACTAAAATGACTAAATTAGCTGGTGAAATGCGGAACCAAAATATTAAGATACTGAGGTATTAACACTTAGCCTACCGGTCGTGTCAGCTAAGCAGTAATGCAGTAACACTGCTCTTTATTCATTCATTAATTTGGCGAAAAATGCTACGTGATTCTGTTGAGCTTTCTCCGATTATTACAGATTTATATAATATTTTATTCTAGCTTAAATTGATCGTTAAACCTCATTTAAATAATAGCATATTTACTTACCTTAACTAATCTGTTTATTATTCCCGTTATTCAAACGATTTAATTAGGTGAAAATTACCTCAGTGTATTAGAGTTTCAAGATTTGCACATTTTTGAGATCGCTAATATGCTCGTGACGGGAGCGCGACCTGTTTTAAAATCTGTTTGTCTATCTATTAGAATATAGCTATCGCCAGATTTGCCATTACAGAAGCGCTAGCTGCTTTAAATAACGTAAAACGTGCAAAGATAATCATTTTTTCTCAGTTAACGTATTTGGCGTCGCTGAAAGGTCACTGTATCCGTGCAACGTGCAAAGCTCATGAATATGTAATGAGGTTAGCACTCTTTGGTTTATAAGTAGCTGCTAAAACATTATAGCAAAAAACAGTTTTACACCGTTACCATGACAACTATCTTGCAACTTTGCAAACGTTGCTTAATCTAAGGGTAAAAGTGGCCTTTACCCAATGTTTAAAAAGATAACTCAGGTTTAACCGGGCAGTGTGGAAAGCCCTCAAATTACCAAATGTCTGAAATGAAGACATGGAGATTCATGGAGATTTCATTTATTGGTTGTTATTTTTTTAATAATCAAGAATTCAATTATAAATCAATTATACTTATTCAAATACATGTTCTAATTATTCAGTGATAAAAACACAATAACAAACACACAAAAGTGCACAATAATCTGAAAAAATTTAGGGATGTGCCTGCACATAGTCTCACAGTTTCTCTGCTGTGTTGTCCAGTGGAACTTGAACTTAGAATCCAGTCTGGTGTTTGTGTCTCTCAGTTGAAAGAAACAAAACACGTGTTTTCCCTTTTGTCAGTTTTGCATACATCCACTTGCACTGTAATTTGTAACACGCACATAGACTGTAGAAAAAAGGTCAAAGATGCTGTGTAGATATTTTCCATATCTAGACAGTTGTCCGTCCGATTTTTAACAGCGTTTCAGAGAATGAGAATGCCACTGAAACATTAACAGAGTTGATTGCAATTCAAGCTAAATATAAACACGTTAGTACAAGATTTTTTCCATTGTATTTTAAGCTATTACTCTTTTAAATGAAAGTATAAAAATATTAATCCCAAAACAGCTTTAGTCAAACTGCAAAAGAAAAATAAACTAAAAATGAAAGCACACAAGACTACAAAAATAAAACCACTGGCGTTTTCCTATTAAATCAACTTACATATTTGATTTAAAACATACAGAAAACAACATACTACACATGATGATTTATGCAGATGGTGCTAAAATATATCTTTAAAAAAAGTGTGGAGTGACAATGGACACTGATTGAACAAAAAAACAGCATGTAGAAATATTCAAATGGAGAAAAAGTAAACAAAATTTTGAGTTACCTCCAACTCACATGTCACAAACATCTTTCAATGAAAAACAGACAATAAAATTCAAAAGTCCTCTGAGATCCTCAGACATAGTCTCTCTTGTTGTAGGTACTCGGAGCCATCGAGTGATGGGCCGAGTATGCGATTCGACTATGCTGCGGGTACCTCGTCTCATCCTTAGGCGGGCAACTGCAGCATAGGATGGAGCCTCCGACCAGCATGAGTGCCGCGGCGGCCCAGCCAAGGTACAGCGATGCCCCTATTTCCATCTTCTGAGCTTCTGGGACAACTGGACTGTAGAACTCCAAAATAACGGTGTGCGCTGACCAGGACACGGGAATGAGCTGCATGACCGCGGCTGTTATGAAAGCGGCGCCAGAGCTGATCATGACACGGGCTTTTGCCCCTTCATCCTCGATGCAGTTGGTGCACTTGGCCCCAACTATGGCGACAAAGAGCGCAAGGACGCCCAAGATGATGGACACCACCACCAGAGCGCGAGCCGCCTGTAGGTCTGCGGCAAGTGCCAACATGGAGTCGTAGACTTTACACTGCATCTGTCCGGTACTCTGAACCACACAGCTCATCCAGATTCCCTCCCAGTACACCTGCGCCGTGACAATGTTGTTGCCAATGAACGCGGAGACCCTCCACATGGGCAAAGCACAGCACACAATGCTGAGAATCCAGCCAAGAACCGAGAGCGTGACTCCCACTAACTCCAGACCGAAAGCCGCCATGTCTCTGCACTTTCTTCTTTCAAACTCTCTTTTGTGCTCACTGAGGCTCACTGTTCTTCTGTACGAGTCCTTGACACAATTACATCAGGAATCTCTAAAAATCACCAAAGGACCATTCAAGCACAGAGGTGGGTGTTGACACACTGAATCTCCTCTTCAAGGTCGGCTGGAATGTTCTGTCCTGGTAGAAACTTCCCCCGTTCTGAGAAACAGGGCTGACCTACCTGGGTTATGACATCAGATGATAAGGCGCGATCTTGGTATTGGTCGGTGTCCTCATAAAAAAATGTGAGCTGCTTGCTTTGTAGCACTTAGACAATGTAGCTTCCGGTAAATGGTTGTTCAAACCAAAGGTTGGGATTATTTGTTAATAGATAACCCAAGGTGGACCTGTAAGAAATGCTCTTTAATGGACAATCATTGACAACACCAATGTAAACACCTTTTGTAGGCCAATATGCTTGCATACTGAAACCTTAAAGGAATGGTTCACATATTTATATATATTTCTTTTTACAATGCTGAATGAAACAGGATGGTGACCAAAAAAAGCTCCAAAAAAGACCATAAATTTGCTTGGGTGATACACTACAGTCTTGTAAAGCCATATAATAAATTTAGTTGAGGAAAATAATGAAACTGATGTCATTTATTTACATTGTTAAATTAAAATCCTGTAAAATTAAATTATTAAAAAAAAAAAAAAAACTATATATAAATACACTACCAGTTTACAAGTTTTTAAAAAGTAACATTTTTTTTTTTTTAACCCTTTAACTGTCAATGTCCACTCTGTGGGACGCCTAAGTTTACTTCACCATATTACAAATAAATCCTAATCTAATTGTGACAAACTATCGTTGGAAAGATCTAAGACTCCTAAATAGATATTTTACCATATTTTTGTTACAACTTTGTAGGAAAAGTAATAGATTAATTTATGACAAGAGTGCAACTTAAAACGTGAGCTCTGACCTTTGTCACAGAAGACTTTCTTTGTTTCCTTTTTCCCTTTCACGCTTTAGATATCATAAATTATATATCAGTTCAAAACTTAAAATCTCAAAATTCATCCTTTGAAAGTCATTTTAAAATCAGACATTGCATTACCATGGAAAATGTACACCAAAATCAACCCTTTAACCCTTTAAAGGGTTAAAGAAGTCTCTTCTGTTCATCAAGCCTGCATTTATTTGATCCAAACTACAGCAAAAAGAGTGAAATTTGGAAATATTTTTAATATTTAAAATAACTGTTTTCTATTTGAATATATTTTAAAATGTAAAAATATATGATTATATGACTTCTTTAAAAAAAAAAAAAAAAAAAAAAAAAAAAAACATTAAAAATCTTACTGTTCAAAAACTTTTGACTGGTAGTGTATATATAACATTAAAAAATAAATTAAGTATATATAAAATAATGTAACCTTTTATATATTTCTTAATACTTCAATGCATAAGTTCAAGGGATGTGGAAATTGCCATGAAACTCTAAATATCCAGCAGTATCTGTTAAAGATAGTCAAGCAAACATTGCTGTTATTGTTTATAAACCTCTTCAGTGAAATACAATAGCAAATAACACTGTTTTACTTCCTTCTTAGGTAGTAAGCAGAAGGCCTACTTCAAATTCCGGGTAGCAATCTAGGTTACCTTTGATTGCAGGCCATAAAATCAAAGCCGTAAAACATTAATCTATGCATAAATTAGGAGGCTAGGCAGTTTCAGTTTAAAAACTGCAAAACATCCTGAGAGAGACCAGATAAAGTGAAACTGTGGTAACCTGTTATATTATGTCAGCTTGTGTATTACAATTCAAGCTTTGTTCCCTTTAAAGGAACACTCCACTTTTTTTGAAAATAGATTAGACCGTTAGTATCTCGCTCGATGCTAATGGTCTAATCTGATTCAATGAAGCTATTTTCAAAAAAAGTGGAGTGTTCCTTTAAAAAAAAAAGATATGTACAAACACTTATGAAAGCAGAAGTGTGTTGCAATGTTGAAAATGAATTTACTTTTGTGAGTACCAATGTTACTGCTTACAAAGGTAAAACGTTGATGTGAAACCAAAACCCTAACATTTTACTCATGATTTTAAAAAACGCAAAAAACGATAACACTCTGAAAGGGACAGTTCACCCAAAAATTCACATTACTGTCATTACTCACCCTCATGTCGTTCCAAACACTTAAGAGCTTTGTTCATCTTCAGAACACAAATTAAGATATTTTTGACGAAATCCAACAGCTTTCTGCATGGACAGCAACGCAACTGACATGTTCAAGGCCCAGAAAGGTAGTAAGGACATCGTTAAAATAATCCATCAGTGGTTCAACCGTAATATTACAAAGCTACAAGAATACTTTTTGTACGCAAAGAAAACAAAAATAACGACTTTCAACAATTTCTTCTCTTCCATGTAAGTCTCCGCCATGCGTTCACCAGAGTATCACGTTACCACATGAATTAATGAACGACTGTTTTACAGGTTTGGAACAACATGAGGGTGAGTAATAATGACAGAATGTTAATTTTTAAGTGAACTATCCCTTTAATGTGTGGCTTTCACAAAATTATCATGGGTGTGAAGATAAATAAGTTACATTTTATCCAAAACATCATTGTTTTAGTATTATAAAGTCCTATTTCCCCCCTTCGAAATTATAAACATTTTTTTCAGTTGACCCTTGTTTGCTCTAATGGCTTATTTATTCTGAAGTACATGAGAGTTTTATCTTGTTTTGTTTGTACTTGATATCTTTTGGCCTCTGATGTAGGATTTGTGTATTTCCTAAACAGCTAATTAATGCTTTCCTGATAAGACAACTAAGTCAGTAAACATTTGATTAATCCACCAAGTTGATAAATAACCTATTTGACATAAGGAACTTGAGAAACATTTTACTGGACATTCAATAAAAACTGTGGTTCTCGAATGTGAACTTGAACACACCCAGAGAGCCTAAAGATGAAGATACTGAAAAGCTTTGTAGTCCAAATCCCAAACTCATATAAGCTTTTACATGAAGTAAAAAAAATAAAAGAGAAGAAGACATAGTTATTGCCATGTTTTCACAAGACAGCCCGAAACCGGTCTGTGTGATCTGTGTTTGATAGGTGAACATGACATCATGTGCCGTGTGACGGCCTACTTCCTTCTCAGAGAAAACTGATTATATTTAAATGAGTTTCTGTGAGGCATGGTAATGGTGGTGACTAAGGAGTTTCAGTGGGAAGATATTGTATCTTTAAAGGGGTGGAGTTTGGGGAGTGGCCAGTGGTTTCTGTTGCACTCCACTGGCCACTGCACTGCAGTATTTGTAAATATTTCCAGAGTATTTTATTTTAAATATTCAATTAATTATATATTCATTTCTTTTTTTTTTTTTAAACAGGTGGAATTGCCTTTCTACATCCCAACAGGCACAAACATTTTACAACATTTCATGTTGTATTTTGGTTACTGTATACTGGAGTCTACCTTTTTAAAACATTCCAAACACTTCACCAATATAAACCAAAATAAAACGTTTCAGAGACAAACAAACCTAAATTAAACGTAATGAAAATGAGTAGCCTCAAACATCAAGATTTTACTATATTATTAGTTTGTTTATTTATTAAATCAGTTCATTTATTAACTTAAAAAGACATTTTGAACTGGCGCACGATGCATACATTTCTGTCTTTGCAAAAAAAAAAAATAAAAAAATAATAAAAAAAAAAAAAAAATAATAATAATAATAAAAAATCTGCGCTCACAGTGTATCTGATGATCTTGAGGTAAACCACTTTAACCTCACGACAAATTACACAAGGATTTACATGACTTTTACATGATTTTTGTGGTGTATGTGATAGAACTTGACTTAATAAAACAATAAACGAGTCGGAACAGGCGCCGGTTGGACAGACTTTATAAACTGAACTGGAACGTAAATACAATTGCGTATGCAGCCACTAGTGGGCGTACATTTACCATACAAAACAACTGCCAATCATAAGTAATACATTGCGTTTATCATGAGAATGTTTTTTTTTCTTTCTTTGTTGTTGACTTAAGTATTATGTCATACTATTAAGCTGTATTAAGTCATACTGTTTGTAGTTGCATAAGGCTAACTTTCTGAATTGCATGCCGTGCTAGCAAACATAGCAGTATCGATAGTAACATTAAAGCATTTTTTTGTGAATCCACTCAAATTTTAAAATGTTAATTTTGTGTTGCTTATGTCGATTTCATATTCGTGTTGCTCATATAATGAACACCCATCAGTAAGTTATAAAGTTGAAATGGTTCAACATTCTATGATTAGTCTCAAAAAGGTTATGTTTATCTTTCGAGTTCAAGGCTTACAGCTCTTCTCCGAACCAGTCCCATGTGAAACAGCCTCTTATCAGTGAGTGAGGGTGTCTGTGTTTGACTCAAATATCATGTTTATTCTTCTGAATGTGATATTCTGGTGAAAATTTAAGCATAGAAGGAAAACACACACACACACACACACACACTCTTTGCCAAGTTGGGACATCATACTGGCCTTATTATTATTCTTCAGATAAAATGTAAGACTATGCATACATTCTGAGGTAAATGAATACATTATTAGGTCTTACGCTATGTTAGAAACATGTAACTGCATGTATAATGTAATATATTTTTGTTCCTCCCATTCTAATCTTTAATATTTGTTGTGCGCTGTGTAACCATGTGTTCTCAACAAGGAACAATATTAACTCTTCCACTTCTTGTAAATAAGGCTTGATGTTGTGGATAGTACCGAAACCTGTTTCTCATTTTTTCTTCCATGCTTTCTTAGAGCATTATCTAGCCTATATACCCACACAAACACAAATTGTGTTGTTTACAAATTTTAATTATTCTCTGTTATTGTCAGTTGAGCAGGCTTGTTGATGCGGACCTGCCATGAGCTGTTCAGTCTTGCCCAGGCCAAGCGTCAACATTTCACCTGTGCTCCAGCAGAAACCAGTCTGACCAGTTCAGGTGGGTACAGGTGCATTCAGGCTGCTCCTCCCCCTCACTGAGGCACAACGTCAGGGAACTCTTGTTGTCATGGGAATTGCTAACGTGCTGAGTAATACACAAAGAAAATATAGCATATTTTTTACATCTGTGTCATAGCCAGAAGTGACAAAGTTTTACTTGAGATATCTTTGACCTGAGTGTGACTAACTATTGGTCATTGCTCCACACCATAGGAAAAACATCACTAAAATCTCAACATCCGCTCTGTTGTGTCACATGAAACCAACGCTCACTTTCTTGATACTTTGTAGGCCATGAGAGAACACAAAGCACAAGCCTAAACAGAGAAGTATGATCAAGGTCCATGCTGTGGACAAAATTCCCTGTACATTGTAAAAATATTTGTTGTAAATAAAACGAAGAGTAGATAGATATATAGATAAACACACACACACACACACACACACACACACACACACACACACACAAATATATATTATTTTTTAGATATTTATATTTATTTAGATATTTTAATTAGATATTTTAATGTGTGTATATATATGTATATGTATATATATATATATAGAGTGTGTGTGTGTTTATATATATATATATATATATATATAGATGATAGATGGATATATAGATAGATAGACAGATAGATAGGCACACACACAGAAATATATATTCTTTTTTAGATATTTATATTTATTTAGATATTTTAATTAGATATTTAGATATTTTAATGTGTGTGTATATATATGTATATATAGAGTGTGTGTGTATGTATATATATATATATATATATATATATATATATATATATAGATGATAGATTAGATAGAATAGATAGATAGACAGATAAACACACAGACACAAAATATACATTCGTTTTTAGATATTTATATTTATTTAGATATTTTAATTAAATATTTAGATATTTTAATGTGTGTATATATTTATATATATAGAGGTTGTGTGTCTTTGCGCACGTGTGTGTGTGTGTACACACATTCTTTTATATATATATATATATATTTATATTTTCTTTTATATATATTTATATTTATTTACATATTTTAAATAGATATTTAGATATTCTAATATGTGTGTGTATATATATAGAGAGAGTGTGTGTATATCTATCTATCTATCTATCTATCATTCATGTAAAACATTAAGCAATTTAATATCATGTTAAATTTAATTGAATAATACTTCTTTATATTAGTTAATTTGCATTTTTAATTGTTTACTTAGTAGTGAGTTTCAACGTCCCTCAACATTTTCTGAAAGTAGTTCCAAAACATTTTGTTTATTTTTTTTTCTTTTTTTTTTCCCCTGGGAAAATGAGTACTTCTTGTCAGAAGCACTTCCTGTCTTGTATTCTGTCTTTTAATGCTATATTCTCTTCTTTAAAAAACAGTCTTAGTAGTGCAGTGCACATGTTCTTGGTCTTTTTTACTGATCCCTCCATGGATTTTGCTGAACAGATATTTAAATTTTGAAGAGTAAATAATAGTTTAAGAAAGCCATATAAGGTACTGCGTCCGCAACCAAAAAAATGACATGGTTGTGACTCATTCAAACCAGGGCATAGTCGCACCCCACGAGGTAACGACAAAACCAGCAGAGCGAGTGGTTCGCTAGAAGTCCCTCCCCCAAAGCTTTACGGGCTCTTTTAAAGCATCAGCACACAGCCTAGGAGACACACACCTGTGCGCAGTGCAAAGAGAACCACCTCGAGAGACAAAGAAGAGAGACAAAGATCATGGCATCTGCCGGGCTTCAGTTACTGGGCACCGCCCTGGCCATCATAGGATGGATCGGTGTTATTGTGGTCTGTGCTATTCCCATGTGGAAAGTCACAGCTTTCATCGGCAACAACATTGTGACGGCGCAGACTGCATGGGAGGGAATCTGGATGAGCTGCATCGTGCAGAGCACCGGACAGATGCAGTGTAAAGTCTACGACTCAATGCTGGCCCTCTCTTCAGACCTTCAGGCCGCCCGTGCCCTCACCATCATTTCCATCGTGATTGGGATCCTGGGCATCATGCTGGCCATGGCTGGAGGTAAATGCACCAACTGCGTTGAGGACGAGAGCTCCAAATCCAAGGTCGGTATCACTTCCGGTGTGATTTTCATCATTGCTGGAGTGCTGTGTCTGATCCCGGTGTGCTGGACGGCCAACACCATCGTCCAGGACTTCTACAACCCCCTGGTGAACCAAGCCCAGAAGAGAGAGCTGGGAGCGGCGCTTTTCATCGGCTGGGGAGCCGCAGCCTTGTTGATCATCGGGGGAGGTTTGCTCTGCTGCAACTGCCCACCAAAGGAGCACACAGGAAAGTACACAGCTAAATATAACGCTGCAGCTCGGTCTGAAGCTTCTGCACCTTCTGGCAAGAACTTTGTCTAAATGAACTCTGAAATGAACTCTTACAGTGCCTATAATGTTTACAGTCTTGGTCTGACCAGGATGTAGCGGCTCAAAAAGAGTTTGCAGCAGGTATCTCAAGGACTTGGAAAGCAGTCAATGAAACACTGATGTTGCAAGTTTTCTACATATTTTCTACGTAAGACGATGAGGAACGGGGAACCACGTTAAAAATACCTCTGCCGTTTAAGGAGGATAATCTGAAATCTGTCTTGTTTAGTAATGATCAAAATTTCCTCTCAATCCATTGTTTGATATATGTGTGTTTTCAATTTAAAATGTATTTTCATTTTATCAAGTGTTTGAACGTTTATGATTTTAATGTAAATATTACTGTTTTGTACAGAATTTTTGTTTGTTATAAACGTGTCCAAAATAAAAAAAAATGATATTTGTATGGTACCTGTCTGTTGGAGTGTCTTTTAACTGTTTAAAATGCATGGGCGTTAACGTGGGTGTCATATTGCGGCCCTCCATTATGTGTCACCCACCCTGTGTCACTTAAGAGATTTCAAAAGAGTTCCAGTGTACAAAACATTCTTGGAGGGAGTTGTCAAACAGCAAATCCAGGACAGGTGTGGTTTTTCAGGTTCTTTCTAAGAGCCAGTGCGAATAATAATAAGACAAGGCTAAACATGATCTGAGGTTTGGCTCGTGTTTACATAGAACTGCTATTAATTATACTAATTATGAAACATTTATTTTTGTTTTTCTCTTTCAACAAAACATGTTTAATTGTAAAAGTCAATAGCATCCGGGGCTGTGCACCATTTAAAATCCAAATTTAAATTGTGGTAGCAAACAGGATTTACTATTACAAGTCAAATTGAAATAGAAATAAAATTACATTGAAGTAAAATTTTCATAGTCAATCTCATGAGAAAATACTTTGTACAAAACCTTAAATATATACAAAAAATAAATATGGTGCAAGATCATGCAAATTTATACGAGTTAGCCACATAAATGCAAAAAAGTTACAAATTGCCATGAAAACATGTTGCTATTTTTTAACCAGAAAAAGCAATGTTAGTCAAACTGAGAGATTCTGTCATGAATTACTTTCCCTCATTTCGTTCCAAACCCATAAGACCTTTGTTTATTTTTGGAACACAAATTAAGGTATTTTTGTTGAAATCCAAAAGCTTTCTGACCCTGCATAGACAGCAACGCAACTGACACATTCAAGGCACAGAAAGGTAGTAAGGACAGTGTTTCAACCGCAATTTTATGAAGCTACGTCAAAGTGTTGAAGACTGACACGGAAGAGAAGAAATTGTTGAATAAAATGTATTCTAGTACCTTCAGAAAATTAAGGTCGAACCACTGATATCACATGTACTATTTTAGCGATGTCATTACTACCTGTCTGGGCCTTGAATGTGTCAGCTGTGTTGCTGTCTATGCAGGGTCAGAAAGCTGGGGGGTGAAAACTTTTGGAATTTAAAGATCAGGGTAAATTTAACTTATTTTGACTTCTGGGAAACATGTACGTATCTTCTGTAGCTTCTGAAGGGCAGTACTAAATGAAAAAAAAAAAAATGATATTTAGGCAAAATAAGAAAAATGTACACATCTTCATTCTGTTCAAAAGTTTTCACCCCCTTAATGCATTGTGTTTCCTTCTGGAAACTTCAATTAGCGATTGAACCTTCTGTATTAGTTGCATACGAGTTCCTCAGTTGTCCTTAGTGTGAAAAGATGGATCTCAAAATCATACAGTCGTTGAAAAGGGTTCAAATACACAAAAAAATGCTGAAAAACCAAAGAATTTGTGCAACCTGAAGGATTTTTCAGAAGAAGAGCAAGAAGTTTAACCGTTCAGGACAAACAAGGAACTCATGAACAACTATGACAAAACAAAACAATACAAAACAAAAAAACAGCTGTGGATCATTCAGGTAACAACACAGTATTAGCATTGTCTTTTATGTGAAATATCTTATTCAGGTCAGCACTAAACAAAAAATAACATGCATTTTGTATGATCTCCCTGATTATGGTAAAATAATAACCATTTTGCAGATTTTGCAAGGTGTATGTAAACTTTTGACTTCAACTGTATACAGCTTAGTGCTTTTTTCTTCCTTTTTCCAAATTCATTTATACTGCCATAAGGTGTCTCAAGTTATCTAGCTCTTCATACACTTCAAACAATAGTGAGAGAATATCAAATATCCGGTTTTCTTTTATGCTAGAACTCCACCCAAAGTTTGAGGGCTATAAAACCCTGACAATTAAAACCTCTCAGACGCTTTGCGCAACCCCAAAGTGACCTGCGTCCAGCGCTGATGGCATCTCAAGGCATCCAGATCCTGGGCATCATGCTTGCCATGATAGGCTGGTTGGGGACCATCATCACATGTGGCATGCCAATGTGGAGGGTTACGGCCTTTGTTGGAGCGAACATCGTCACGGCACAGATTATCTGGGAGGGTCTGTGGATGAGCTGTGTGGTTCAGAGCACCGGACAGATGCAGTGTAAAGTCTACGACTCCATGTTGGCTCTATCGCAAGACCTGCAGGCTTCCAGAGCCATGGTTATCATCTCCATCATGGTGGCCATCTTTGGATTCCTGATGGCTGTGGTTGGAGGAAAGTGCACCAACTGCTTGGAGGACGAAGCAGCCAAAGCTAGAGCGTGCATCGTTTCAGGAGTGGTTTTAATTATTGCTGGTTTTCTCGTCCTGATACCTGTGTGCTGGTCTGCACACACTCTTATCAGGGACTTCTACAACCCTTTAGTAACAGCAGCCCAGCGGAGGGAGCTTGGAGCCTGTCTGTACATAGGCTGGGGATCTGGAGGCCTTTTGTTGCTGGGTGGTGGACTTCTTTGTTGGAACTGCCCGTCCGATGATAATAGGCCCTACGTGGCAGCCAAATTTGTCCCTGCCAGATCTTTAGCCCCAGCAATGGATTATGTGTAAGAATATCCTTAAGATATGTGGCAAGTACTGTGAAAAATAACTGAAATAGACTATCGCACAACTTTGTCATTTGTTTATTGAAAATGACTGAATAAAAGCTGATCAAATAAGTTCACAACTGTTTGTTTACAATAAAAATGTGATTTAAAAATTATATTTGTGTGTGATTGATCATGAACATTTCCAAATACAGATGTTAGCTGTGAAAACTATTTTTTTCTTTCACACACACACATAGATACTTAACACTGAGTGAACACTCCTGTGTTGACCAATCCACAGCTGCTGCTTTGTGCCGCTGCTTTTGTACTCATGCAGACAAAGGATAAGTTATTATCGTCGCCAAGGAGAAACTCTTTGCTTTCCAACTACTGTGCAAAATCAAACAAGCACAAACATTAATTAGAGCCTTGCTACATCTGTGTTAAACAGGAAAGAGCAATCTGTCCAGGAAAAATAAAAGTAGAAATAAATGACAAATAAGACTTTTTTATTGGCCAGTGAGAAGTAAGGATGTCTGAGATTTTAAAAGGTTTAAAAAAAAAAAAAAAAAAAATCTTTTTTAAATATGACGTGTGTAATTTGTGTATTAATCTAGGCTACATACATTTTAAAAAGATAATTAACAAGATAAAAAGATTATTATTATTATTATGTCATTAAGTGGTGTACAATGCACCCTGCATGCAAAGTTACATGGAAAAGCTTTTTTAAAGATTAAAAAAATACACATTTTGAAAAAAAAAAAAAAAATCAAAAATCAAAAATAATTATATGTATGTAATTTAAAAAAAAAACCCTGATATATATATATATATATATATATATATATATATATATATATATATATATATATATATATATATATATATATATATATATATATATATATATAAACACATGCTTTGATTTAGGAAAATATATTTATATTAGGGCTGTCAAACGATTAATCGTGATTAATCGCATACAAAATAAAAGTTTGAGTTTGCCTAATATATGCGTGTGTACTGTGTGTAATTATTATGTATATATAAATACACACAAATTAATGTATATATTTAAGAGAAATATGTTATCTATGTAAAAAATATTTGTATTTACATATTATATAAATTATATAAAAATTATAATAAATACATATACTTGTAGATATTTTTTATATATGTACCTGAATGTGTTTGTATTTATATATACATAATAATTGCACACAGTAGACACACGTTCAGTAGGCAAACTCAAACTTTTATTTTGTATGCGATTAATCGCGATTAATCGTTTGACAGCCCTAATTTATATATTAAATATATTTTATATAATATTAATATCCATGTAAACACATGTATATATTTTCAAAATATGTACTGTATGTGTGTGTCTTTACATATACATAATAAATATACACAGTACACACACATAAATCAAAATTTTATTTTGGATTAATCGCGATTAATCGTTGTCCAGCACTAAATTTTATATTTACACGTAAGTTATATTCTGTGTACATAAAATTGATATAATATTATTATATATACACATGCGTCTGTGTATATACACAATAAATATAAACAGTACACACACATGTATTAGGTAAACACAAACTTTTATTTTGGATACGATTAATCGCGATTAATCGTTTGACAGACCTAATTTATTTATTTATTTGATAACAAACTTGCATTCTTGCTTATTGTGCCACATACCCTTTACATTGGTTGTTTTTAAATTTAAAAATATTGCTTTAATGTTTTATTATTATCATTTAAATAAAAAGTAATGCCAAAGTTCTTTTTACAGCATATTTTTTTTTTCTGGACAGTCATATTCCGCGCATCACACATAAATGATCAAAATGGCAGAAACTGAAAACTTGTTAATCATCGAAGAAGTGGTAATATGTAATTTTTATGTTTTAATAATTCTGCATTTGTGATATTAATACTGCATTCTAACAACAACATACAAAAAAGAGCGTGACATGACTATTATTTAAATATAGCGATTTATTAATTTATAATTTTTACTTTTATTAGCAGATATTTTTACAAAAAAAAAAAAGTTTCTATATTAAAACTGTCTAAACATGTGCATCCACATAGGCTATATTTAAACCACTGGATTAATAGTCCATACTGTCAAAAATGTAACATTTTATGTTCATTCAGAACTTGTCTATAATACAAATGAAAAGACAAAAGTTCTGATGTTCTTTTAAATGTTCTTCATACATATTCTTTTTCCGAGGCGTTTGATTTCGGTGCTGGGTATTTGGGGACGAATGCTCCTTCGTCTTTCTGCAGGCACTGGCAGCACAATATCGCGCCCCCGGTGAGCAGCAGCCCCGCGGCGCCCCAGCCAGTGTAGAGAGACGCCCCGAGTTCCCGTCTCTGCGCGTCCGTCAAAAGCGGGTTGTAGAAATCCCGGATAATGGTGTGCGCCGACCAGCAGACGGGTGTGAGACACATCAGTCCACTGATGATGAAAAACACCCCTGCAGATATGACAACTCTTGCCTTCGCGGTTTTGTTATCGATGCAGGTGGTGCATTTCCCTCCTACAACCGCCAGGAGAATGCCGATAACAGAAAGCACGATAGACAGGACGAGCAAAGCGCGGGCAGCTTGCAGGTCCGGGGACAGGGCAAGTAATGAATCGTACACTTTGCACTGCATGTGTCCCGTACTCTGAACCACACAGACCATCCACAGTCCTTCCCAAATTATCTGCGCTGTCACGATGTTGTTGCCAATGAAAGCTGTGACCCTCCACATAGGGAGGACGCAGGTTATGATAGACCCCAGCATCCCAAAAAATGACAGGCCAATTCCTAAAATCTGCAGCCCCAAAGATGCCATGGTTCTTCTCGTCCCGTAAACTCTTTCGTTTAAAAATTGTATTGCTTGAGAGGGAGTTTATATGCAGACCCCCCAACTGCCTGGGGTGGGATTTGAGCAAACCAACTGGACTTGAGAAGCAAAAAAAAAGGGATGTGGTCTTGGACATGGTTCATCTGCCTGGCTTGTTTTTTTTGCCTTCTCTTTTAATCATATGAACTCTCCTACAACACTTCACAACATTTGTTTTCCAGTTTTTGTTTTCTTTTGTTTGTTTTTGTACATTTTTTAAACTAATGTTGTTTCTGTGATAGTACTTAATGTATATTGTTACTGATGATGTGTTTCAATGTTGTGTATTCTTAATAAAGTGTTAAAAACATTTCACATTCTAACATAGTTCACTTAATTTGTCAAACCATGTTTACAGTAAAACACAAAGACGCTTTTATTCTTGTTTTCTTAAAGTCATAAACATTTTAAATTATGTATTTTGTTTGATTACATGCTTTGTTGGAAATGTAAGTGAAATTTTGTTATAGAAAATATCAAATTCCTTTGTTTTGATAAGGCTAATTTCACAATGAGCATATCCTAATGCAAATATCCTAAATGCAAAACTACATTTTCACACATTTTGCTTCATCTGACAGAATTAGCTTGGATGAAGACTATGCCCAATAAAAAGAAATGTTGTCTTCACACACGTGATGTCTCCTGGTTTATCTGATGCTGTTGTGCTTTGGTAAACAAGTCAACACTTGGAAAAGCAAAATAACCTTATTTGGGCAAAAAATGCTGTTTGTGGTTCATGGTGGGGATGGTAATAAAAAAGTTTCTGCGGTTTTGTGTGAGCATCATTTAAGAAAAATAAAACGCAAAAATCTGTTTCTGGTCTACTTTTCACTCCAAGAAAGGGAGAAAAAAATATTGTGATAATAATAATAATACATTTTCTTTGATAATAAAATATCATTTTTATTATTAAGATACTATAAGAATGTGTTCAGAAAACAGCCAAACCATCTCGCAATAGCGAGATACTGCAATTTTCCTGCCTTTCAGTAAATTCACTTACACTGTAAATAATTCTGTTGTTTTTATATTACTGTATTTGCAATAGTTCTCTACTGTACAATCTGCAATATGTTAATGTGAATTGTGTTGTTTTCGCAGTATTAATACTGTTCTCAGTTTGTTACTGTTAAATCGTAGACTCAAGTGTCTTCTATCATTGGCTTGTAAACAAAATGGCACTCTCCGAATTCAATGATTGGAACCAGACCAGTGCAGAAAAAAATTCTGGAAACTGACTATATAAAAGCCAAGAATAAGAATTTTCGACTCACCACTGTGGTGGGACGGCAAAACGTTTGAAGGGGGCAAATTTTGGCTTTAAGCGGCACTGCGCAGACCAATCAGTGTATGACATAAACGTACCACGAGAGAAATTTGAACAACTTAGACAACGTTAACGGAAGCCGATCAGAACAAAGTTTGCTGGTTCTGTTTAACTCTTGTACCTGGAAAGCAAAGCCAAGTCATGCCTGCAACCTTTAGCCAAAAAATGTGACTGGGAAAGGAGACCAGAGGCTTTCTTCTTTGAATGGATGTCAATGGAGGAGATGCTTGAATAAACTTTTAGAGGAAACAGCTTATCATTTAATGAATCGACCACCTATCGGCTAATTTTCAACGTGTTTTACATTAAACAATACTTTTGGATTGAACTATTTTTTACACCAAAAAAACTGCTGTTTCATAAGAGAAGTCACTGACTTTTCGTAACAGGTGTTTCGTGACATTCATTCCTGTGGAATCTGTAAACGGTGATTGAGTGTCGCACAACTCTGACTGAAATTCGGTGACGTCAAGGCTGCAATATGATTGGTTATGAAGGCACACATGATCCAAGTTGACCGTAATGCTTTCTCCAGTAGTAAGTAATACAGACCCTCTCATCTCTCAATAGTAAAGGTGCGTTCACGCCATATCGGAATTCTCGTAATTACGAGATTCCAACTTGTAAAAAGCGTTCACGTCCTCGTAAAACTCGTAATTGCAACTTGTGAACTGGGAGTCTTCTGAGAGCTATGACTTGTACCACATGACCGCTGTACCACCTGACCAACGTAGGCTCTGTTTAGGCGTTGATAGTGTTGCCATAGAAAAGCGGTACCCTAAGGTACAAAAGTGAAAAGGTACAAATACTGTATGTACTTTTAAAGTAATAATATGTACCTTAAAGGTACCGATATGTACTTTCAAATACTAAAAATACTAAATACTAAAAATCAAATACTAAAATGTACCTTTAAGGTACTAATATGTCCCGTTTAGGGGTAGGTATTTTCATTTTTGTACCTTAGGGTACCACCCCAGCGACAGAACTTTTTTTCTGAGAGTGTAGGTGAGACTTCCGGGTTCATTAGCCACTAAACAACTTATTTTTCCATAAGAGCAGGCGTGGCTTTGTACCTTGAATGCGTCTGGCTTCCAGTCTCATCTGCATCCAGCTGTTTTCAGCTGTACAAAACAGCTCCCTTTACTGCTCGATATTGCAAACTGGTAAATATATATTATTGTAATGTATTATCTTAATTATGAACTCAGTGGTTTGCAGTGCAAACAGTTTTACCGTTTGCTGCACTTCATTATTCTTCTTGTTATTTCCCTACGACGGCTTATGAACTGGAAGTCTCACACGTTACCAGAAAACAGCTTACTTCCATATTGAAAAAAAAAGTGGACAGGGAAATGTAATTAAGATAATATATTACTATAATATGGTAAGACACCAATTTGCTATATCAAGCAGCAAAACAAGCAGTTTTGTACAGCTGGATGCGGAAGAGACATGAAGCCAGACACATAAAATTTACAAATGGCCACATCCACTTTTACGGAAAGACAACGGTAGATAGTCTTTGATTCTACTCACTCATAATGGGTTTTGCTTCTGACTGGATTTATATTTAGACATTATAAAATCACTGATATATGATTAGAGTGAAACCTGAAAATGCTGGCTTTTTGAGTTTGAGTTTTAATAAAACATAAAGCCAAAATACAACTATTATTTTTATCACATAATTTTGAGACTTTTTTTCTGGACAGTTACATTCTGTGCACCACACATAAACGATAAAAATGGCAGAAACTGAAAAAAACTTGCTAATCATCAAAGAGGTGGTAATATGTAATTTTTGTTTTAATAATACTGTATCTGTAATATTAATACTGCATTCTAACAACAACCAACAAAAAAAAAAAAGATTAATTAAATAATTAAGTATTGTTAAAAAGTAGGGGAGACCGGGGGCAATTGTATCAGGGGGCAATTGTACACACTTAATTCTTCCAATCACAAAAAAGCTAGAGTAATGGCACTTGCTCAGTAGGATTCTCTCTGCCTGTGAAAAAGAGGAGTGCAATCATTTTAGATGACTGTGAATTTAAACTTTAGACATAGATTTTATCTATAGGTTATTCATAAAAAATTAACATGAACAACCAATGCTAATATGGGTGTGGCTAGCTAGCATGAGATTTTATCATGGCTGCAACATTGGGGCAATTGTAACATTGTACAATTGCCCCCAAGACTCATGGCCCAGTGTAAGACCCTGTTTGTCTGTGTTGACATACTTTTCTGTTGTAAAATTAACATACTTGTATGTAAAACTACATTTCAAAATGAATTGTTCAAAACAATAACTTTAGCTAAATTTGTACTATTTTCTACTGATTTTGTTCAATAAATATAGTCATTAAAATATGTTGTTATAAAAGATATTTTAAAAAAGATTCTGAAAGCATTGAAGGAGATCACATAGTAATTTAATCACAGTAGTAACAATAAATTATATTTTACAATAATATAACAATATTATATGATATGATTAATATCATGTTTTTTATCAATATCATGGTTTCTTTCTAAACATGGTGATTATCTCTAAGATGGACATCCAACATAATATATGATATTTACCATCTGAATCTAACAATGTCAAGTCAACAAATGGAAAAGTCAGCCTTCTGTTAATTATCATGTTAATTATTGTGCCTTTTAGCCCCAACAGCAGGGGTGCTTTTTTACCCCAAATACCATAGTTTTACATATTCTTTCGTTATTTAAAAACTGCTGCTTTAATTATCTTAAAACTGAAAATCATTAAGAAGACATTTGTCTTAAGATATATTCAAGACTTTTAGCGATTCTTATTTGCTACTTAAATCTACAATATTTTTAAAACATAAAATATTAGATCAAGCAAGCACAGAATCGAGTTCGCGCTGCTGCCCGCGATCGCGTCAAGCATCAGCCAAATTTGCGCGTTTATCTTGAAAAGCTAATGTTTTGGAAAGTGCTACGCCACGTTTTTCTGCCATCTAGTGGTTTAGAGGAAAATAATATCAAATGCGCATTTTACCCCAGCCCGTGTAGAGCGACGTCCCGAGTTCCCGTCTCTTCGTGGTTGGCAAGTGTGGGTTATAGAAATCCCGGATAATTGTGTGCGCCGACCAGCAGAGGGGTGTGAGACACAGCTGTCCACTGATGATGAAAAACACCCCTGCAGATATGACAACCCTTGCATTCGCGGTTTTGTTCTCAGTGCTGGTGGTGCATTTCCCTCCTACGACCGCTAGGAGAATGCCGAAGGCAGAGAGCAAGATGGAGAGGACGAACAAAGCGCGCGCGGCTTGCAGGTCCTGGGGCAGAACGACCTTTGAATCGTACACTTTGCACTGTATGAGCCCCGACGCTTAGCTATACAGGACATCCACGGTCCCTCCCAAGCCATCTCCGATCTCACGATGTTGTAGGCGGTAAAAAGTGTACCCTTCCACACCCAAGAAAGGACAGGGCAACTTCTAAATTCTCTCGCCCCAAAGATGCCATGGTTTTACCCCTTTCGTTTTTTTATCGACTGAGAGGGAGTTTATATGCAGACACCCCAACTTGTCGGGGTGGGATTTGACAAGCAAAAAGGGATGTGGTCTTGAACGTGGTTAATTTGCATTGCTTTTTTTTATGTATCTGGCATTTATTTTTGTCATTTATAGTCGTCTGAAACCCTTAAATATTTATGCACGGAGACACTTTCGTGCTTCATGGGGTTTCATGGGGTATTTTTGCTGGGGTTTTTCTTTCTTTTGGTGTTTTTAACTAATTTATTTATTTGTTGTATATTTTCTAAACGTTTGTTTGTTTCTGCGATAGCAGAATCACGCGTTTCATTGTTCTTAAGAAATAAAATGTTTAATTCTAAAGTTCACTTTATTGTCTAACAGTATACAGGCAAACACATGAGGAAACTTTTTATTTTCTGAAAGTCATCAACATTTTAAATGATGTATTAATTTCATTAGGCTGCATGCTGTGTTGAAATGATGGAAAAAATATATAAAATGTCAAACTCCCTTGTTTTGGTTTAATAATGAGCAAGTGTCCTAAATACACACAACTAAATTATATTTTCACACATTTTGCGCCATCAGACAGAATTAGCTTGGTTTTATGCGCAATAAAATAAATAAATAAATAAAACTGATAACCTTGACTTTTTCTAAATTGTCTTCGCACACAGCTGATGTCTCGTTTTTCGTCTGACGCTGTTGACGTTGTGATAAACAATCTAACACTTGGAAAAGAAAAATAACCTTATAGGGCAAAAATGGTGGTCGTGGTTCAAGGTGGGGGTGGTAGTAAAAAAGTTTACTCTATTTTGTGTGAGCATCATTAAAGAAAAATAAAAGCAAAAATTAGTTTCTGTTCTGCTTTTTCACTCTAGGGTGAAAAGATATTGTGATGATAATAATAATAATACATTTTCTTTGAAAATAAATTTCATTTTAATTATTAAGAGATAACTATAAGAATGTGTTCAGACCCATAGACACTGAGAAAAATCACGCAATAATGAGATGAGCCTTTCAGTAAGTTCACTTATGCGTACAGTGTTACTGTGAATTTTGTTGATTTCACAGTATTATTATTGTATTCTCAGCAGTTTCCTGCTGTATAGCCTACACTGTGTTACTGTTAAATTGTAGACTCAAGTGTCTTGGCTTATAAACAAAATGGCTATGCCCGATTTCACAGATCAGAACCAAACAAGTGCAGAAAGATTTTATGGAAAGTGAACACCAATAAATATAAAAATAAATAAACAAATAAAAACCCAAGACGAAGAATTTTCGACTTACCATCATGGTGGGATGGCAAAACTTTGGAAGGCGGCAAATTTCGGCTTGAGGCGGTGCTGCGCAGACCAATCAGTGCATGACATAGGACGTACTGCCAGAGCTAAAGAGAGCAAACGGCTTCCTATGCTTTTGAATAGCTCTCTCAATACTTTGTCAAACACCATCGATCTGTGCAGTTCCGCTTCAAATCAAACACACCTAATGATATGAGATATTTTCACAAACTTTGTACATATGTATGAGCGCAATCTGAGGTCACGTGAATAAAAGTTTGGCCACAGGGCACTATCCCTGCTGAATAAACAGCTAAAACCAGCCTAAACTGGGGTGCGTTTCCCAAAAGCAACTGGTCGCAAGTTCCGTTGTTACCAACAGAGTACAGTGGAACTAACGACCATAGTTAGCTAACGATTCTTTTGGGAAACGCACACCTGGTTGGCTGGTAGCTGGTTTAAGCCGGAAGTATCTGGTTTCAGCTGGTCTCCCAGCCTGGCCAAGCTGGTTTTAGCTGGTTGTTCCAGTTGGTCTCCCAGCCTGACCAGCTTAAATTGGGGTTTTGACCACTGAGGGCGATATTACATTTTACAACTGTGTAAATGACTGTATTTTGCAGTTTTTCACACATACACACAATATTCATATTAGTTAGATCTTCTCATTGAGAATAATGTTGCCTTAGGAACCACTGTGAGATTATTTAAAAAGCCTACTTTTTCAAACTAGTGTCAAGCTACTTTTTTAAACTAGGGTTTTTGGACAGCATCAGTTGCAGTACGCAATTCTCTGGACTCTCTAGGTCAGCAATTAGCACTTTTGCAGTTGCACAGCTATAACAGGGTCATTTAAACTATGGGTGTGGCTAAATACACCCAAGGCCTATAAATTCGATATCAATGCTCAAAACTTCATTAAACTATAGCTAAAAAAAGGCTGATTCAACCATAACAGGCTAATTTGAAAAAATATGCTCTTCATTGTTCCCAAAAGCTTATAAATCCTAAAAGAAAAATCTAAACGTCACAAAATGTATGTATAAGCTCATGCATCGTACAATTCTAAACAAGCTAGCTTCATGTCAATATGACAAGAGTTGGTGATATAACAGTTACAGGGGTGGGGAAAAAATATTTCTGTGGTCAAATATATGAAATTACCATTCTAAAATTGCAGTACCATTATAAAAAAAAACAACATTATAAAGAAGAAAGACCTCTCATTGGCTCAGCCTCTGATTCTACTCACTAATAATAGGTTTTGCTTCTGACCGGATTTATATTTAGACATTCTACTATTAATTTAAAATCATACTTTGTCAAAGTCCATCATGCCATTGCTACTCAAGTATCACTTTTTGCATTTATGCCACATTTTGATTAGAGTGAAACCTGAAAATGATAACTTAATGTATGAGTTTTGTTACATTTATTTCAAATACCTATCTACAACAAAAAGTGGGTGTATGTATGTGTGTGTAGCCTATTGAGTGTTATAATTTAACCATGGTCTTAAAGTTCTTGAACGAACCTCGGTAATGGCTGCTTGCATATTAATAACATTGCATTTGTATAATATTAATACAGAATTTACTGTATTTTTAACAATTGCAGACAAAAACAAAGGGGCGTGACTTGACCATTATTTGAATATAGAGCTTTATTTTATTTATTTTTACTTCGTGCAATTATTCATTTTTAGGAAAGGCGGTTCTATATCAAAACCTGTCTAAACATGTACACTCATAATGCTGAACACAATAACAGTCCAAATACTTTCAAAACAGTGTAAAATTGTTCATTGTATATATATATAAAGTTGTTTACAATACAAATAAAAACCAAACTCAACAAAAATGTTCTTTTAAAAATGTTCTTCATAAAGATTATTTTTCCGAGGCGTTTGATTTCGGTGGCCGGTATTTGGGGACGAGTGCTCGTTCGTCTTTCTGCAGGCACTGGCAGCACAGTATCGCGCCCCCGGTGAGCAGCAGCCCCGCGGCGCCCCAGCCCGTGTAGAGCGACGCCCCGAGTTCCCGTCTCTGCGCGTCCGTCAAAAGCGGGTTGTAGAAATCCCGGATAATGGTGTGCGCCGACCAGCAGACAGGTGTGAGACACAGCAGTCCACCGATGATGAAAAACACCCCTGCAGATATGACAACTCTTGCCTTCGCGGTTTTGTTCTCGATGCAGGTGGTGCATTTCCCTCCTACGACCGCCAGGAGAATGCCGATTACAGAGAGCGCGATGGACAGGACGAGCAAAGCGCGGGCAGCTTGCATGTCTTGGGACAGGGCGAGTAATGGATCGTACACTTTGCACTGTATGTGTCCCGTGCTCTGAACCACACAATTCATCCACAGTCCCTCCCAAATAATCTGCGCTGTCACAATGTTGGCGCCGATAAAAGCTGTGACCTTCCACATAGGGAGGACGCAGGTTATGATAGACCCCAGCATCCCAGCAAACGACAGGCCAATTCCTAAAATCTGCAGCCCCAAAGATGCCATGGTTCTTTTCGTCCCGTCACCCCTTTCGTTTAAAAACATTTATTGACTGAGAGGGAGTTTATATGCAGACCCTCCAACTTATCTGGGTGGGTTTGAGAAGCAAAAAGGGATGTGGTCTTGAACGTAGCTCATCTGCAAGGCTTTTTTTATATCTGGTATTTATTTTTGTCATTAGAACTCTCTAAAACACTTCATAACCCTTAAATATTTATGCATGGCACGAGAGACTTTCGTGTCTGCATTTTTTCCGTGTGGTTTTTCTTTCTCTTGGTGTTTTTAATAATGAATTAATTAATTAATTTTTGTATGTCTTTTTTTTTAAACGTTGAAAGTACTTATTGTAGGCTTATAGTGTTACTGATTACGTGTTTCAGTGGTTTGTAATTGGAAAATCTTAAGAAGTGAATCTTTAAATTGTTAAAAACATTAACTCTAAAGTTCACTTCATTGTCTAACGGTGTATACAGAGGTGTACACAAGAGGACGCTTTTATTTTCTGAAAGTCATCAACATTTTAAATGATGTATTTTGTTTGATCAGGGATGCTGTGTTGAAATAATTTTTTGATAAGGCTAATTTCATAATGAGCATGTATCCTAAATAAACTAAATTATATTTTCACACATGTTGCGTTACCCGACAGAATTAGCTTGGTTGAAAATTATGCGCAATAAATAAATAAATAAATAAATAAAACTGATTACCTTGATTACTCTGAGTTGTCTTCACACACAGCTGATGTCTCGTTTTTCATCTGACGCTGTTGATGCTTTGGTAAACAAGCTAACGCTTGGAAAAATAACCTTATTAGGATAAAAAATGCTGGTCGTGGTTCAAGGTGGGAGTGGTAATGTGAGCATCGTTAAAGAAAAATAAAAAGCAAAAATTAGTTTCTGTTCTGCTTTTTCACTCTAAGGGATATTGTGATAACTGCTGTCAACCAAATTGTTCATTAAATATTTGAGATTTTTTTTAAAAGTACTTATGCAAATGATTCATATGTTTTTCAATCATATAAATATAGCTAAAAAAAAAAAAAAAAAAAAGCTATACAACTATAACAGGATAGTTTTAAAAAAAAATGCTCTTTATTGTACCCAAAAGCCTATAAATCCTAAAAGAAAAATCTAAACATCACAAAATGCATGTATGTAAGCTCATGCATCATACCATTCTAAACAAGCAAGCTTAATGGTGATAGGACAAAAGTTGGTAATATAACAGTTATAGAGGTGAAAAAATATTATATTTCTGTGATCAATTACCTGAAATTACCATTATAAAATTGCATTACCATTATAAAAATACCATTATAAATTGCAGAAGAGGACCTTTCATAGCTCATTCTAAAGTCTTTGATTCTACTCACTAATAGATTTTGCTTCTAAATGGATTTATATTAAGACATTATAAAATCAGTAATATTTAATTTCAAATCATATTCTGTCAAAGTCTATCATGCCATTACTACTCAAATGTCACTTTTTGCATTTATGCCACATAAATACATACAGGTGCATCTCATAAAATTAGAATATCGTGAAAAAGTTAATTTTTTGTTTGTAACTTATTTCAAAAACTGAAACTTTCATATATTTTAGATTCATTACATGTAAAGTACAACATTTCTAAAGTTTTGTTTTAATTTTGATGATTGGCGCTTACAGCTCATGAAAGTCAAAAATCCAGTATCTCAAAATATTAGAATATTTCCTAAGATTTATCAAAAAATGGATTTGTAAAACAGAAAAGTTCAAGTTCTTTAAAGTACGTTCATTTATGCACAATACGTGGTCGGCAGCACATATTACAGCAAATGACTCGCACAAATTACAGCATCAGTAAAGTGTGACATGTAAGCGATCAGCCTGTGGCACTGCTGAGGCACTACTGAGCCTTCAGATTGTCTGTATATTGTTGGATCGACTGTTTCTCATCTTTCTCTTGAAAATATTCCATAGATTGTCTATGGAGTTCAGGTCAGGCATGTTGGCTGGCCCGTAAAGCACAGTAATATCATGGTCAGCAAACCACTCGGAAGTGGTTTTTGCACTGTGGGCAGGTGCTAAAGTCCTGCTGGAAAAGGAAATCAGCATCTCCATAAAGCTTGTCAGCAGATGGAAGCATAAAGTGCTCCAAAATCCCCTGGTAGACAGCTGCATTGACTTTGGACTTGATAAAACACAGTAGACCAACACCAGCAGATGTAATGACACCCCAAATCATCACTGACTTCAGAAACTTCACACTGGACTTCAAGCAGCTTGGATTCTGTGGCTCTCCCGTCTTCCTCCAGACTCTGGGATCATGATTTCAACATGAAATGCAAAATGTACTTTTATCTTAAAAGAGGACTTTGGACCACTGAGCAACAATCCAGTTCATTTTCTCCCTAGCCCAGGTAAGATGCTTCTGACGTTGTTACTGTTACAGAAGTGGCTTGGTAGCCTTTTCCTGAAGACGTCTGAGCGTGGTGACTCTTGATGCGCTGACTCCGGCTTCAGTCCACTCTTTGTGCAGCTCTCCCAAGTGTTTAATCGGCTTTGCTTGACAGTTTTCTCAAGCTTGCGGTCATCCCTGTTGCTTGTGCACCTTTTCCTACACAATTTCTTTCTTCCAGTCAACTTTGCATTTAATATGCGTTGATACAGTACTCTGTAAACAGCCACCCCTTTTAGTAATGACATTCTATGACTTACACTCTCTGTGGAGGGTGTCATTAATTGTCTTCCGGACCGTTGCCAAGTCAGCAGTCTTCCCCATTATTGTGGTTTCAGAGAACAAGAGATACCTGGAATTTATACTGTAGTGATGGACATTTAATGAAATGTTAATATTCTAATATTTTGAGATACTGGATTTTTGACTTTCATGAGCTGTAAGCTCTAATCATCAAAATTAAAACAAAACAAAACAAAAACAAAAAAAAAAACTGAAGAAATGTTTTACTTTACATGCAATAAATCTAGAATATATGAAAGTTTCAGTTTTTGAAATAAGTTACAAACAAAAAATGAACTTTTTCAGGATGTTCTAATTTTATGAGATGCACCTATATGTGTGTAAGCCATGCTTAGTGTGTATTGAGTGTTATAGTTTAACCATTTCCTTTTTGTGTCTAGTGTGTTAGAAGCCTTGAAGGTCTTAAAGCTCTTGAACCTCGTAATTGCTGCTTGCAGCTATATTAATAATAATGCATAACATGTATGTTATGTTAAATTATAACATTAATGTAGCATTTTTTTTTTTTTTGTATTTTTAACAGCAGCTGACAAAAAACAAAGAAGCGTGACTTATAGAGTTTTATTTTCTTTTCTTTTGTGCAATTATCTATTCTTAGGAAAGGCAGGTTCTACACGTATAATACTGAACGCAATAGCAATCCAAATACTTTCAAAACAGTGTAATATTTTATGTTCATTATAAAAAAAAAAGTTTACAATACAAGTAATAACAAAGCACAAACAAACGTTCTGATGTTTATTTAAATGTACTTTATACAAATTCTTTTTTCGAGGCGATTGATTCCTGTGTGGAGTATTTGGGGACGAATGCTCGTTCGTCTTTCTGCGGGCACTGGCAGCACAGAATCGCGCCCCCGGTGAGCAGCAGCCCCGCGGCGCCCCAGCCCATGTAGAGCGACGTCCCGAGTTCCCGTCTCTGCGCGTCCGTCAAAAGCGGGCTGTTGAAATCCCGGATAATGGTGTGCGCCGACCAGCAGACGGGTGTGAGACACAGCAGTCCACTGATGATGAAAAACACCCCTGCAGATATGACAACTCTTGCCTTGTCGGTTTTGTTATTGATGCAGGTGGAGCATTTCCCTCCTACGACCGCCAGGAGAATGCCGATAACAGAGAGCAGGATGGACAGGACGAGCAAAGCGCGGCCGGCTTGCAGGTCTTGGGACAGGGCGAGAAATGAATTGTACACGTTGCACTGCATCTGCCCAGTGCTCTGAATCACACAGTACATCCACAGTCCCTCCCAAATGAGCTGTGCCGTCACTTTGTTTTTGCCGATGAAAGGTGTAACCCTCCACATAGGGAGAACGCAGGTTATGATACACCCCAGCATCCCAACAGACGACAGGAAAATTCCTAAAATCTGTAGCCTCAAAGATGCCATGGTTCTTCTCGTCCCGTCACCCTTTTCGTTTGATTTTTTTTATTGACTGAGAGAGAATTTATATGCAGACCCAACTGCTCGGGTGAGAAGCAAGCAGCGATGTGGTCTTGGACGTGTACCTGCCTGGCTTATTTAAGTTTTTTTTTTTTTTTTTTTTTTTTTATGAACTCTTGGTAAACAAGTAAACATATTTGGAAAAACACACTGGTCGTGGCTCATGGTGTGCGTGGTAATGAAGTTTCAGCGGTTTTTCATTTAAGAAAAATAAAATGCAAAAACTTTGTCCTGCTTTTTCACTTCAACAACGAAGAAAAATATTCTGATAATAATATATTTTCTTTGATAATAAAACGTTAATTTAAATGTAATCTATTGATTCGTATTCACGGACACGAATTTCCCCTTTTTTTCGTGTCACTCAATGGGTTGATACGTCAGGCCCCTGGTGTTCTAGCCTGTGCAGATGTAATACGTTTATGTTTAAAATTAAATAATTTGAAATGCATTTTCACTGTATTAGGCTTTTCAGTGGTTTTCAAAAAGTGGCTGGGACAAGATCTAATTACGAAACAATTAGTGTGGACATGGTTACGTCATTGGTTTGTTAATTCAGATAGCTTTGTGTCTGAAACTAATTAGGAGGAAAGTGCCCGAACTCATCACCAGCTGCATCAAATCACATTAATTACAAACCTCTAAAAGCCACTATAAATAATTGTATTAGACATTGGTGTGATAGAGTCTGCTACTTTGCACTCTAACAAGAACGTGATGGCATCTGCTGGGCTTCAGATTTTGGCCACTGCCCTGGCGGTCATCGGCTGGTTGGGCGACATCATTATCTGCGCGCTCCCCATGTGGAAGGTGACGGCCTTCATTGGCACCAACATCGTGACCGCACAGATCTTCTGGGAAGGCCTTTGGATGAACTGCGTGCAGCAGAGCACGGGGCAGATGCAGTGCAAGGTTTACGACTCCATGCTGGGGCTACCACAAGACCTCCAGGCCGCTCGAGCTCTGGTTATCATCTCCATTCTCGTGACCTTTTTAGGAATTCTTCTGGCCGTCGCTGGAGGCAAGTGCACCAACTGCATTGACGACCGGGACGCAAAGGCTAAAGTGGGTGTCGCGGCCGGCGTGTTCTTCCTGGTGGGTGGCGTTCTGTGCTTGATCCCGGTCTGCTGGTGCGCACACACCGTCATCAGAGACTTCTACAACCCCATTCTGTCTGAGGCTCAGAAGCGGGAGCTGGGAGCATCGCTGTTCATCGGCTGGGGCGCGTCTGGTCTGCTCATCATCGGAGGGGCGCTGCTCTGTTGCCAGTGCCCCAAGAGTGACGGTCGCGGTTATTCCGTGAAGTACTCCGCTCCGAGGTCTGCTCCAGGAGCCTATGTATGAAACTCGGACTTTCTGGACTGAAATGAATTCTCTTGTTTGTGAAGGAAGAGATTTAAACTTTTTACGTTTCTGGTCTTGCACGACTATTTTAACTTAATAAATTCATGTTCGTTTTTTACGTTTGCCTAAGTGACTCATTTTTATGTCGCATAACCTAACCGGGTTTTACCCCTTTCTCTATATGCATTTTATTTTATTTTTTTCTCTGGGTCTGGCTTCTGGTCTCATCCGCGTCCACTTATATTATTTTTTTATTTATTTATTTTAAGCTGTACAAATAGAGCTGTTTGTTTTGCTTAATAATGCAAATTGGCGTGTCTGCTCATATTTTAACGTATTATCTTAATTGAACTCTCTGGTTTGTAGTGCAAACCGTTTTACCGTTAATGACTGGAAGTCCCACCCATACTTGCATCTTAAGGCCTCTTGTCAGAAACGAGTGTGCTGCCATCTTTAGAATTATCCCTCTATAAAAGGGACAAAAACTGTTACTGGGCTGGTATGCTTCTTAAAAAAAAAAAGTACTTCTATGCACTAATTTAGTTCTGTTACAAATGTGTAGCTTATGTTGGTGCGTTTTTTTTTTTTTTTTTTCGCAGCAATGAAGTTGCGGGTGGAGAAAGGAAAAGAGGATTATTTTTACTGTTGAAAGCAAGTTTAATATCTACAAGTTCTCCAATTCAGCTGCATGCATCGGTAAAGTTTGCCTAAAGCTATATGTAGCCAGCTTTGTGTTACAGGTCTGACAAGTGTGAAAATGGCAGTTGCGTGGTGACTCTTGTTGGCTTGGCAAATTATGATCTTCCCCATTTGTAAGTTGCTTTTGATCAAGGGTTATCAACTCTGACCCTTAAGGTTCATATTCATGCAGAGTATAGCTCCAACCTTGATCAAACTTGCCTGCCAGTATCATTCTAGTAATTCTGAAGACCTTGATTAGCTTGTTCAGATGTGTTTGATTAAGGTTGGAGCTAAACTCTCCAGCAAAGTGGACCTTGAGTGTTGAGAACCCCAGCTAAAGCTTGAATCAGATATAGCTCTTGGTGCAGGAACCAGTTGTGCAAACCTAACCAATGTCTTAAAAGGATAGTTCACCCAAAAAATTAAAATTCTGTCATTAATCACTCATACTCATGTCATTCCAAATTCATAAGACCTTCGTTCATCTTCGGAACACAAATTATGATATTTCTGATGAAATCCGAAAACTCTCGGACCCTCCATAGACAGCAAGGTGATGAATTGTTAAAGTTATGTAAGTTGTTTTTTTTGTGCAACAAAAAGTATTCATAAAATTGCGGTTGAACCACTGATATCGAACCACTGATATCACACCACTGGACTATTTTGTCAATGTTTTTGGTACCTCTCTGGACCTTGAACGTGGTAGGACCCTTGCGGTCTATGGAGGGTCAGAGAGCTCCCGCATTTCATCAAAAATATCTTTATTTGGGTTCTGAAGATGAACGAAGGTCTTATGGGTTTGAAACGACATGAGGGTGAGTAGTTAATGACAGAATTTTTGGAAGAACTAACCCTTTAAGAACTAATTTGACTAACAGTTACTCGAGAAGTAATCAGCCTTACTTTTTAGATTTAATTTAGACCAATCTATCTTTTTGTAACTGACTTAAAAAAAAGTTATGACCAGTCTTGAAGACAAAAAATTTGATGACTGTTTAAGACTAAGCAGTTTATGCAGCCAGCCCAGAGGTCTGACATCAATAACATCAAATACCATGATGTGAAACCTACACCATAGGAGCCCTATTTAAGAGCTGCAGGGCAAGTGAAGATTCTCAGTGAATAGAAGGATGATGAATTTTCGTAGGCAAAAACCAGGAAATGAGCATTTTGTACTTCAGGTTCCATTGTCCTGAAGTCAATAGGTGTTTTGAATGAGTTTTTGGTTAAATGCCTGAAATAAGGACTGTGGTTAACACAACTTAAGAGCTTTTCCAGTTTTATTCTACAACAGTAATGCCCCTTGTGTGTGCGTGTTTAAGCTTTTACTTCTCTTGAAAAAGGTGGTTGAGAACTAGTGGTTAATTGAGAGGTTGTTGGGGACATTAAACGTCACACTGAATAGGAAAACTCATCTACTCAATAGCCCGCTTTCACAGCCCCACTGTGGTTATAAGCACACCTTTTCAAATTGTTCTAACTCAAACCTTCAGGGAAAACACTTGTTTAAAGAAAGAGCTGGTGGCAGTTTATTGCTGGTGACTTTGAAGTCATGCAACCATGGTGTAGTTCGTTTATAGCCTTCATGATTTTTTACTTCTGGTAATTGAATTTATAGGCTAGAAAGTTGTGTTAATTTGTGAAGATTATGATGATGAACAAAACATGTAAAAATCATAAAAATCTGTTTGTCACATACCTTATTTTCAACAATAGCTTAGCATAGATCACTGAATCTGATTAGACCGATAGCATCTCGCTCAAAAATGACCATATATAGTGACGATATTTTTCCTATTTGAAACTTGACTCTTCTGTAGTTACATCGTGTACTAAAACTGACGAAAAATAAAAAGTTGCGATTTTCTAGGCTGATATGACTAGGAACTATTATTACGCTGGAATGAGAGTATAGTTCCTAGCCATATCGACATAGAAAATCACAACTTTTTTATTTTTCGTCCGTCTTTGTACACAATGTAACTACAGAAGAGTCAAGTTTTAAATAGGAAAAATATTGAAACTCTTTGGTCATTTTTGAGCGAGATGCTAACGGTCTAATCGGATTCAATGATCTATGCTAAGCTATGCTAAAAGTGCTAATGCCAGACCTGGAGACTGGCTGAATGGATTAGAAAACGGTAAAACTCAACTGTTTAACTCTAGGAGAGTTGGAAAATGAGCCTATTTTCAAAAAAAAGTGGAGTGTTCCTTTAATTAATTGAAAAGACAAAGTGTATAATGTTAGACACTTTATGCACTCACCTGTCTCAGGTTGATGACCTGAAAGTAACCTAATATAATTCATACACTAGACTGTTGAGAATATAGTGCATGATTTTGGACGCAGAGTTTTCATTTTGGATGAACCATTGTTCTAGCAAAACCTTGTCAATTTCAGTGTAGCTGTTGCTTAAAATCATTGAACTGTGTACTTTTTCCTTGAATCCGTCCTACTGAGTAGAAGAATCAAGTCGAGCAGGAAACACTATACGGGTCTCCTCCCCTTGCTTTGCTTTCTCTTTGTTCAAATACCAATACCTGAGGCACAACAAGGAAGAGCATTCACTTTGTCAATAGTCGTTAGCTCTTACAACTGCAACGTTTATCCTTCCTTTTATTGCAGATGAATCGCATTTGTTCTGTAAACGATGAGGAGACGGCAAATCTTGGCAGCATGTCTGGCTGTGTTGGGCCTATGCGGTATTATCCTGGTGTGTGCATTGCCAATGTGGAAAGTGACAGCCTTTGTGGGAGCAAACATCGTGACAGCACAGGTTTTCTGGGAAGGCTTGTGGATGAACTGCGTCCTGCAGAGCACCGGTCACATGCAGTGCAAAGCGTATGACTCCATCTTGGCTCTGACTAAAGATCTTCAGGCAGCTCGAGGTTTGATCTGTGCCTCTATCGCTGTTGGTGTGGTCGCCATTGGACTGTATGTTGTTGGAGCCGAATGCACTAACTTTTATAGGGAAGAGCGGCTTAAAAAGGCCAACACTGGAATAGCAGGTGGTGCAGTCTTTATAGTTGCAGGTGTAATGTGCCTTATTGCCGTCAGCTGGTCAGCGTATGTCATCATCGTGGACTTCTATAATCCTCAAGCAATAGCGGGGAGAAAAGGAGAGCTGGGAGCCTCCATCTATGTAGGATGGGTGGCCGGTGTTCTGCTGATTGTAGGTGGTGGACTGCTTATCAGCACATACTCCAACCGATGTTGACCAGATTGAGGTTAAGCCTCAAGTGACTCAAGTGATGTGCCTGGATTGTTTGAAGACTGTTTCATGTTTCAAATACATTTACCTTCTGTTATGTGAACCTCTGGTATATGGACTTGTAGAAATTCATTTGTCATAATTCAGTGTCATATATATTTCATAATGTTGCAAAAACCATCTTGAGCTTCAAAAGAAGCAAGAACATCAGACTGTAGAAATGAGATTATATGGTCATTGGTCACAAATTAGCTTTTTTTTTTTTTTGATTAGTGATTTAGATATTAATATAGGCAAGGAAATGCATATGAATTTATATAGTACATTTCATAAAGTGGTAATTGTGGTAATTGAAATCATTCATAAACAAAAAGAAATAATAATAAAAAGTATACATTAAAATGACAAAAATGCCTTTAAAAAGAAGAATGCAGTGCAATTGGTACAGCACACAAACAGTGTATAAAATATTTCTTCTTTATTTCGCACAAATGTTTCATTTTTTAAATCTTTCTATTCATTTGCAGGCTCAAATGAAAAAATAAAATTCCAAACCCCAGTTTTTTAATTCTGTTGTATGTCTGTCTTCTATATGTATTTAGTATAGTGTTCAATCATTTGTTCAGATGCTTATAGATATACAGCTGTGTTATATATGTTTATAAAATTAGTCTTCTGATTATAAATCCTTTTAGATTTAGGTTTCATTAGATTTACCACAAGTAAAATTTAGATATTTAATCTTAATTCATGCAATCAAAATGTGAAAATGTCAAGTAAATACTAATAATGAATATAATTCTTGATCTCTTTTCATGTGAACGTTTTTAATTTGCATACTTCAATTTTCCAATGTAGAGACCACTAAAGAGTAGAAGAGTGAATGCAAAAAACACAGTGGCTGATATATATCAACCAGTAAACATTTACATATGTGGTAATCTATGCTATTAGAAGTTATCTAGTACTTTTTTTCTTTTTTCAAAAAAATTGTTCTGAACCTTATGGAAATGTGGTAAGTGTTACTGGCATCAGCATACCGAGCTGATTACATATTTTGTGGTAAGACAAATACCACTAAAGTAACCAATGTTGTTTTGCTTGCACGTAAGCTATCAGCATGAGCACAGACAGGAAAGAGAGAAACGCATATGTGATAATATCAAGTATTTCATCATACCTCATATATAGTAGTCAACATTCGAAGTGGATCAATAAAGTTCATTCAAAGTTGCCTAAGACAAGGGTGTTGTTTTGGTTTTAGGACAACTTTGTTGAAAGGTTTGGATCCACTTCAAATGTTGACTACTGTTCACCAAATGTAGCATTTTTAAAAACTTCCAAAATTTAAACATCAGCACTTTGCGTGATGATAACGTGTTTGAAAGTGTTCGACCAAGAAGGTGGATATGCTGAACCAGTATTTGCTCTGTAAACTACAAAATGTTAAACCAAATGCCACACATTTTGGTTTAAGGTGCTATAAAAGTGCTTACTTCTAACTTTTAAAAGTTTTAACCAGTTTCACAGTTCTGCTTTTAAAATTAAAATTTGCTCTCTTTCACTTGCATGTTTAAGTGCCTCAACATACATTTTTGCTTCGTATTTTATGTAATATATTAAAAGATGGCTATACTTTTTGCAATATTTATTTTAAAATCTTAACACTTTCACTGGTGAGTTTGAAATACTCTATTTGAAATGCTCTGTATGATATACGTATCGTTTTTATTTGTTTTTTTCCCTCTTCATTAAAATCATTAACACACTTGCTTACCATGTCTTCAATTATCTGATATTTCCATTCACGAATACGTGTAAGTGAGTGTGTTTTGCCGTTTTACACCCTTTATAAATGATTTCGGTCGTGATCTATAACGTGAGATGGGCGCCGCCATGTTTGTTCGCGCTGCCGTTCAGAGAGTCCTGTGAGCCGGATTTACAGCACGTAAATTCACCAGTTTCTCCAGAAATACATGCAAGTAAGTGGCTGGTAAACCGGGAAATGAATGGAGTGAATTATATCGTTACTTACACTATGTATATCTGATATGAATAAAACACGTCTGCAAAGTATACTTGAATGGATTATTATTGCTGCTTCCATAGACATCCGTGTGTATTTTACAAACTCTAAATGTATTGTTTTACTAGTACTTACGGTTACTTAAATGTTTGAAACCTAAAATAAACGTTATGTGGTTGAAAACACTGAATAACTGTGATTATATGACAAGCGCATCGCGCGTCTCTCTGGCTCAGGGCCAGCCAAGGCGCGAAAACGCAGTTTGAATTTGGCAGTTGCGTGATGTCACCGAACGTTCTAAATTCCATATGTGGGACCGTACTCCCAGGGGCACAGAAATAAGAAACCCATATGTGGGACCGTACCGCTCAAAGGGTTAACCAAATTATTTTGTAAATATAGCTGCAAGCAGCGATTACTGGGGTTCAAGCGCCTTAAGGAATTTAAGCACTTACGGACTTACGGTTTGGTCTGCCCGATCAGTTTTACGTGGAGATTGTTGATCCTAGGCCATTCTAACAATTAAAATAGGGTTTCAGCTCTATGTGCTTGGACCCCTAATTATCATTAGTTTTGAGAAAGGTCTGGTCTTTAGCTTTAGCTTCTTTAGCTGCTCAGGCTGGCTGGGAGACCAGCTAAAACCAGCTACTTTCATCTTAAACCAGCTAAGACCAGCCAACAAGCTTAGGTTGGTTTTAGCTTTTTTTTCAGCAGGGAAATGCTGACAAGAGAAAACAAGCATGACTTCCAGTGCCTAAGTTAAAATACTGTGTTAAATAATAAAATAAGCGTTAAAATAATGTACACAGTAAAGTGATTGAACTATGGCGCAGTGCGCGTTTTAAAATCATTTTCATAGATTTAACATTAAATTATCAGATCGGAAAACATGTTGACTAGAAACACCAGAGACCGGAAACGTAAAGCATCGTTCCAGTTGGGCGAAGCTTCCGCGTTCAGGAGAAAGGTGGATAAAACATTATAAACAGATAAACATCTCTAGAAGCTTTGCCATTTTGCAGTTTTCCCTCTGTTAACCATTAACAAAGTTGACAAGCATTTGATGCCTATTGTTTGAAAATTAAAAACTGTGTAGTGTAATGTAAGTTCCAGCTTTAAAAAGCTAATTTTAAGCGTTTTTATTTAATTTACATTTATATAATTTACACTCAAAGAGATGATAGACATTCAGAATTAATATATTAAGAAGATTTTCTTTTTACGTAACACAGGCTTGACTAGACTTTCAAAAATGTTTTAAAACAAAACACCTCCAGCTTCTGATGTGGGGCCATTTGAACAAAAACTAGTTTGACAGCTTTGGCTAAACACTCGCCATGACCAATAGTAACAGGTAGGAAACAAGTCTAGCTGGAAAGTCCTTAAAACTGGATTCCCTCCCCCATTTTTTGTATACAGCCATACCTATAAGTGAGTGTTACATCTAACAGTACAGAGATACAGCTAACGGCCGTTGGGGATAACAGCAACGTCTTCCTGTATTCACTCCTTCAAGCCAACAAGTAAAGAAACATGCCGTCGACGGGATGTCAAATCTTGGGCATCTGCCTGGCTGTGGTCGGCTTCTTGGGAAGCATCGTCGTCTGCGGCTTGCCCAACTGGAAGGTGTCAGCATTCATCGGAGCCAACATTGTGACCTCGCAGATAATTTGGGAAGGTTTATGGATGAACTGTGTGGTTCAGAGCACAGGACAGATGCAGTGTAAAGTCTACGACTCTCTGCTGGCTCTTCCTCAAGATCTGCAGGGCGCCAGAGCCTTGGTGATCATTGCCATCATCGCTGGGATGTTTGGACTCATCCTAAGCATCGTAGGAGGAAAGTGCACCAACTTTGTGGAAGATGAGGCGTCTAAAGCGAAGGTCGCAATTGCTAGCGGTGTCATCTTCATCATTGCTGGACTTCTTGTCCTCATCCCCGTCTCCTGGACTGCGCATACCATAATCAGGGACTTCTACAACCCCGTGTTGGTGGACAGCCAGAGGAGGGAGCTTGGAGAATCGCTTTATGTTGGTTGGGCTTCTGCAGGTTTGCTTCTCCTGGGTGGAGGTCTCCTCTGCAGCTCGTGCCCACCGCGCGAGGACGATCGTCCTAGTGTCATGTATTCAAAAGCCAGGTCTGTGGACAGCAAAGCTTATGTATAAAAAGACGGATTGGTTAAACAGATGATAGTAAGCTGAAGAGGAACTGATTTACACAACAGTAGCAAATTAAGATGAAAAACATTTCTTTAAATGAGTATTGCCACAAAATAGAAATGCATTATGTATGTTTAAAATATTTTCATGGTATATTAATTGAAGAAATGTGCAAATCAAAGAATGTGTTTTGAAAGGGCTGCTGAAATGTTCATTAATAGAGGAAATTTTGTCACGTCCATCACTGCTGTGTCCTTAAGAACCTCAAAGAATAATGTTTTATTTAACAAAAAATAGCACTGTGAATTCAAAATGTTCTTGTTTTGTCTTTCTTTCAATGTAATTGTTCAAAAGTTTGGGGTTGGTAAGTTTTTTTTTTTTCAAAGAAGTCTCTTATGTTCACCAAGACCGCATTTATCTGATCAAAATACAGTGAAAACTGTAATATTGTTTTAATTTCATATAATTGTTTTCTATTTGAATATTTCTTTAGCAATGTAGAAAATAAAATTTATGATCCTTTGATGAAAGTAAGTTCAAAAGAGGAATAGAAAACGTTTGTAACATCTTTAATGTCTTCACTGTCACTTTTGATCAATTTAAGGAATCCTTGCTGAATATAATATTAACTTCTATATTAAAATCTTACTGACCCAAAATTTTTAACAGTAGTGTAATAATACATCTTTTTCTCATTTCATTATTCTGTATTAAAAATGTGAGCCAATCATTGATAGCATACTTTCTTGCATTAAACTACAGTTATTTTCATACTTTCACCTCAACTAATATTCATATGATATGTAGCAATGTGTACTTAATAAAAAACTATTCTTGCACTTAAACATTGTGACTAGTTGTGTATTTTCACATGCTTGAGAAGCTATGTTTTTTACATCAGGAAGAGACTGACCTTATTTTTTTCAGTAGGTATTTTCCACACTATGACTAACTCACAACTAGTGTTTGAACAAGTAGGTGTGACGACAACAAAATCTAAATGTAATGAGTTTAGGATTCTCCTTACTGTTGTTTTAAGACCTCTAGGAAAATATTTTAGATGAACGCTCTGTGACTCATCATGTCTAATCATTTGAAACCATAGTAAGCAAACAGGTAAGCCGCAAGATATGTGAACAGAGTCACAACAATCCTGTTTGGCATTCAAATCATTAATTTAAAGCTTTAACTTCTACAGTTCGTAAACCTACTTGTTAGTTCTTTAAATTAGGTAGCGCAATCATTCTTAAAGAGATAGTTCAGCCTAAAATTGTCATTTCAAACCTGTATGACTCTTTCTTATAACTGAGAATGATATTTTGAGAGACGTCAATGAAGCCAAAACTGTTTGGCAACCAACATTCTTCAAAATATCTTCTATTATATTCCAAAGAGGAACGTCAAACAGATTTTAAATAAGAGTAAACACTGACAGAGTTTTCATTTTTGCCTCTTTTTAACATATAAAAATATTTATGGCATCAGTGAAAAATTAATGGGATATAGAGGCTGCCTAGGTGGTGAGATCTTCAAACAAATCTCTAAAACCTCCAACAGAAAACAAAAGCGTGAGATCGAAACTGCATTTGTATACCTGAACGCAAGTGACGCACAAAAACCCGAGCCTTTTTCAGAAGTCTAATGCAAATTCCCAACTAAAAAGTAGCCCATCTACCTCCTTTTACATGACCCGCCCATTTCATCCATGGCTAGAAGAAGGAATCTGGTTTGTCTGGTAGCGTGCGGACTAATGGAGGCATGGTTTGTTTGACAGCACACGCCTCCTCAGTCATTCTCTCTCTTTTTAGCATATAAACACCTCATCACTGTCGCCAGAGTGAAAGCTGAGCTGCAAGCAGGAATGAGTGAAGAAGGAAACACCACAAGGCCTTCAAAAAGCCTTTAACTGGTGAGAAGAACGAAGAGTGTAGCTGTGGATGTGAACATTTGAACCCTAGCAAGA
Source organism: Cirrhinus mrigala (assembly GCA_036247105.1). Lineage (NCBI taxonomy): Eukaryota > Metazoa > Chordata > Actinopteri > Cypriniformes > Cyprinidae > Cirrhinus > Cirrhinus mrigala. The sequence continues at coordinate 14,331,619 of CM070027.1, read as the reverse complement.
TGGTTTCTCTAGGCATGCACATGTTAGCGAGCGCCTTAGCGCTACTGGGGTGGGTAGGAGCGCTCCTGTCCTGCATCATGCCAATGTGGCGGGTGACAGCCTTCATTGGAACCACCATTGTAACTTCAGAGATCATGTGGGAGGGCATTTGGATGAGTTGCGTGATCCAAAGCACGGGGCAGATGCAGTGCAAACCGTACGAGTCCACGCTCGCGCTGGGCACGGATCTGCAGGCCGCTCGGGCCCTCACGGTGATGGCGATCCTTTTAGGAGGTGTAGGCCTCGTTTTAGCCTTCATCGGAGGAAAGTGCACCATCTTCATGGACCGCTCTAAAAGATCCAAAGCTAGGGTCGCCACAGCAGCCGGAGTCACGTTGATTGTGGCCGGAGTTCTAATCCTGATCCCCGTCTCATGGTCGGCTGGCATTGTGGTGAGAGCGTTTTACAACCCGCAGATGGCCGATTCGCAGCGAAGGGAGATCGGCGGTGCCATTTATGTCGGTTGGGGTGCGTCCATCGTCCTCATTCTGGGTGGAGGAATGCTTTGCACCACTATCTGCAAAGACAAATCAGAAGACGACAGCGGTCGTTCGCTGAAGTACCTCATCGTGCGCTCTTCGCAGGCAGGGTCCAGCAGGGCGGGCTCCCAAAGGATGCGTCCCATCTCTGTGAGGTCGATGCAGAGTGGTGCTCCATCTGTGAGGTCCCAATGGAGTCAGAAACCCCCTTTCAATCAGGGTAGACCACCTTCTGTGGGCTCTTACCAGAGCAGGCCATCAACTACCAAGTCCCAGCTTGCCAAAGCCGAATCGATGCCAGAGTCTGAGCAGGACGAGGGGGTGTTGACTAAGTCCCCTAAGCTGATTGATTATAGTTTGGATCAGACACTGGATGCTTTTGAACCTAGTGAGAGTGATCCCAAGACATATATTTGATTAAGGAGACACCCTGAAAATGCAAGATTTGGGTTGATTGAAGGACCTACATGCACTTGAACAGTTGTTTATCTGCCTTAGTACTGTGAATATGAAGGATTTGTGATAAAATGAAGAATATATTAGTGGCTGAACTTTACTATTATGTAAAACTGATTGCTTATTTAGTTATTCTGACTTTTTTTTAAAGAATCTGAGGCACTTTAGAAAGTGCAGCTGATCGAGATGAAGATTTGCACTGTTAATTACACTCAGACCTCAGCAGTCACGATTATTACTGTTGTTTTATAGTTAATTTTAATAGCTGACATTGATTTGAATGTGTGAATGTTCATGATTGGTAAAAATGTGCTTAGCACAGTTTGTTCTTCTTTGCAGCTGACGCCTCTTCAAAGAACATATGGAAATTTCTCAGTTTCATTCAAATGCTAGGTTGTTTTCCCTGCTAGGGAACTAGAATGAACATATTTCTGGTTGAAACACTCATATAAAAGCACTGCTATGATCTTGGCCACACAGGTGGTCTTTCAGAGATGGACAATGGCTCAGTTTAAATGTTACAAGGGAGGGAAAAGAACACTCTCTTCATTGTTAGCTTTTCATGTATGTCAGCTCAAGCGCTGAATGAAATGGCAGATCCAGGCCAAACCGGTTTAACAGAAAGTATCACCTCATGGAAACACTTTGCATTTTGTCGGTGCACAGAGTGTTTAAACAAAGTTCAACAGAATGTATTGTAGCAAAGCTTAAGCTGTAAAAAGCTATAAAACAAAAATAAAAATGTTAATGCTTATTTGCTCAAAACTTAAGCAAGTTATGAAGTATAAAGTCAACACTTCCTGAATGCCTTCGCATACACTCTTGTAATATTTGTTTAGTGAGAACACTCTGAATCCACCTGTTCTGAATGTTTAAGGAAATACAAACTAATAAAAATGTATGGAATGTGTTCATTTCTCTCTGAAATGTTGTCTAATTGACACAAAATCAAATGTATGTTATTGGTCAATGTTACGTATTGATGTTTATTTAAGCACATATCATAACACTAATAAAAATCATGACATCGGATTTCAACAACAACAGCCAAACTAGAAATCTCCTTGTAAAATATTCGTATTCATAATGTGCACTCTCTGTTTGTGTGCTTTACTTTTTGGTCACATGAAACCTGCGGACATGGTAGTTTCAAAAGTTTAGCGGTCAGAGTATCGAGGAGTGGCAAACAGAAAGGTTAGACGTAACAGGGGAACGGCAGATCTGTAACCACACACCTTAGATATTTTCAAACAAAATCCTTTAGGTTCATGGACTTTACTTGAACAAAAACCTTAAAGTTTTTCAAATGACTGCACTGTGCACCAGTGCCAGGTGAAATAATCTGGTGCCAAAACAAACAGAGACATCATGTTTTCAACTTTTCACTTGTCAGGAGCTTCTCTAGAGAACAAAAGTGTTTAAAAAACAAGAAATACTAGTGAACATTTCTGAAAAAATACCACCACCTGGTGGTGGAATAAGAATAGCTGCATGGATTATTGAGAATATTTGGTCACTGGGTTGAACTTGTGCAGTTCTAAAATCATTGATTGCTTTTCTTTAACTTTTCTGATACAAATAAATGGCACCTGGGATGTACCCGGTGTCCTGTTCTGAAACGGCCTTCTCCCACTCCTCCACCTCAACTACAGTCACACGGCTCCATTTCTGCTCCTCCTCGAGTGCTCTGATCAGTTGCTCCAACTCAGCCTTGTACTCCCGGTTATCAGCGTTCCCTCTTGTAGTCATGCACACATAGCCACCTGTTACAGAGAATGGAGTTTAGGAAGAATATCTTGACATGCAGTTGAAGTCAAAAGTTTACATACACCTTGCAGAATCTGTAAAATGTTAATTATTTTACCAAAATAAGACGGTTTATACAAAATGCATGTTATTTTTTATTTAGTACTGACCTGAATAAGATATTTCACATAAAAGACGTTTACATATAGTCCACAAGAGAAAATAATAGTTGAATTTATAAAAATGCCCCCGCTCAAAAGTTTACATACGCTTGATTCTTAATACTACGTTGTTAGGTGAATGATCTACAGATGTGTGGGTTTTTTTTTGTGTGTGTGTGTGTGACTCAGTTGTTCCTGAGTGCCTTGTTTGTCCTGAACAGTTAAACTGCCTGCTGTTCTTCAGAAAAATTCTTCAGCTCTCACAAATTCTTTGGGTTTTCAGTATTGGAACTGTATTGAGTAGTACATTGGAACCCTTTCCAACAATGATTTTGAGATCCATCTTTTCACACTGAGGACAACTTAATTAATTAAGAGCAAGGGGGTGAAAACTTTTTGAATTTGAAGATCAGGGTAAATTTAACTTATTTTGTCTTCTGCAAAACATGTATCTTCTGTAGCTTCTGAAGGGCAGTACTACTTGAAATATATATATACAAAATAAGAAAAATATACACATCTTCATTCATTTCAAAAGTTTTCACCCCCTGACTCTTTAATAGGGCTGTGTATTGCCAAGAATCTGGGGATACGATACGTATCACGATACAGGGGTTGCGATACACTGCGATACTGTAAACAAGGCGATATCTTGGGATATTTCTTATTTTAAGAATAAGATATACTTTAAGGAAAGCTGTACACACCACCATATGCAAACCTTAGCCAAAAGTTTAGTTCAAAAGATCAGTCCCTGTAACATTCTTATTTAATTACTTTTTGTGCAGTATGAGTAAAGGGTGAAAATAAAATGCCTGCAGGATTCTTTAGTTATTAAATGTATCAAATGTAAGCTTTAATAAACAGAGCGTATATATTTTTAGACCCTGCTTTCACAGTTTAAGTTTGCAATTGTAACATACAAAGGCACTGACATGTTTTCAGATCAATCAGTGCAAGCTTCTTTCAGTTGAAACTGCTCAGACTCAAAATGACGCCACTTTTCAACTTCGTACACCAAGGCGGGAGCATGAACTATTTTTTCATCCTCCATTACTAGCAGCGAACTATATTAACGATAACATTAGTGGAGTGCCTTTACGCTAATATTTCCTGTCACTGTTTAAGTTCAGAGATAAGAAGACTGCCATCTAGCGGTCGATATATAAACTCAAAACGAAGCATCTGCCATGAATCTTGTATGATTTTTGAGAATCGATACAGTATCGCCAAACAAAATATCGCGATACTCACGTGTATCGATATTTTCTTACACCCCTACACTTTAATGCATCGTGTTTCCTTCTGAAGCATCAGTGAGTGTTTGAACCTTCTGTAATAGTTGCAAATGAGTCCCTCAGTTGTCCTCAGTGTGCATGGATTTCAAAATCATACAGTCATTGTTGGAAAGGGTTCAAATACACAAAAATGCTGAAAAACCAAAGAATTTGTGGGACCTAAAGGATTTTTTTTCTTCTGAAGAACAGCAGGCAGTTTATCTGTTCAGGACAAACAAGGCACTCATGAACAACTATTACTAAACATATATATCTATATATATATATACAGCTGTGGATCATTCAGGTAACAACACAGTATTAAGAATCAAGTGTATATAAACACTTTATTTTATAAATTTAACTATTATTTTCTCTTGTGGACTATATGTAAACATCTTTTATGTAAAATATCTTATTCAGGTCAATACTAAATGAAAAATAACATGAATTTTGTGTGACCCCTCTTATCTTACTAAAATAATTAACATTTTGCAGATTCCTCAAGTTGAATGTGAACTTTTGACCTCAACTGTATATTCATGCAAAAAGTAAAACAATGACATTACATTAATTAAAAATGAATTATAGTAATTAAAAATACTAAACATGTGGGCTGTGTCCAAAGCTTATGCAGATGACTTGTTGCTGTGCTGCCCTATCAAGTAATGCCTCTGTAGGCAGCGTTTGTGCAGAAGGTACCTTCAAAAACTGATTTCAGACAGGCTTCTGAGGTAGCATAATAGTTTAATGATCTAACTAAAGGAATGTTTATTTAACACTAATAATGTCTCACTAAAAATGACATCAAAAGTAGACATGACATGATTATTGGCTTATTGGACTCTTATTTAGCTTTTGGATGCAGCCATGAAATATACAAGTTACCTGGTTTTGTAACATCCCAGAGCTCTCTGATGACTGTCAAAGGCACCTGTCCAACACTCAGAGCTCCAACAATTATAACAATATCATATGTTTCTAAGACAATGGAGAAAAAAATGCATGCTTTATGATTTAGGTTATTAGTTATAACATCCAAAACATGGGTGAATCAAAATATGGATTCCTTATGTGCAGAACGTCTTAAAAGCTGAACCAACAAATTCTTTTTAACAATGTTCTGGTTTTAACAACCCTGTAACTGGTTATCTTTTTTACAACAGTCCGAAATTGCAACATGATATCCAAACAGACATCTCTGATAAGAAAATGCAGATTACATTTTGAAGGTAAAAGCCCAAAACATTAAAGTCCACAGTGTGGTTACCAGCTTCAACAGGAATTTCATCTTGACCGAGGAGGCATTGCGTAAGCTGCTGATAAAGTCCGGTTTTCTTTGCGACCTCCAGCATCTTCAAACTTCCATCTAGTCCAACAAAGTGACGAAATCCCATTTTCTTCATCTTTCCTCAAACAAGTGGGATTGAGAAATAAATCACTCTTTGCTTTAGCAGGTGTATCACGTTTTCTTGTGCCCACCAGAATTCAAATAAATCAATGCTTACATGTGCAGAGGCCAGGCCTGTTCCACAGGCCACGTCTAGGACAGCGGCCTTCTCTCTGTCACCTCTGAAAAATGAGCTCACACACTTAGCTGCTAACAAGGGGGCACGGTAATCCAGCAGCGCTACATCCTGAGAAAGCAAATCACAGATGAAATAGATTTACCAGAAAAAGTGCTGGAAAAAGTACTGGTGCCTAAAGTTTACCTGCTCATAGTTCTCAGCCCAGGTATCATAGAAGCCGACCTTATCCTGGGCCCCTGTGTTTTTATGGGCAGACAGGATCACATTCCTCACATCAGAAAAGGTCCGACTGCTGTTTGCCATTCTTTTAGGAAAAAATACACAGCTTCTGAATATTTTTATGACCTCTTTACAAGTCCATGCATTTTTTTTTTTTTTGAACAATGTGTTTATTGTTTTTGATTATGCAAGACAGGTAACAGTCCATGCATTTTTATGATGTTTGTATAAATGTTAAAGGGTATATGTACACATACAGATGTACTGCAGATTGCATTTGGATAAAATCATGCATATATGCATTTGTAAATATACAGTTGTAGTCAAAAGCTTACATACACCTTGCAGAATCTGCTAAATGTTTCACTAAAATAATACAAAATGCATGATCAAAAGCATGTTATTTTTTATTTAGTACTGACCTGAATAAGATGTTTCACATAAAAGACATTTACATAAAGTCCACAGGAGAAAATATTAGTTGAATATATAAAATGACCCCGTTCAAAAGTTTACATACACTTAATTCTTAACACTGTGTTGTCACCTAAATGATCCATTTGTGATAGTTTTTTGTGATAGTTGTTCGTGAGCCCCTTGTTTGTACTGAAAAGTTCCTTCAGGTCCCACAAATTCTTTGTTTTTTCAGCATTTTTGTGTATTTGAACCCTTTTCTACAATGACTGTATGATTTTGAAATCCATCTTTTCACACTGAGGACAAATGAGGGACTCATATGCAGCTATTACAGAAGGTTCAAACACTCACTGATGATCCAGAAGGAAAAACAATGCAATAAGAGCCAGGGGTGTAAACTTTTAAACAGAATGTAAATTATTCATATTTTGTTTTCCATTTAGTACTGCCCTTCAGAAGCTACAAAAGATACTTGCATGTTTCCCAGCAGACCAAATAAGTTAAATTTACCCTAATCTTCAAATTCAAAAAGTTTTCACCCCCCGGCTCTTAATGCATCGTGTTTCCTTCTGAAGCATCAGTGAGCATTTGAGCCTTCTGTAATACTTGCATATGAGTCCCTCAGTTGTCCTCAGTGTGAAAAGACATATCTCAAAATCATACAGTCATTGTTGGAAAGGGTTTCAAATATACAAAAATGCTGAAAAACCAAATAATTTGCGGGACCTAAAGGATTTTTTTGAAGGACAGCAGGACAAACAAGGGACTCATGAACAACTATCACTAAACAAACAGACAAACAAAAAAAAAAAAACAACACAGCTGTGGATTATTCAGGTAAATTCAACTATTATTTTCTCTTGTGCACTGTATTAAAACATCTTTTATATGAAATATCTTATTTAGGTCAGTACCAAATGAAAAATAACATGCATTTTGTATGATCTCTCTTATTTTGGTAAAATAATTAACTTTTTGCAGATGTAAGGTGTATGTAAACGTTTGACTTCAACTGTCTACATGCAAATATATGACACTTATGTCACATATGTACATAAAACGTCCAATAAAACATAACACATTCAACCAATTTAATAAACTACGTTTAAAACTATGATAACAATTTACTTAAACATCAGTTCCTCATTTAAATGTTATTTAAGTAAGTGCACATAAATCCAAAGTGTAGTATTAAAAATTCCTTAAATTCTTCGTCCTTCCGTTAGAGGGCGGCAAAGAAAATCAACAAAGTATTCCAAACTCCCTATCCAACACATTCTACTCAAGATAACATCAGATTTATATTCCACAACCGCCCGACTTATGGTTTAATAAGAAAATGGACGCTTTTGAAGAGTTTTAAACACTTTTCGGCCGTTTTATACTGATTTCCATGTAGGGGAACACACCAAATCCGGTTTGCATTGTTGTGGTTTAGCGGAGAGACTGGAAACTCCTAGCCGTGGATCGGGCCTGTTTCAGCACAGAACCTATTCGAGGTAACTGATTGATATTTAGCTGCTTTCATTCCTAAATCTTTAAGAATATATACTCAAAAATATTTTCTTTATCGTTTAATGTGACGTTTCGCCGCTGCAAACGGAAAAATACGCTAGCGTAATGGTTTATGTTAGGTTTTGAGAGAGAAATTCAAGCTTTTTTAAGTCATATACTTCTTGCTCCCTTGCTATAACACGGTAGACTGTGTCTAACTTATAAAGAATGAAGACTAAAAATGTTTTCCGTGAAAATAATATATCTTTACTGTACAGTATTGTATGTAAATAATCATTAGCGTGTATGCTACTTACCTGTGGTCGTCTGACTTCATGCATCTGCCATGTGAATTGTGAATGTAGCATGTATTGATAGATACATTTATAATAATGCAAAGGAGGTGAAGTATTTAAGTATTATTTTACATTACTTAAAAAGTATGTTTATACATTGCATAAATACGCTTATAATTTATTAGTTGTTCTGTCTTTATTTATCTTTTTAATTATTAATATTTCCACCGTCTGTTGTTTATGAATAAATATATTACTTACTTTGTAAAATGTAAAATATACTTGACTTTAACAGTAATTCTTTGTTTTCAGGTGCTTACGAAGTCACAATGTCAATTTTGGGTTTGAAAAAGAAGCAACCAAAGACTTTTAAAGTCAAAGTCAGCACTATGGATGCTGAAATGGAGTTCAGTTGTGAGGTAAACATGTATGAACATACAAAACTGTGTGTTTTGGTTTCTGTCTGCCTGCGTTATCATGTTTTTTTTTATGTTTGTCTATGTCTTATAGGTCAAATGGAAAGGGAAAGATTTGTTTGACCTGGTGTGCCGGACTATCGGTTTGAGGGAAACGTGGTTCTTTGGTCTTCGATACACAGTAAAGGACACTTATGCCTGGCTGAAGCCTGATAAACGGGTGAGATGTGATGGCAGTGCAATGCAAACAGATACTTATAGTGATATAAAGTAATAAAGGAATACTTAGAAAATGTTTTTAAATCCATCTAGGTTCTGGATCAGGAAGTTCCGAAGGACTCTCCGATAACATTTCATTTTCTGGCCAAATTCTTCCCCGAGAAAGTTGAGGATGAGCTCGTTCAGGAAATTACTCAGCACCTCTTCTTCTTACAAGTATGTGGGAGTTGTTCTTGTGAATCTGGCATGATTTCTGTCCATGATGGTCTTTTCCGCTCTACAGAAATCTCTTTTTGGGTTTTGCAATGATTTATCTTGTTTTTTTGAGCAAAGTTCTTCTAGAGTTGAAATGAAGACTCTTCTCGTTTCTTTACCAAGGTCAAAAAGCAGATACTAGATGAGGAGATATTTTGCTCTCCAGAAGCCTCTGTTCTTTTGGCGTCATATGCTGTTCAAGCCAAGGTAGGTTTTCAATACCGGTGTTTAATCAAAGGGTGCATCTAATAATATAGCGTCTGTTAAATATTTCCCATTTGTCTTCCTTGCTGCAGTATGGGGATTATGATCCAAACTTTCACAAGCCAGGCTTCTTAGCTCAAGATGAACTCTTGCCCAAAAGAGTGAGTAATGGCTGTATTATTCGAGAATGGCTTCATTTATCAATCTCCAGCATTTGCATTCATTAGCATGAATTGTGTGTTTGGTTTCTGTGCTTTATTTTCCAGGTGCTGATGCAGTACCAGATGACACCAGACATGTGGGAAGAAAAGATAACAGCTTGGTATGCCGAACACAGAAACATCACAAGGTAAGACATATGCATGTGCATATCTTGTTGCATGAGTGTAAACCGTAGTGCACATAAAAGACACAGTTTGTTTTGTTTGTAGGGACGAGGCTGAGATGGAGTATCTAAAAATAGCACAGGATCTAGAGATGTATGGAGTTAGTTACTTTTCTATTACCGTAAGTCTCTTTTTTTTTTTTTTTTATTAAAATAGAAAAATGCAAAATTAAAAGCATTTAGTTGTCTATGGTTGTCTCAGAATTTTGGATTCCACTGTGTTTATTGCTTTTCAAAACTGAGATCACTTGGAAGGATTACATTTCTTTTGGTATATTTTTATGTACACTATCAGTCAAAAGTTTAGGAACAGTAAGATTTTTAATGTTTATATATATATATTTATTGATTTATTTATTTTTTAAAGAAGCTTCTTTTGCTCACCAAGCCTGCATAATTTTCTATTTGAATATATTTTAAAATGTAATTTATTCCTTTGATCAAAGCTAAAATTTCAGCATCTTTACTCCAGTCTTCAGTGTGACATGATCCTTCAGAAATCACTCTAATATGCTGATTTGCTGTTCAAGAAACATTTAATAATATTATTTTTATTATCAATATTTAAAACAATTGAGTATTTTTTTTTTTCCAGGATTCTTTGATAAATAGAAAGATACAAAGATCAGCATTTTTCTGAAATAAAAAAAAAAAAAACTTTTGCAGCATTATACACTATACCATTCAAAAGCTTGGAGTCAGTATACATTTTTTTTTAGAAGATTTCTATTTCAGATCAATGCTATTCTTCTGAACTTTTCTATTCCTCAAAGAAACCTGAAAAATTATACTGTTTTCAACATAATAATAATAATAATAATAATAATAATAATAATAATAAAATGTTTTTTTGAGGAGCAAATCAGAATATTAGAATGATTTCTGAAGGATCGTGTGTTCAAAAATTCAGCTTTGAAATCACAGGAATAAATTGCATTTAAAATATATTCTAGTGCTGCCAAGCGATCAATCGCATACAGAATAAATGTTTGAGTTTGCCTAATAAATGTGTGTGTAATTATGTATATATTAATACATACAAATTAATGTATATATTTAAGAGAAATGTTATTTATGTACAAAATATTTTTATTTATATATATAACATAAATTATATAAAAATAATAATAAATACATACTGTATACTTGTAAATATTTCTTAAATATATACATGAAAGTGTTTGTTTTTATACATACATAATAATTACACACAGTATACACACACATACTAGGCAAACTCAAACTTTTATTTTGTATGTGATTAATCGCGATTAATCGTTTGACAGCCATGATATATTCAAATAGGAAACAGTTATTTTAAATAGTAACTATTTCAAAATGTTACTGTTTTTCCTGTACTTCGGATCAAATAAATGCAGACTTGGTGAGCGGAAGAGACTTCTTTAAAAACATTAAAAATCTTACTGATCAAAAACTTTTAACTGATAGTTTATACTGTGTGTAGTTATCACCAAATTATATAAGATGAATTAAATCTCTATTAAATCTCACAGCAAAATAAGAGGGATACAGAGCTGCTTCTTGGAGTTGATGCTCAGGGTCTTCACATCTACAGCCCCAACAACAAGCTCAGCCCCAACAAATCCTTCCCCTGGAGTGGAATCCGAAACATCTCGTACAGCGAGAAAGAGGTTGGGAAAAGAGAAATTCCTGACCAAAAATATAAACGATAATACAAAATTGCTCAAACAAACCATATGTGTCTCTTCTCAGTTTACTATCAAACCATTGGACAAGAAAAAAGAAGTTTTTAAATTCTACTCATCTCAGCTCAGAGTTAACAAACTGGTGAGTTACTTTTTTAAGTGTTTCTGTAGTAAGTGTTTCAAAATAGTTGTTAATGTCATTTGTATAATTAGATCTTACAGCTGTGTATTGGGAACCATGACCTATTTATGAGGAGAAGGAAGGTGGATTCCATAGAGGTGCAACAGATGAAGGCACAGGCCAAAGAAGAGAAGGCCAGGAAAAAGGTCTGACATTTCACTTCCCTTCATTAGTTTAATGTTTATTGTCATTAACTTGGTTCATTTTAAACATTAAAGGTATAGTTTACCCAAAAATGAAAATTCTGTCATTAATTACTCGCCCACATGTCATTCTAAACCTGTAAGACCTTTAAGATATTTTTGATGAAATTCGAGAGATTTTTTTGATCCTGCATAGACAGCAATGCAACTGACATGTTCAAGGCCCAGAAAGGTGGTAAGGACATTGTAACTACATCGTTATTGTTATTTGTGCACTAAGAAAACAAAAATAAAGACTTTATTCGACAGTTTCTTCTCTTCCTTGTCAATCGACACATATTCACAAGAATACCACGATGCATGCTTGTGGTGCTGCTGAAAATGTATTTAGTTTGTGTGATCTTGTATTATCTTGTGCACAATCTCTATCATTGTCTTATGTGTGTGCGTGTGTGTGTGTGTTTAGGTTGAGCGTCAGATTCTTGCACGGGAGAAGCAAATGAGAGAGGAAGCGGAGCGAGCGAAAGAAGAGATGGAGCGTCGCCTGTTCCAGCTTCAGGACGAGGCTCGAATGGCCAATGAAGCTCTAGTGAGGGTTTTGCCAAGCTTGAAATTGAGTAATGCCAAATAGTTTACTTTCTGTTCCCCGCCAGCTTGTAATATATGTCCTCATAGCCCCGGCGGTATAAAAGTATGTGGTCCAGACGTAAATTTGAGATGAACCGTGGAGCTATTAAGGTCCAAACCATTGTCCTGGACTCCCATTAGAATTCCATCCATGCTCTGAGACTTCCTGAGCCTGATCCGGTAAGCCGTTCTTATCTGTCTCCTTTTTTTTGCAGCTGCGCTCTGAGGAGACAGCCGACCTTCTGGCGGAGAAAGCCCAGATCGCAGAGGAGGAGGCCAAACTACTGGCCCACAAAGCAGCTGAAGCAGAACAGGAGAGGCAGAGGCTGGAGGTCACAGCCCTCAAAACCAAAGAGGAGAAGAGACTCATGGAACAGAAGATGAGAGAAGCCGAACAACTGGCGGTTAAGCTTGTTGAGCAATCAGAGAGGAGGTGGGTCAGTAGGGTTGTCACTAGGGATGCACCGAAAATTATCCGATGAAAATTGCATTTTTATTTTTTGACTGAAAAAGAAAAATGGCCAAAAATATAAGCCAAAAATATATACCACAGCTCTCTGCCTGGCAGTGTTCTGCATGCAGATTTCACTCTCCCTCTAGCTGTTGTCACTGTGTGATGCTCCACTCAATATTGAGTTGCTCCTAGACCATGCGATTGCTCCACTTGTTTACTGGTCATGCTCGCCAGAAAAGCAAAGTCCACTCAAATAATGCACGACAGGAAATTTCTATGTAGTATACTTGAAGAGTTTGGTTCCAAAATGCTCCAAAATGTTTTTTTTTTTTTTTTACAGAATTGAGTTCCTGGCAAAATCAGTATTGTATCTGGTCGGTATTGAAAAGGCAGTTTTTAATTTTACGCAAAATGCGATATCCGCCGTGTTATTTTGTCATGTTTTCTCCCTATCTTTCCAAACCGCGATAAAACGCCAGTCTCCCTTCTCTGCAAAATGCTATACATCCGCTCAGCCAATCACAGCGCACCATTTCACGCATTGTAAACAGTAAAGGCAGCGCTTTAAATACACCCCGCATCTCTTGTAGAGAGAGTGTAAATAAGAGATTCATTGTGCAGTGTAGAGAGTTTAGTTGATTATAATGGAACTTTGTGAGATTGTGATGAACTAAGATGAGTGACAGCTTTTAATGATTTTTAAGGGAGTTTGTAAATGAGATACTGATTTAATACAACAGTTAAATAACAAGAAGTTAATATTAAGTGACTAACATTGTCTGACTGTAACACTGTTGCCTGATTTTGCTCTATTTCGTTGAAACAAAGTCACAACTAAGCCGCTGCGCATCTCTATTCAAACACAGCTGTGTTGTCAGTTATCCAAAACAGCGCCGATCGGATGGGAAATTTCTGTGGGTGATTTACTAACAATGCGCAAATACATAGATGCAACATCTCATTTACAAATTGACCATTGCAATATACCAAGCACAGTGCAGATTAGTGTAGTTGCAAATAAAGAAGCCACAGTACATTGAAAAGAACCAGAGGCCAAAAAATTTTGGTTTGTTAGAAGTTTTGATAGACTTGGTTTTGTATGACTCCTAGTTGAGGGTTCCAAGTCGTCTGAAGCAAATTAAAAATAACATGGCTTGGCAAATGATATGTTTGAATAATGTGTTCTTCTGGCATTCCAAATAAATTAATACATGTGGAAAAAAAATCTTCTCCATTCTACCACATGCTCTCTGTTCCCTTCGGTGCTTCCTCCTAGCAACAATAATTGCAGCCATTTCAAGCACAAAATAGTTTAAGACATGCTTTTTGGGGCATTAAATAATGGCCCAACTGCCAGTAATTTGAAGAGCGGAAACGTTAGTAAAATGCTTTGCGTGCTTCATTTTAATACTCTCCTCCCATAAATTTTGCGTCTGAAAGGGAAACTCCTGCAAATGCATATTCAGTAAGGTCAGGCGCTAAAATAACTGTGTCCATGCCTTTTCAGCACTAATTTTTCACTGTGTGTCTTTAGTAAAACCTGACAGTACATTTTTAACGCCAAAAGACGGTTTGCGCTGGCACAAGCTGTTGGTAAAACTGTCCCTTAATATGTTTTCTGTCCAATTTTATTGTGTTGCTTTAATTAAAGGGGTCATCGGATGCCCATTTTCCACAAGTTGATATGATTCTTTAGGGTCTTAATGAAAAGTCTATAATATACTTTGGTTAAAAATTCTCAATGGTAGTGTAAAACAACACCCTTTTTACCTTGTCAAAATGAGCTCTGCAAAAATCAACCCATTCTGATGGATTGCTCCTTTAAATGCAAATGAGCTCTGGTCGCCCCGCCCTTCTCTGGATGAGCTGTGCTCTGAGAGATTGTTTACTTTAGCTGCATTTAGCGCGTTTAGCCGCGAAACTTGCTAACTAGCACGTTATTAGGAAAGGTGATTGCAGAGATTCATTTAAAAAAAAAACCCTTATGCTCACTTCTGCTGTAGGTGAAGCTGGATCACAAATGATTTGCATGAACATGGACGCATTTATGTAGATTGGGAAGCGCATTCCCTTCACAAACAAACGTAATCCACTGCATCTTCAGATGTGGGGAGTAAATGACAACCACTATGTTCATTATTACATCCAGCAACACAACACCTCAATCGCTCAATCTGAGATATTCTTGTCTAACTTACATCCCTGCTCCAGCATCGAAACAATGGAGGTCGGACTGTTACAGCTGATTTAGGGCAGGTCTGAGGTAAGACGCTCATGTCAATCAACTATTGTGGGAGTGGCCTCTGTCTGTGTTATGCCGCACCGACAGGCATCTGAGAATGGCTCAATTTGAAAAAGGGGATATTATTTTTACAGATTAATTAAAAACCACTGCATGGATTTTTATCATTATAGGGTAGATTTGTACATACACTGCCAACACACATTAATGTTCAAACAACATGTAAAAGTGAACTTTGCATCCGATGACCCCTTTAAAAGTATGGTTATTTTATTGGCTTGTATTTTTGAATTCAGTATCATTAAATTAAAAAGTAATTTTTTATATTATATAATTATTATAAATAATTATTAAAAAGTATTCTTGATTTTCAGTTTTCGGCCAAGGCATCCAGAAGTTTCGGTTTCGGTATCAACCCAGAATTTTAATTTCGGTGCATCCCAAATTCATACCAATATGTGTGAAAATTCTAGATACTAATTTCATTATCATGTTAACGAACACACTTCTTGGGTAAAAAGTTGAATATTAAAATACACTGGCCAAAAGTAATATTAAGATTTTTAAAAATGTTTATGAAAAAAAAAAATCTCTTTTGCTCTCCAAAGCTGCAATTATTTTATAAAAAAATATATTAAAAACATTAATATTGTGAAATTAATATTACTATTTAAAATAACTGTTTTCTATTTTAATATATTTTAAAATGTAATTTATTCCTGTAGTGACAATGCTGAATTTTCAGCATCATTACTTCAGTCTTTAATGTCACATAATCCTTCAGAAATTATTCTAATATGCGGATATCCTGACTTGGTACTCAAAAAAAAAAAAAAAAAAAAAACATTTATTTTTCTTCAATCAAAAATTGAAATTAGTTTTTGATGCTTAATATGTTTATGGAAATCATAATACACTACCATTCAAATGTTTGGTATGTACAAAAAAGAAAAGAAATTAATACTTGTATTCAGCAAGGATGCCTTAAATTGATCAGAAGTGACAGTAAAGATGTTTATGATGTTACAAAAATAATCTGTTTTAGATAAATGTTCTGTTCATGAAGGAATCCTGAAAACATTATCATGGTTTCCAAAACAATATTAGACAGCAAAAGTTTTCAACATTGATAATAAGAGCCATTAATAATAGAGCCCCAATAGAAATTGAGCATCAAATCAGCATATTAGGATGATTTCTGAAGACTCATGAAAACTAAAGACTGGAGTAATGGCTGCTAAAAACGTAGTTTTGCCATAACAGCAATAAATAGAACTTTAAACACTTTCAAACATTCTTAATCATTACAAAATGTTGGCCTCCCGTGTAAATATTAATTTACATAAAACAATAGCTTGTAGCCTTCTGTTATTCTTTCTTAGTTTTTTAAATTAATTATTCAAGTAAACATAAATTAGGTGCAGTGAGTGGTCTTTTAATTTAGTTTTTAATATTAAAACCACACTCAGTTTTTCTTCATTAAAAGTTTTAGACAAAGAAATGAATAATACTTTTGGAAAATGCTGTTATGCTAAAATACTTAACACACAGTGCTGTGATTTTTCTAACCAGAATCAAGTATTACAAACAGACATTTAATTAGAGAAGTTCAATTGTTTTGTTTTTTTGTGGCGTTTAGATTAAAGGAGGCAGACCACCTGAAACAGGATCTGAACGAGGCTAAAGACGCTGAACGGAGGGCAAAGCAGAAACTCCTGGAAATCACCAAAACAACATACCCTGTAATGTTGCTGACATGTAACACAAGTATTCTGCTGTTTGTCCTTTTTATAATGTTTTTAAAACATATAATTTGTGTCATGCACTCAGTTAATAGCGGCATACTCTAGTCCTCCTCCACCCACTGGGCCAGAGTCTCCAGAAATGGCTGTAGACATGGGCAGCTCCATCAGAATGGACTTCAAGGACTCAGATATGAAAAGACTTTCAATGGAGATTGAGAGAGAACGGTACGCGCTTGATCACATTCTGTCTAATGAACTATTAAAAAAAATTAAGCTGAATATATGCTGCTGTCTCCTTGTGTGTGTTTCAGGCTGGAGTACATGGAGAAGAGCAAACATCTTCAAGACCAGCTGAAGGAGCTCAAATCAGAGATTGAATCCTTGAAGTTGGAAGAGCAGCAACAGGCTGGACTCTACAGTCTCAGGAGTTACGCTGAACCTCCTTATATTCCCCACAGCAATGTAAGAAACACTCAGACATACTTAGGGCCCTATAATTTCCATGAAGTGGAAAGCGCAAACGCAATCGTGGAATCCAGTCATAAAAATGACTGTATAATGCGGAATGTCAAGGAATTTGCCACATTTTGGATGAATAAATCAAAAGTAGGTCAGTACACTTAAATCAAAACACCATGCGGACTAGTGTCTGTGAATATTGCGCCACAAAAACACTATGCAAATATGAATGCTGCATATTCTGAGTGTCTCTGCGTGAATGAATGAATGAATCGCTTACTAAACGTATACTGAAGTGTGCGTGATGCTCGCTGTGTTTTTAGCCTCTGCCGCCTCAATGTGAGTACATGAATGCATAAACATAATCTCTAGAACTGCTCTGAGAGTCACTACGTGAGCATTTTACAGAAACAGGAACTTAAAGGTCTTCACAGCAACCCATCAAAATACAAGTTAGGTTTAACATAAACTGTGACAGAAATATATTACTTAATGTAATATTATTACTATTACTAATAAGGAATGTTTACATAAAAATTATTCATTTACCAGAAAAATACATAATGCAGTAAAATAAATAAATAATAATTATAAAAAAATGTGTGTGTGTATATATATGTATATATATATAATATGAAATATTTTGATTATTAAAATTGAATGAAACCATTAAAATAGAATCTATAAAATTAATTAGATTTAATAGGGCATCATTTTTTTTTTTTGTTAAAATAAATAGCTTTTTCAATTAATTACACAAGGCTTTTTGATTAATATTTTTTTCATTTAAAACAGTCTTGAAAAATGTAAATGGAAAAAATGGAATTAGGAAAATAATAACAGAATTTAGGAAAAATAAAACTGATTTCGGCCCTACATACTGAATGCTCACTGCAACAAATTTATTGGAAAATAATCAATGTTACATGGTTAATTGATATATCAAACATTTTGGGGTTGAATTCACTGCAAAAATAACTAAACCAGCCATTTAAAAATGTTGAGGTCAGTAGAATTTTTTTTTTTTTTTTTTTTTTTTTTTTTGGAAAGAAATTAATACAGTCAGCAAAAATGCATTAAATGTTTTAAAAGTGATTTTTTTTTTTTTTTTTAATGTTACGAAAGATTTCTGTTTCAGATAAATAAAGTAATTTCTATTCTTCTAACAATACTGAAAAAAATGAATGAAATAAAGCAGCACAACTGTTTTTACACTGATAAAAATAATGTTTTTAGCACTAAATCAGCATATAAGAATGATTCTGAAGGATCGTGACACCGAAGACTGGATAATAATGCTGAAAATTCAGCTTTGCATGACAAGAATAAATTACATTTTACAATATATTAAAATAGAAAATGGTTATTTTAAATTGCAATAAATCTGCACAATTATACAGTTTTTAATTTTTGATTTAAATAAATTTAGCCTTGGTGAACATGAGACTTCTTTCAAAAATACAAAAATCTTACTGACCTTTCTGATATAATAAATAGACTGAAAGGGATGTCTCTTATGCTCACCAAGGCTGCTTTTATTTGTTAAAAATGTGGATTTTAAGTAATTATTTATTGAGTTATTATAAGTATGTAAAGTTTATGAAGTATATGGGTTTAGAAATTTGACTACTTGCACTGACCTTCAAAGTGGATGTTTGCTTTCAATTTGCATGAATGTTTTAATAAAAAACGCCCCCCCCCCCCATAATAAAATAGTTAGCATTCCCCAAAAGACTGTAACAGTGTTCTGTCTGTTGCAGAGAAATTCTGCCTACATGGCTCAGATGGCCTTCTACGAGGAAGTGTGAAAGAACAATCCACTCTCTGTTTTGGGAGCAGGAGCGTCTGGAGGAGCAGTTTGCAGCTATCACTGAAGCATGCATGTACACCAAAAATGCAGCAACCTCATATACTGTGCTTTTAAAATTAATATATTTCTTTTACATTTTTTTTTGGGTTTTGTGTACACCTCAAGTCATGTTTTACTACGACCACAAATTATTTGGCACTTTCAAGCACATGAAACTGTGTGTTTGTTCACATGCCAAAAATGTTTGCTGGAAATGCAAGGTATTAAGGGACATTTCTAATACAGATAGTGCCTTCAGAATGATCAAGGTTGGAACGCCACCAGAAATACTAGGATTTAGAAAGTATTTTCTATTACTTTCTCCTCCTATTCATTTCCTATGGGATGCGTGATCAGTTTAACACTAGGTGCCTTTAACACGCCTGCAATATCAACGAATGTCAATTCATTTTATGTATTTGCATGTTTTCAACTGTGGATTGTCTTTTTCTATTGTTTTTTTTTTTTCTTGGTGCTTTTTAAATATGTAGATGATGGATATTTCCCAGTACACCCCAGTGCCTTTTGCAAAAGCTTGCACTACTCATTGGGCTGAATGATTCTCTACCGTTGCACTCTTTTTCTGGTCGTATAACCCGCTCGACAAGCGCGTCGGCTGTAACTACTCTATCATATTCAGGAACAGAGGTAGATTGATGGCCTCTCTGTTTATAAATGTGCTGTACTCATCCATTTTGGCTGAAGACTTAGACTCGGAGTGTGTTTTGAATCCTTGACAGTTTTTGATATAGTGATACACAGGCAGATTTATTGGTTTATCTGCCGTTTTCTATTCCTAAATCAACTGACGCCTTGGACTTAGTGTTATGATCATGAGCCATGTTGGCATTTCAGCACATTTACATCTGAGTAACATTTCAGATCTTGTTTTTTTTTCCCCATTCAAAAGTAGTTTTTTGATTTTTATTAGAGAACGTCAGAATGTCCTTTGTTTCAAAATGCAAAATGTATCCATTTTTGAATGTTTGAATGCTTTTGGTTATAAAGACAGTGCTGAAATGTTGATGTGAGACGAACGTGTGTGCTCATATTTAAAGGGATGAGTTGTTAATGTTGGAGGAGTTTTAAGGTTGTTATGCCTCGTTACAGCGGATTGTGTATTTAGCTGCATTAATGGATTTTGACGCAATATGTTTTGTAAATACACTACATGCATTGCTAAGTCTTAGTTTAAGTAGTGCAAAACATTCCTGTTATCCTCAGCATGATTGTGCACATTAGCTTAAGATGTCTTAGGCAATTATTCATGTTTTAATGAATGCCACAACCAAGTTTGTGTTTGTCTTTATCCATCTGCACCACATAAACAACCTTGTTTTTGCATTAATTTCATAACGTCATTATCAACAAGGATTGTTTTCACTTGTGTTTGATTGAAACACCTATCAGAGCACAAACTGCCTTTGTTTAATAATTGTGCCATGGATTCAGACACAGATTGTCCATATGAATGTGGACAAACGGCAATCTCGTGCAGTGAATTGTAAACTGATATACAAATAAACTGCAAAGATGCATTTAAGAGTTTTTGTGCTTTGTGTTTGTCTTCTAAAGTATGTACTGTGGAAAAACAAGAGACTAAAACACAGAAATCCAATTTGTACATCAAACTATTTATCTCTCACTTGTTTGTGTTTATCTACAGAACATCCAGTGCTTAGTTGTTTATCTCTTGAGGTTAAAGTACGATGTGAACATAGTTTTGTAGTGTCTCACCATATGAAAAAGTTCCAGTCGCTGCCAAAAGAGGGCGAAATAAACCACTTTATGCTGCTGAATAGCTCTTACAACGTTTTCTACATTTGATTTCGCTCTTTATTGAGCTTTAAAAAGAGAACGAGGTTCTTTCTTTTAAAAAAATGATTAGTGATGTTCAAATTACATTTTTAAAGAGTCTCAAAAGTTTTCTCTTTGTATTTGTTAGCCTACATGTTGCTAGCCTCAGTTAACTCATGAATATGATACGGTTTCCTAAGTCATATCCTATTCTTCAACGCGAAATAAGCCTATGAGCAAGACTTCCGGTTCATTAGCCGCATAACGAGAAGAATAACAACGTGCAGTGAACAGCAGAATTTTTTTGCACTACAAACCAATGTGTTCATAATTAAGATAATACATTACAATAACACGGTAAGAAACCATTTTGCAATATCGAGCGGCAAAACCAGCTGTTTTGTAGCGTTACAGCTAAAAATAGCTGGACGCTGATAAGACCGGAAGCCAGACCCATAAAAAGTACTAATGGCCGCGCCCACTCTTACCTGAAGAAAAAGGTGGATATTGGGGATTGAAGTCCCAGCTGGGGTGGTTTCATGGTGGTCCGGTGGAAGCTTGTTTGGTTTATAATTCAAATGTTGATAGACCATCTGTTTCTAAGACCTTGTGTTGTCTTCTGGGACACAGGAAAACATCAGCAAGAAAAAGGTTAGTACTTGTTAAACAGTCGAGTGGTTATGAAGCTCAGAAAGTGTTTAATTTTTCATTCTTACACAAGTTAAAGAGCAAACAACCTCACTAATGGCTGTTCATTGAAAATTTATAAGGCATGATAAAGTTATGGTAAGGTAACAATCGAATAAATTTCACAAACATCCTCCTACTTTTATTACGATAGCATAACTAGCACATTTCAATCCACTGACGTGTTTGGATTTTTTTTATTGCATTTGTATTTTATTACTTTGCATATTTTTTTATTTGCTGGCGCTCTGAGGTTTTATGATAAAGGAAAATGCTCTTCTTTGATTTAGAAGTTATGGATAGTTATAAGAGATTTGTAATGATGCATCTGAGGCCTGTTATATTTTTCTGGTGGCTACAACAACAATCAGATCCACCCACAAATATTTAATGTACAGTGAAATATGGATGTGTCCAAAGCTGTATATTTTATCATGCATTATCATACATTACGCATTCAAGGCCATCTGGCAAGTAGTTGAAAGAAGGTGGAAATCTTGAGGAAAATCCAACTTGGTGTTGAGGATTAGAACTAATTATATTACTTTCAGAAATTCCATTAGATGCGAGTTAGAGATGCAAATTGCTTTGAAGGACAGTTTTGAAACAAAGCCCAGAATAGCATATGAGTAGGCCTATGCATAAAGTGATCCAGATATTATTAACAAACACACCAAATCAGTACATTTACTTTATGTAGTGAGATAACACTATTAATTGTAAACATGCAAAATTTGTTATTATTTTTTATTCACACCGGTTAGCTTTTAAAAAATTTAACATTTATAAGTTAATTTTTATGTCATTTTATTTAGTTTTCTTTAATTCTATATTAGTCAAACTATTAAGTAAAATTAAAAAGTATTTATATATATATATATAATTTTATATTCATTGTATTCATATATTTTATATTAATTTTATATTCATTAATATATATATTTATATATTATTTACATTTTATTTAAAATGTAATATATAATATAATTAAATTTACATTAGAAAGTAAAAATATTTTAGAATATTTTAGATATAAATTCTGAATTATAATTGAATATTTATTATAACAACATTATATAACAATATATGTAAATATATTAATTCAAACTGTGTACATATATTATTATTACTTATGCTATATTTAAATTGATATCAATTAGTATATATTTCTATATTATTTACATTTTATTTTTAATATATATATATATAATATATTTAAATATATACATTTATTTATATATGTATTAATTGAATTTGCTTTAGAAAAAGTTAAAGTATTTTATATTGTGTATATAAAATCAACAATATATAATCTAAAATAATTTAACGTATAGATATTTATATTTATATACATTAAATATATATTATTTAGGTTTTTCTTTACATTTTTAATTTCTACAATTTTAAATTAGTAACCATTAGTTTTTATATATTTTATTTTATGTACACATGCACACGCACACACACACATACACACACACACACACACATCTATCTATATATCTCTTATAAATATATATCCTAATATATAAATAAATTTAAAATAAATGTAATACATAATATTATAATATATAAACAAATATTTATAAATAAAATATAAATGAATAATAATTTATTTAAATATGTTCAAATATATTTATTTAAATATATATAAATATATGTGTGTATGAATTGAATTTGCATTAGAAAAAAGTTAAAGTTTTTAACAATGTTATATATAAATTCTGAATATAATTAAATATTTATTATAATAATATTATATAACAACATATGTAAATATATTAATTAAAACAAACAAACACACACACACCTATATATATAAATAAATAGTTTTTTTTTTCTAATTTATATTCATTAATATATATGTTTCTAATTTAATATAAAGAAATGGACAACAAATTGCATTGGCTATTTTCTTGAGTATAAATGTGCTTATTAAACGTTTTGAACAGTGTAATTAATTTCACTGAAGTGGTAGCTGTTATTTATTTATCGTGTCTTGCAACATTTGTCACTTTTATATTGATTTTTTTTTTAAAACCTGATTTACACAAATCATTAGAGTGTTGCATTATTGTTCACTGGACAGGCACTGAGTGTTTCTTTAGACACAAGCCAAGCATCAAACTGTGAAGGTCACATTTTTGCGCGTTTGCAATGGGGGTTGGGTCCCTCTCTCGTCTGGTCTTTTATTCCAGTATACTTCAGTGTTTAAGCGATGAGTCACCGAGTGTTTTGTACCTCGTATCGCAGGCGCAGGGACATTGTTTCCCATCCAGCGCCTTCATGACTTGCCAGCTTAAAAATGCATGCAGATTTTTTACGGCCCCATCTCCACCACTAATGTGTTTCACATCCCGTGTTGCCCCTGGCAGCGCTCTGCTCAAAAAGTTAGAAAATATGTTTTAAATAGACTTTCCCATCGCAGGTATTTTTGAATATTTGTTTATTTGCAGCGGTAGACACCATTGCCGGCACGTCGCTTTCGCTCGAGGCAGATCGGGAAACATTTTATATTCACGACACTGTGTCATAACACATATCGTTCAGATTGAACACATTTATTTTTCCAAATGCTCCTGAAAACACTTTTGATTCATTAGCCTAACCATTTCAAGTTGGAAAGCTGATGGTTTGCATTTCGAACATGTGCACTTTCCTCACTCAACAGAGCCAAATGACTGGATGTCTTTTCCCACAGCTCATTTCAACTAACTGTTATTTGCTCATCAGTGATTTCCCTCTTTTTTTGGTGCCTAGAACAAGACCCAAATGGGCCCTGTTTGGAAAGCGAGACCTCGCGTCTTCCGGCACGTCCCACATAATAACATTTCCTCTGTTTTGGTTACTAATTAAGACAGACCAAAAAACTCATTAAATTAATGAGGCTGTAAAATGCACACCATTTTCAAACCAGGGAGATTCTTTGCGTCCATTCCAAATGTATAAATCCAATAAACAAGTATATCAGTTGAGTGAACATTCGTAGAAACTTCCTCCCATTTTGTCCTGTTATTCTTTGCTGGCACTGCTGCAAACCCAACAATTTTCATCTTAGCAATTATTAATATAGTAGCTCTGTACTCACATTTCTCTTAATGGTGTATTTAGAAGCAAGATTGCTGATTTGGTCTACTTGCGCAAATAAACAAGACATTATCTCGTAATCTTCAGCTGTGCACTGTCACTATTTTTTCTCTAGGGTGAAACATGATCATTATTGGCTAATCGTTTCATCCACTCCGTGAGACGTCGTTTGGGCTCAAAAATTAAGGTAGTTGATCACTCCGAGGTATGAAAATGTATATGTTAATGAAAAAGAAATGCAGTGTGAAAGACATTAATGGCACGCTTGAAACTGCCTGTTTTTATTGCTCCTCATCCAGAGTTAATGTGTCTCTGGAGATTTCCTGCAAGGCAACCCAGCTGCAAGGTCAGATTCTCACTCTTATTTCTTATTTTCTTTTGAAAGTTTTCATGATGTGGTCAATTCTATAGGAATTTTTAATATGTACACGATTACTGAATTTTAAAGATACGCTCTAGCAGATGAATCCAACACCTTTGCATGGCAACTGGTGACTTATTGGTTTAAATTGTATGTTTTTGTATAAAATTTGTATAACAATTGTACACGTTGTAAAATAGTTATGTTTTCTTATCAGATCCAGATGATTGAAGCATGAAAACCAAAACAAAATTACTTTCAACAACTGTTACTTGGTAATGATGTGAGTTTACAGGGGCATTTCCCCCGAGGAGGCAAGGGAGGCGGTGTCTCCTCCAAAAATTGGATTAGAAAAAAAATGAATAATACAAAAAAAAACAAAAAAACAACGCAAATACAACAAAATATGACATAAAAAGTGTATAAATCACGTTTCTCTAAAGTAAAACTGTCCAACAGCGACACTAGCAGGTAAAGTCACAGTGAGTGTCTGCATCTCTCTTGCCTCAACTGAGCCCATTCAGTTTTAACAGACCCCCGAAAGTGTGCAGTGAGTTTGGTGGGGGGTAATGGACTACTTGCACAATTACTTCTGCGTTCTACTTATTACGGCTCGGGAGTTTCCGGTTAGTGTTCGGCGTTCAACGTTTACCTACATACAGACATTTTCTAATGAGAACGCCAATTATTACTACATTTTAGGGCTGGCATTTCTTAAAAAAACAATTAATAATATTCTCTGCATTAACATGAACTATCTTCAACCTGCTGAAATGTTACTAGAAAAGTATTTCCTTTCCGTATATGCATCTGAATAATAGATAAATATATTTCCCCACTATAATCTGCCGCATTCTCATGAACAGTATTTTTCTTTTACTGATCATATTTCATACCTGTTGAATGTACAGTTTTAAATGAGTTTGACCGATAAACACCCTTATGAAAATTAACCAGTTTTACTATAGTAAAAGTGCCATGTTTTTTTTCCATTTTTACCATTTGTAAAACAACACTTTTACTACAAATAGCCTACCATCATTAAACTATGGTCAGTGTAGACACCTGAGTTATTTGTGGTTATATGGTTTAACTTCAATTGCAATTTTTGGTTTTATTTGTAGTAAAACCATGGCTAATTTGTTTGTGTGCGTTGGTGCTTTTAATCCGAGCCCCTACTGGTTATTCCATTGTTTAAAATGGCTGAATGAATGTTAAACATTAAAATAATTTTTAACAGTAACACGCTGACAGTGCGACTACTTTGAATATTCATATTTTAGCATTAGGCTACATACAATGAAATGATGACAGAATATGACACAAAATAGTGGCTAACATATTTAATACAGATAAATAAAGGTTCATTATGATCTTATTCATCAGATCTCACAAACACTGCAGCGTCACGATTAGGCCACTAGTGTAGAGCACTGACACCCTGTGGTGAAACAATCATGTGTGATTGCAGCCACCGCTTTCTCAGATCGGTTTATGTTGGATTAAAACTTCAAGTTCCGTTGAGTTTGGAAAACTTTGTTAACAGTAATCATCAGAATATCTCTTCTCCTGACTCTGAAAATTTCCGGATTTTGAAATCATCCCGCAAACTCTCATTTTATTAGGCGTTTAAGTCAACTAGATGATTATAGCACACTGAAAATGTACATAACCGGAAATAACTGAGCTGTAATATTTTGAAACGGAAGTGCGTCACGAGGCTCAGTGCAAGCAGTCCATTGAGAATGAATGAGGGAAAAGATACGTTCACGCCATATCAGAATTCACATAATTACGAGATTCCAACTTGTAAAAAGCGTTCACGTCCTCATAGAACTCGTAATTACAACTTGTGAACTGGGAGTCTTCTGACTGAGAGCTACGACTTGTACCACACGACCGCTGTACCACCTGACCAACATAGGCTCTGTTTAGGCAATGATAGTGTTGCCATAGAAAAGCATAATTCCGAGTCTGTGAACAGCTCCATGTAGAACGCCACATGTTGTCATCTCGAAATTACGGGAATCAGATATGGAGTGAACACAGCATGTGCGTGTTCTGTGTTCATGAAAACAGTCTGAATAAACAATATAATGGCCTTAATGGGAAGACTAATAAAAAAGTAAGTAAACAACTTACACACTTAGATATAACCACATAAAAAAAGTCAAAATCAAACTTCAAATGGCCTTGATATAATGTGCCTAACAACTTCACAAATATCCAGTAGTCAGTGGATATTGATGCAGCCAGAAATCGTGTTTTCTAACACTTATGTGTCTGATTTTGACGCCGGGGGAAAATAAATAAAGCAAATTTGCCTGTGAACTAATTTTGTAAATACAAAATAGGTTGGTCTAAACCCCGGTGATCACTTATATCAATGTTATATATATATATATATATATCGTCCTATCGTTCAGCTGAAAAATGTATATAGTTTTTGTCAGTGTTTATTTAAAAAATCAAGTTAAGCAAAATTTAAGATGGTAAATATTTAGAAACTTCCAGGCAGGTGTGTTAAGGCAAGTTGGAGCTAAACTCTGCAGGACACCGGCCCTCCAAGATCAAGTTTGGTGACCCCTGGTGTAAGTAACGTTTATTTAACCAAGAAAATGTGACTGGGACACAATTTTTTTAATTTGGAAAAAAAAAAAAACTTAAAAAATTAGACTTTGCCTCCTCATTTCAGAACACTACTGCAGAAAAAGAATGAAGTTATAATAATAATTCATAATAATTTACACCTTTTGGCCTTATTTGATATTACTATTAATTGTTATGTCTACACTGTAACAAAAAATCCATAAAAAAGGCACTGGTAATTTTCTGCCACTACTTTATTAGTAAAGTTTACAGACATTTCTCTAACTCTACACTCTAAAGTCTGTAAGGTAATGTACTGTGTTAATATGAAGGAATTTTATCAATTTTTCACAGGTGTTTTACTCAGCTTTTTAATTGTTTTTAACTTATTTTACACAGTAAGAAAAACAAAATCTATTGAAAAACATTAAAACTACTGGTAATTTTCTGGCAGGACATTATTGGTTAAGTTTGTGGCCATTTACTTAAACCCTAAAACACAACACAATGCAGTACATAATTCAAATTGCAAGTAACGAATCTGTGAATAATCAATATGTAAAATCCTTTGGTCATATTTACAGACCTTTCTTAAGAGTAAAGGAAATGGCTGTAAATCACCTTTTCCACTTTTCTATGGATAGATGGATTTTTTTCTTACACCGTAGACATAACGATTAATATCAGATAGGGTCAAACAGTTAAAACTATTATGAATTATTATAATAACTTTACTCTTTCTGGTTCTGTGGTTTCTTGGTAGTGATGGAAATACCAAAATTCGAAATAAGAACCCTTTAAAAAACCCTTTAAAAAGTTTTTACGCGCACTTGAGGTGATTTTTGACTTGTGGGAAAAAAGGGTTAATGCGAATAATGGGAGATGGAAACGCATTTTGCGATTAAATTCCTCCATGCGCGCCAAAAAAGGTCTTGTCACTTTGCGTTATGGGATGGAATAACTTGACTAACCGTTCAACCGATCTTGTACCACAGCATCCAAGGCCATGTCCACACTAATACCTTTTCCTTTGAAAACGCATCTTTTTCTCTCCGTTTTGGCCTTCCGTCCACACTGAGACGGCGTTTTTGGTCAAGGAAAACGGAGCTTTTGAAAACGCTCTCCAAAGTAAATAAATTTGAAAACGCCGTTTTGGAATGTGAAAACGGAGGCTTTTGAAAACGATGACGCATGTTTAGTCATGTGACGCATATTGTACCAATAGATATCTATGTTTATACCGGTAATTGTGGATGTTATGGACTATTCACTTTCACACTGCTGCTTAAGATACATTTGTACACTCTTCATATTACAGTCCTAAAAAGATGACAGAAAATGTACTCACAGTTGCTGTCCTGACTCCTGCAGAGACATGGACGCGTCAGTGAATGATGAAATATTTCCGTAAATTTAAATGATCCTGCCAAGAATTGCCTGAAAACTTATTATGTCTGTTCCGTCTGTATAGTTCAGAGTTTTTACGCATGCGCAGTATGGCGAATTTAACGTTTTCCTACGTTTCAGTTTGAATGAGAAACATTTGGAAATCGCTTGAAAACGCTAGTGTGGACGGAGAGCGTTTTAAAACGAAAACTTCTTCAAATGTATCCGTCTGTCATCAAAGTATTTTTCTATAATTGCCTCCCAGAACTGTCTTACAAGTATCCAAACAGCTGGCATCCACCTCCAAAAGCAGAGACCGCATTTATTATATTTCGTCTGCTCTCTCTGAGGCACAATTAATTTATTATATATGAAAATTATTATACTCACTGGCTTCTCCTACTTTTCTTAGTGATATTTAGTGCCAGTTTACTTTGGCAATATTCCAATTTAAATTTGCAACTTTGAATGGAAACCTGGCTAGTGTTGCTCACTTATCACAGCTACATGCATTATAGTAGCCAAAACTATGCAATTTACTGGGAAGTACTCAAAAATATAAACCATTTTTACAGATTTACCATAGAGATGCCTGATGTACTTACTCAGTAATGAAATTGTGTGTATATTAGTATAGTGTAGCTTTAATTAAGGAATGTCACTAGGCCATAAGAAGTCAATTCAAACTTCTAATAGAATGTCGCACATTCAACTCTTCTTTAGTGCAACAAGAAATTAGGTAGTAAAAGGCTCAAAATCTAATTAACAGCAGGTGAGTTATTCATAGTAATTTGCATAACATCTGTCTTATCCAAATGATCTCAATCTGCTAATTACCGCTCATTTATTGTGTCTGTCTCGGAAATGTGCCCAGAGTGAAGTGAACGTGACTTCAGGGTGCTCAGGTACTGTCTAGTGCAACTCCAGAGCTTTCAGCTGACTGATTTCAGTCCATGTTTCAGACTCACGATTAAACAAAGGAGTTCTCTGCTGCATTATATTGGAAGAACATGACAGGTTTTAGAGGAGATTGTTGTGCAACCCCAAAGCAATGCTCTCAGGAGCTTCAAAACAAGAACATAATTGCACTCTTAACAGATAAAATGCTTCACCAAGCATTTTCCACAAATGTAATGAGGGAAAAAAAGCAGTCAGCATCATGGATCCTAAAGATACATGCAACTTGGACTGCAAATTGTTCATCAGACACACAAGGATGGTTTAGCCTAAAGCTGATGGACAGTTTTTAGAAGAACTATTGCATTAACAGTAAAGGCATATTACCTTTTGAAACAAAGCTTGTCTTTTCTTAAACAATAAATGTTAGGAGGGCAAATCCATTGTTTTGAACCTGCAAAAGCTATCATGAGAAAGTTAAAAAATAGAAGAAAGTGGGAAAGAAATTTCAAGCTACTAATAATAGCTAATAGTTGTTTCCAGCAAGGTGTCTTTGACATTGCTTGGGACTGTATCCGTTTAGAAGGAAAACGACCAATTTAAAAGCCAATATTTCCCACTGGAAGGCTCTCTGGGACACAGCTGAGGGTTTCAACATTTAGATGATTCATCATGGCAAATTCAGGGATCTCATAAAGCCTGTGTCAATTTATAGGATTCACACCTAGCTGACTGCAAACTAATCTCCAATTCAGGATCTGGTTGGAGGAACTGTGGTATAAAAAAAACAGAAAAAAAAACCCATCTAGTTCAGAAACGTTTACAACTCCCAGGCGGTACGCCCCACGAAGCAGTAATAACACTGAATGACCCTCATGCTCAGGCTTTATTATACTTTTCCAGGACATGATTATTATCGCTATCATTGTGCACTATGTTGTGATGTGAATTGCTATAGTATCTTCAGGTTGAAGGTTTTTTAATCGCTCTTTTTATTACACTTTGCACTTGTTTGTAACATCTACGAATCCTTTGTGTTTGTATTGCACTGTTTTCTGTATAAGAATTTTAAATCTGCATTGAGAACAGTGGATTGGTTTGTTATTGTTGTGAGGATGCACCAATATTACAATTGATGTAAGGCAGTATTGGCAATTAAGAGAAACTAATCCCAAATCTGCACCATTAGAGTACTTTAGCTACTCTAAAAAATTCAAATTATGTTCTTTGTATTAATTGTGGAGTATTTTTTTCTGAGATGAATGGGTAGATTTTGTTTCATCTTGTCTGAATTGTCAGTTCCGGTGAACAGATCAGAGAATGCTGTGTAGAAAGTGGCAAAAAATGAGGAGAGATCCATCAAGCAATTTTAAGAGCGAATGCTCTTTGATGAGACTGTGATAGTAAGCGTTAAGCTGCTGAATCACTCTAACAAACACCCACATGGCTGATCCCGTCACTGACTCATTCACTAAACAAGCTCACCCAGTATCAATTAATGTCGAATCCCACCTGATCCCATGTTTACTTAGAGCAGTTGCTAAATAATCAGAACAGAAGATCAGCACAAAGATGATCAGATCACAAGCTCATAACAAGCAAATGCACCATTATGCAGTAATGTTTTAGTGGTAAAGTGTTTCGATAGAGTAAGGACTATAATTATAGTGCTATAACTGAGATTTGTTGTTAAAGTACAGAAAACTTTTTCTGACATATAGGAAAATCACAGATTATGGTAAATCATAATTTTGACATATAAAGTCATAATTATGACTTTAAAAGTTAAAATATGAGATTTTCAGTCATCATGAGATAAAATCATACAAAATATGAGATATTATGACAAAATGACATAATATGAGATATTTATTACATAAGTTATAATTAAGAGATTAAGAGAAACTGACCAAATTTGGAAATTATGACAAAGTCATAATTATGACTAGACTAAATTTTTAATGTGATAATTATGTCTATTTATGTATTTCACTCAGGGAGTCTATGGCAGCCCATAGAACCGCTTGCGGGAAAGTTATGAAATTTGCCACATGGATAGAAGTTAGTCTCATAATTAACCACAGCAAATTTGGAGTCTCTAACGCAAACTGTCTAGCGCCACCAACAGGGCAAATTTGCACTCATGTTTCTGCTAATAACTTTTGAAGTGTAAGGTCTAAAAGCAAAAATCTTTTTTCTGCTTATTCCTTGGCTCATACCAAGGTGAATGCATACCAATAATCAAATTAAGATTTTTGCAATTTTGAATTTTCCAAAAAAAATCTACTTTTACAAAACTGTTTTCCTAAAGCACATTAACAAATTTCACAAAGTTTGTGCAAATAAATAAAATAATCAGAACAGAAGATCTCTACAAAGATGATGCATTCACAAGCTCATAACAAGCAAATGCACCATTAAGCAGTAAAGTTATTGTGTTATAGTGTTTCAGTGGAACAAGGACTTTGGCGTACAATTATGAGATTTGTTATTAAAGTAAGGAAAACGTTTCACGACATATCATAAAAAAACATGCTTTGGTAAGTCATACAGTAATTTTGACATATAAAGTATGACATGATATATTCAGTCATAATTATGAGATAAAATATGAAAATATGAGATATTATGACAATATCATGTAATATGAGATAATTATTACTTTATTACTATTATTTCTTCTTCCACCTTGGGAGCCTATGGCAGCCCATAGAAACGCTTGCAGGAAAGTTATGAAATTTGCCACATGGAAAGAGGACAGTCTCATCATTAACCACAGCAAATCTGGAGTATTTAACTCAAACTCTGTAGTACCACGAACAGGCCAAATTTGCACTCATGTTTCTGCTAATAACTTTTGAACCGTAAGGTCTGAAAGAAAAATGTTTCTTGGCTCATACCGAGGAAAATGCATACCAAAAATTACATTTCTACATTTTCACAATTTTAAATTTTCAAAAAAATCTACTTTTTCACGGCAAAAAGTTATCAAATGCTTTTTGATATAGCAAACCATTTTCGCAAAGCTCGTTAACAAATTTGACAAAGTTTATGCAAAAATGGACATGCTAAATTTCTGGAACACTTCAGCAGATTCTGACCGAACTTGGTATATGTTATAACAAGCATGCTCTGAGTTCACATGAATAGTTTTGGCACAGCGCCACCTACTGATCAAAAGATATAAAAAAAATTATCAGTCTGGCCACAAATCATAAGATTGGTCTTATTAGATTTGGAACATCATACAGAATCAAACATTACCTAAATTTCCTATGTCAGTCTTTTTGTACGTTGCCCATTTTGAGTTTTATAGTAAAATTCTGTATCAACAAATGTGTTTAACAGGGGTCTCCAACCCTGCTTCTGGAGAGCTGCCATACTGCAGGGTTCATCTTCAACCCTAATCCAACACACCTACACCAGCTAGTCAAGGAGTTCAGGGCTACTTAATTACAGAGAGGTGTGTTGAAGCAGGGTTGTAACTTAAAAGGTTAGTTCACCCGAAAATGAAAGTTAGCCAATTATTTACTCACCCTCCATGCATCCTAGGTGTATATGATGTCCTTCTTTCAGACGAATCCAATCAGAGTTACATTAAAAATTATCCTGGCACTTCCAAGCTTTAGAATGGCAATTGATGGATGTTTCTCTTTAACAGGTCAAAACAAGCCTAATAAAGTGCATCCATCCATAATAAAAAGTGCTCCACATGGC
Source organism: Cirrhinus mrigala (assembly GCA_036247105.1). Lineage (NCBI taxonomy): Eukaryota > Metazoa > Chordata > Actinopteri > Cypriniformes > Cyprinidae > Cirrhinus > Cirrhinus mrigala. Next base: position 14,298,139 of record CM070027.1, on the reverse strand, counting down.
TCCAGGAGGAGTGAATCGATGTGTTTTTGTAAGAAAAATATCCATATTTAAAACATAGTAATCACTTTAATCTAGCTTCCGCTATGACGTAGGATGTCAGAGTTTGACAAGGGCCAAATTGTGATGGCTAGACGACTGGGTCAGAGCATCTCCAAGACTGCAGCTCTTGTGGGGTGTTCCCGGTATGCAGTGGTCAGTTTCTATCAAAAGTGGTGCAAGGAAGAAACTCTGGTGAACCGGTGACAGGGCCTTGGGCGGCCGAGCCTCATTGATGCAGATGGGGATTGTGGAGAAGGCTGGGCCATGTGGTTCGATCCAACAGACGAGCTACTGTAGCTCAAATTGGTCAAGTTAAAGGAGAAGTCCACTTCCAGAACAACAATTCACAAATAATTTACTCACCCCCTTGTCATCCAAGATGTTCATGTCTTTCTGTCTTCAGTGGTGAAGAAATAATGGCTTTTGAGGAAAGCATTTCAGGATTTTTCTCCATATAAATGGACTTCATTGGTGCCCCGATTTTGAACTTCCAAAATGTAGTTTAAATGCAGCTTCAAAGGGCTCAAAATGATCCCAGCTGAGGAAGAAGGGTCTTATCTAGCGAAACGATCTGTCATTTTTTTCGGTAAATAAAAATTTGCATACTTTTTAAGCACAAAAGATCATGTAGCACAGGCTCTGGGATGCGCATTCATGACGCTACTTACTATTGAATCACGTCGAAAGGTCAGGCGGAACGTAGGCGGAACTACAGACCCAGTGTTTACAAAGCGAACGTGCAAAGACTAAGAAAGTGCAAGTAAGTCAAACGCTGTTTACAAACAAAAAGTTACAACGATGTCGGACGATTCTATAGTTGTAGGAGAAAATAAGATGGAGTTTTTCAACATACTCTACCTTTTTAAGCCGGAGTACACAGACGATGAACTTAGATGTGATTCGTAGTAGTGATGGGAAGTTCAGATCATTTTACCCACTCGGACCTTTGAGTCTCATTCAGCAAAATAAACAAATCTTTTTTCGAGTCATTTCGTTCATTTCGTTCATTTTAGCAAAATCAGCATCACGTGATAAGATGAAGGAATGACTTGAAAAACCTGAAGACTCGAAACAGGTAAACTAATGCCAGTACAGAACCTTATAGGATATTGCGCATGCACGACTGAACAAATCACTCCCCGAGATGACTCGTTCTTCCTGAGACACATTAAAGATTCGTTCAAAATTAATGAATCGTTTAAGAACGACCCAACACTAATTTGTAGCATCGTGGACGTGCATCCCAAAGCCTGTGCTACACAAGCTTTTGTGCTTAAAATGTATATGAATTTTTATTTTTCTAAAAAAAAATGAGCCCTTTGAAGCTGCATTTAAACTTCATTTTGGAAGTTCAAAATCGGGGCACCAGTGAAGTCCCCAATTTTGAACTTCCAAGACTGCATTTTTTCGAAAAAAATTACAGTTTCGCTAGATAAGACCCTTCTTCCTCGGCCGAGATCGTTTAGAGTCCTTTGAAGCTGCATTTAAACTACATTTTGTAAGGTCAAAATTGGGGCACCACTGATGTCCATTATATGGAGAAAAATCCTGAAATGCTTTCCTCAAAAACCATAATTTTTTCACAACTGAAGACAGAAAGACATGAACATCTTGGATGACAAGGGGGTGAGTAAATTATTTGTGAACTGTTGTTTTGGAAGTGGACTTCTCCTTTAATGCTGGTTCTGATGGAAAGGTGTCAAAATACACAGTGCATCACAGTTTGTTGCGTATGGGGCTGCATAGCCACAGTCCAGTCAGGGTGCCCATGCTGACCCCTGTGCAACACCGAAAGCGCCAACAGTGGGCACGTGAGCATCAGAATTGGACCTCGGAGCAATCGAAGAAGATGGCCTGGTCTGATCACGTGGATGGCCGGGTGTGTGTACGTTGCTTACTTATGGAACACGTGGCACCAGGATGCACTATGGGAAGAAGGCAAGCCGGGGGAGGCAGTGTGATGCTATGGGCAATATTCTGCTGGGAAACCTTGGGTCCTGCCATCCTTGTGGATGTTACTTTGACACGTACCACCTACCTAAGCATTGTTGCAGACCATGTACACCCCTTTATGGAAACTCTATTCCCTGGTGGCTGTAGCCTCTTTAAGCAGGATAATGCACCCTGCCACTAAGCAAAAATGATTCAGGAATGGTTTGAAGAGCATAACAACGAGTTTGAGGTGTTGACTTGGCCTAACCCAATCGAGCATCTGTGGTATGTGCTGAACAAAAAAATCAGATCCATGGAGGGCCCACCTTACAGGACTTAAAGGATCTGCTGCTAACATCTTGGTGCCAGATACCACAGCACACCTTCAGTGGCCAATATTAGGAAGGTGGTCATAAAGTTATGTCTGATGGTGTACGTGATGTGGCGTAGGCATCAGGGAAATAACGTAGGCACACACCAAGCGTCATGTAACTGTGAACATCACCCTTTCCATTTCATGATGGGATCTTCCAATGTCATCTCAATGTTGTGAGAATAGAGCCAGTGGATGTGCTGAGCTGAAAGAATGGTATTACCCTACTGTTATGAGCTGATAAGTCCCGCTGAACTTCCAGAGTCCCCTCTGGCTGCTTGCTGGAAACTCTATCAGCATGCTGCAGTGAGTTTGTCTCGAGCCAATGAAATTAGACAATGCTGTTCCTCAACTGTCATGTCTTTTATATAGAGGCATAACACAAAGTGACTTTGCTTAATTTTTTTAACAACACCCATATTATTTGGTGTCGTTTGTGCTTTGGCCGCATGTCACTGGGCCAAGCAAAGGAACAGATCTGTCAATACAGAGGACGCATTTGCTTTGGATTGTAAATTGCTTGACAAATGCTGAGATGTTCCCGTAAGGCCTTATAAACAAGAAGCACTTTGGCAGCAACTTATCTGCCATTGTAATGCAAATTTAGATCGCTTTTAAAAGAGCTGGCTTGGCCAAACCGCTGTAAGAAGTTACGGATTTCATCCAGAATGTTTCCTGATTCAGTCTCACATCCATTTCCAAATATCATGACTGAGATTTCTATGCATTTTGGTAGAAATTTTGTTCACTGCGTAAGCATGTGTCTGGAATAATGCATTAGGGGAGATAATTGTTGGCTATAAAAGTCAATTCTAGTTATGGAATTGTTCAATTAAAACCTTACATTACCTCACAATGCATTATTATAAATAGACTGAACTAGACTGGCTGGCACTTGACCCAACAAGCTCACTTCTGGGTCCTAACAATTTAGGCATAAATAATAAATGCTTTTTATTTTAGCCTGACATATAAATGATTTACTGTATAGATCTTTAATATATTACAGTTAATATATAAAGTGCATACATTTTCAGAGTTTTAAAATAGTCTTCAGGGCTGCGGAAAGGATTTGAAAGGCATTTAACTGCATACAACTGTCATGACGTTTACTTTTTGTATTATTTAGCCTAACATATCCGTGCACTCCTTTATTTTTAAAACAAGTATGTTGTTTTTTTACAGTGATCCTTGCCAATTCAAACTTCTTTTGTGAGGAGTAATAATTTTACTGAACGACTATGAGATTGAAAAGGACCAGGGAAGTCTAGGTCAATTTGGCCAGACAAGTTCAATTAAGGTCTTCCTTAAAAAACTCTTTCCGCATTTAAGATTGTATTTTTGAATTATTCATGCTTTTTATCTTTTATTTCATCAGACAGCTGCATGACTATATCTACAGTCTAAAATGAGTCACGAATCCCACTTTAGAAACATGCTCCCTCAGTGTGACCTCCCTTCAAACTTTGTTGTCTTGTCACGCAACAATACAAGATTACAATGGCATGTCCTTCAAGAAAAGAAGTCAGAATGTTTTCTGGCACATGCAACTACCTAATTCAATAATCTTTGACTTTCCTTGCAGAATTTTGTCCTTTCCTTTGTGTTTTAAAGCACATTTAATGACAAAAAATGATGTTTTCAAATGTTTCAAATATGCATTACCTATCCACAATTGTTTTTCATTGTCTAATGGCCTTCAAGTTTGTACTGTCAGCTTTTAATTCAGATCCCACAAACCCTTTAAGTGCATTCGTTCTTATCATTAACTTGCAGGGAAACGCACTGCGTGATACTGTCAGCTTTGCCAGATTTGTAGTCTATGCTTGTGTGACTGTGGAAGATATTGACCTTATAAAGATGATAAAACACTTTGTTATCTTGAGTGCAAGGACATGTGACCCTGTTGTTACTTGTTGGATGGGCATCAAACCAAAACAAACAAATGCTGGACACATTTTTTATTCCAAAGGGCCAAAAGATTGTGTAAAACATTTAAATAACAGCACAGAGTGTTCATTTCCCTAATTGATCCTGTTTAAGTTTCACTTAACTGCATGTATACGTCTTGGAAATCCAGATTTAGAGTGCAACTTACGCCCTAGAGCCAGTAGGTCCCTCCCTGCTCCTGATAGATATTAGGCTCCATCAGCCAGAGGACATCCATCATGTACAGGCCTCCTGTCACTAGAGATTCACCCATGAACCTCTAGTGTCCATCAGACTGGGCAGTGCTGCAGCTTCCTTATTCTCCTTATGCTGGGAGAGTCTGCAGATACCTTGTTGTGTATCTTGGTAGAGAAGCAGGGGTCTGACAGTGATGAATGTAACCTGCAGGAGTAATGGTATGCAGGGGTTTTGAGGGTCTTAAGATTGTCAGGGGATGGAGATTCTCCACCACCGAAATAAAGCCAACGGTAAGTGTGAAGAACATCAAAAGGAAACAGAGATATTGAAGGTATAGTTTATAGCGAAATTAAAATTTGGTCATCATTTATTTACCATGTGAGTCATTCCATATCTCTGTGACTTTCTTTGTATTGTGTAACTCAAACAAAATTTTACTAGCCAGGGTTGTCGCCTAAACCCTTTTCATTGGGGCACGAGCCCTAGTGAAATACCGCTGTGCCCCAGTGAAATATTATTTATAAATCATTGTCTGATGGTGGAGCATACAGACTTGATAATCCTTTCCTTGATATTTTAGTAATCATGTTCATGAATCAGAACTAACTGTGCACAAAATGTCTGAAATGGTTTGTGATTTAGTTTGATTAGACACTCCTGTAGCGTATTATGCTACTCACTCTCCATGCATCCTATGTGTATATGACTTCCTTCTTTCAGATGCAATTGGAGTTTTATTAAAAATTATCCTGGCACTCCCAAGCTTTAGAACAGCATAGATGAGTGTTTCTCTTCATCAGTCCAAAACAAGTCCAATAAAGTGCATCTATCCATAATAAAAAAGCACCTCACATGGCTCCAGCGGGTCAGTAAAGGCCTCCTGTAGTGAATCAATGCGTTTTTGTAAGAAAAATATCCATATTTAAAACATAAGATTCACTTTAATCTAGCTTGCGCTAACAGTTGTACACGGAACTTGCTACTTTGGTAAGGGGTGTGGCAGTACTGAAACACAGTCTAAGCTGTTCGCCAATTGCAGTGCAGTGGGACAGCTAACCAATCACAACACATTTAGTTTTTTGGAAGGCGGGCCTTCATCAAACCTGGAACTAATCGAGCCATTTGTTCCAGGCTTGGGAGAAAGGTATTGTAATAATGTAAATTATGTGAAAAATAATGCGTTTTTCAAACCACCAAGCATGAAAGCATGTTTTTGTACACCCCCAAAACAAAATCAAGACTTTGTAAAAGAGCATAATAGGACCCCTTTAAGATATTTTTGATGAAATCTGAGAGCTTGGGATTCGAATTTGGGACACCCATAGCGCAATAGCGCTATATGTTGGCACACTACGCACAAGGCTGTTGGCGCTGACAAATGAAGATATTTTTTATGAAATCTGAGAGCTCGGGATTCGAACTCAGGGCACCCGTAGCGCAATGGCGTTATATGTCAGTGCATTACCCAAAAGGCTTTCAGTGACGACAAATGAAGATATTTTTGATGAAATCCAAGGGCTCGGGATTTGCACTCAGGACACTTGTAGTGCCACAACACTATATATTGGCGTTGACAAATTGAGATATTTTTGATGAAATCTGAGAGCTCAGGATTCAAATTTATGACACCCGTAGTGCAATAGCACTATATGTTGTTGCGCTGCCCACAAGGCTATCAGCACTGACAAATTAAGATGTTTTTGATGAAATTTGAGAGCTTGGGATTCAAACTCAGGACACCTGTAGCACAATGGTGCTATATGTCGGTGCTCTGCCCACAAGGCTATCGGCGTTGACAAATTATGATATTTTTGATGAATTCCAAGAGCTCAGGATTCTAACTCAGGACGTCCGTAGCGTAACGGTGCTATATGTTGGTGCGCTGCCCACAAGGCAATCGGCACCAACAAATTAAGATATTTTGATGAAATCTGAGAGCTTGGGATTCAAACTTGGGACACCCGTAGCACAATGACGCTATATGTCAGCACGCTCCTCACAAGAATATTGGTGCCAACAAATTGAGATATTTTTGATGAAATACAAGAGCTCAGGATTCAAACTTGGGACACCCGTAGTGCAACAACGCAATATGTTGGCACGCTGCTGACAAATTAAGATATTTTTGATAAAAGCTTTTTGGTCTTACATAGACAGCAACGCAACTACAATGTTCAAGGCCCTGAAAGGTAGTAAGAACATCTTTAAAACAGTCCATCTGTGGTTTAAACTTAATTTTTAGGGAGCTATGAGAATACTTTTTTTTAATGCTTTCTTTTTAAAATGAAAAAGTCTTCTATTGGTCATGTGTATCAAAATATAGCTACTCACAAAAGGCTAGAAACACTCCTGGTACTAGCTCAAAGGAATCATAATAGTAGCCTATGTGACAACATTACAGGTCTTAAATTAAAACGTCTAAATAAAAGTCTTAAAAATAAAAGTCTTAAATTTAATTGAAAATGTGGGTCTTCAAGCTAAAGTATTATGGCTGATAGCAAATACACAATAGCCTATATATCCTTTAAAGTGGTCATTGTATTCTTCAACATTTCTCTTCGTGTTCCACTGAAGAAATAATATCATTTGGGACTGGAAGCAAAGTTTTGTTTGACCTTTATGTCGGCCTGAGAGAAAATAGGACTGAATTAAGTGAGAGGATGCCATTGTGGTGCCTCAGCACGGATTGTGACAGGAGTAATGTACTATTGTAAGTGGTAGGTCAAATGAAAAGTGTCTGGGTTGCCCTTGCTTCCAAGCACATCCCAATGGGTCCTTAGCTCAGAATACATTTCAGTCTCTCTAAACTACATGTATATGTGTCTTTGGACAACTGTAAGACCTTGAATCTGATTGGTTGAGCAGTCTTGACATATTGTGACTCGGGTTACATCAGTACACCAGATTTTGGCAACAAGTGTCTTGGTTTTATGAGTGAGTCACTCAACTGATTCGTTCAATAACATTGATTCATTCTGGAATGATACCGTGTTGCTCAGAGACATGTGGCAAATTCAGTTAAAATTATCCTGTTGGAGGAGCAAAACAGATGAACAAACTAGTGTCTAATGTAAGTTACTCTTTTATGTAACTGAAAGTGGTATCACACAATTGTGCGGTTGTTCTGAAGGACCCCAATGGTGTAAATTAAAAGTAAACAAACACAAAACTTATACTTATGTTTTCCATTAACTGTTTGTTCATAATTTACTTGCACATTAGTTTTGTCTATAGCTCTGGATCATTCTGCATTGGGACAGCTTACCAAATGGGTTTTTTCTCCATCTGCTGGTGGAGGATCATCAGCATAGTGATCACTTAATAACCACTGTGTGGGGCTTCAGAGACGCTCATAATGGCCCCTCATTAGTGTCTCTACCTGAGAGAGTCTTGCTAAAGTCTTATTCTTGATGATTTCTGAATTCAAGCCAAGAAATAAGTTTAATGTATGTTCAGTGGAGTAATTAGTAAGCCAAAAAACATTGACTTTAGATCGCTATTTTGATTATGAAACATTGGAAACATTAAGAATATTCAAGAAATATGATGGGAAATTAAGCCCTCGGATTTCACTTTCTCTCTTATGTAAAATGCATAGCAGATTACAAACCTGGAGGAATCTAAATCACATATTTGGCATAAATAAGAGACCTATGAAGGGCATGCATAATTTGCAGTCAGGTTGGATTTATGAATGATTTATGATGTAAATGACATCACTTCAGGCAAAGGTTAGATCCAGTGACTCAATAAAAAATTAAGTTTCTTTTAATGGGAAACAAATGTTTTTCACTTAAAACTGCAAACTGTTCAACAGAAATAATGTTCAAGGAGACTCCACATAAGCTGAGAAGTACCCTTAAATACCCATATTCAAAGCATTGCTCTTTTATGATTTATGAAACCTCAACTTTGCGTGTATCCATGGATGAATGTTTATTTCTCAGTCTAATTCACTCACAGCATATTCCAGTGCCTCAAACGTGTATTATTTGTTGTTTCAACCTTGAGAAATGTGAAGCATTGCACTGAGAGAAATTCATTGACTTGTAGTGATGAATGTTGTATGCCCTTTCAATTTCCCTCTCAAAGCTCGTTGCATGTCACAACCTTGATGAAGAGGCCAGTTTATTGAATTAAATATTGATCTTAATTGCCAGGTCATGGCCCTGTCACTGCTGGACTGGAGACCTTAGGTCTCTGATGACCAATTAACTTGAAGGTTTGTCAGTTTTTATGCAGTTATGAGTCCCTTAGGGATTAAATGACTTGAACCAAAAGGCTGTATACTGGGGATGTGTAATTCAATCTCACAAACCCAGTGAATGTAATGTTTGTAAGACCTTTGTTCATCTTTTGAACACAAATTAAGATATTTTTGTCATGGTAATGTCGTTAACACGCGTCAAAGACTAACAGAGAGAAGAGACTGTTGAATAAAGTTGTTATTTTATTTTCTTTGCGCACAAAAAGTATTCTTGTAGCTTCATAACATTACGGTTGAACCACTGATGCCACATGGACTATTTTAACGATGTTCTTGGTGCCTTTCTGGGCCTTGAATGTGTCAGTTGTTTTGCTGTCTATGCAGGGTCAGAAAGCTCTCAGATGTTTTCATTTTTGACAGAGTTTTCATTTTTGGGTGAACTATCCATTTAAAATACAAAGACAGCTACAGTTGAGGTCAAAAGATTACATACACCTTGCAGAATCTGCAAAATGTTAATTATTTTACCAAAATAAGAGGGATCATACAAAATGCATGTGATTTTTTTTTTTTTTTGTTTACATATACTCCACAAGAGAGAATAGTTGATATTATTACGAATAGTTGAATTTATAAAAAATGACCCCATTCAAATGTTTACATACACTTGATCCACAGCTGTTTTTTTGTTTAGTGATAGTTGTTCATGAGTCCCTTGTTTGTCCTGAATAGTTAAACTGCCCACTGTTCTTCTGTTTATTTGAACCCCTTCCAACAATGACTGTATGATTTTGAGAGCCATCTTTTCACACTGAGGACAACTGAGAGACTCATATGCAACTATTACAGAAGGTTCAAAAGCTCACTGATGCTCCAGAAGGAAAAATGCATTAAGAGCTGGAGGGTGAAAACTTTCGAACAGGATGAAGATGTGTACATTTTTCTTATTTTGCCTAAATATCATATTTGTTTCATTTAGTACTGCCCTTAAGAGGCTACAGAAGACACTTACATGTTTCCCAAAAGACAAAATAAGTTACCCTGATCTTCAAATTCGACTCTTAATGCATAGTGTTTCCTTCGTTTAAACCTTCTGTAACAGTTGCTTATGAGTCCCTCAGTTGTCCTTAGTGTGAAAAGATGGATCTCAAAATCATAAAGGCATTGCTGGAAAGGTATTTTTGGTAAAAAAATAAACATTTTGTAAATTCTGCAAGGTGTACGTAAACTTTTGATCTGAACTGTATATAAAAAAATCGGTTATAAAAATCCAATTTTATCATGCCAGATAAATATTAAGTTTAATTGTAAAGATGATATTATAAATAGAAATAAAATGATTGTTTCCAAATCTTTAATAAAAATGAAAAAGAATATGCATTTTTTGCACATTTCTTCGTTTTTTTTAAAAACGTTTTGCTTTTGAGGGACAAAATAAAAGCAGGAATGCATGAATAGATCAAATTTTATGCATGCTGTGATCCTGAACCTCTCTGTCTACATAAATCAGATGATGTGGAAACATTTGATCTTGACTTAATTTGATTATTCTGTTGGTGGAGGTCACCTTTGTCATGCTGCTGTTTGGCTATTTTTCAAATTCATCTAAGAGACTCAGCATCTACAAAAGACTACCAGATGGTTTAGAATATGCCTTCTCACCATCTTTACCTTAGCCTCCATCATTTCTCCTATTGCTCCTCCTATTACACGCTTCAATGTTTTAAGTATCTTCCCATGCCATGCTGTCCTAGTGTCACCTCATCTGTGGGAAACCATGTCATGTTCATTGAACCTGGAAAAGAACAGAGAGCCAGACTCTGTGCTCATTGTCCTTGTAGTTAAAATCAATCAGAGGTCAGCTTGCATTGTCCACAAGGGCAGACTGGTAGAGACCCAGAAAGTCCCAACAGAAACATATGAACTCTCAATACAAGTGATATCAAAGGCCACCCATTCTAATTTGTGGGCCCACCCCTTTACGCTCATACGCTCACCATTTTTCACTCAGTTGCTGTATTTAGAGCTGAACCCTGAGGTGCCCTTTTCTACCCGTGGCCTATTTCCAGATGGACCACGTGGGCAGCAAATGCCAGCATTGTGATTAAATCTGGAGACCCACAGGTCCCTCAAAGCCCAGAGGCATCTCTCTGTTTCCTCTTCGTATTGAGTCTCCTTTCTCTTTAATTAGTGAACATAGCTGGGGGGCGTATGGGGTGCGTGCGTGTGCAGGTCTAGTGCACGTAGGGGGCAGGACGGGAAAGGTTTTGATGATTTGCATATTACAAACATCAGCATTTACTTAAGGCAACCAAAATAAACAACTGAAAAGGTAGCCAAGACTGAGAACTTTCAATCCATCATCCAAATTTAGCTAGTGTAGGTACTGAAGTATATTAATGTGTGCTATTAACACCTGCTGCTACTGTAGGTGTTTGTTGGTGAATGAACTTGCCATTCTTCTGTTTAGTGTCATGTAGAAGGGAGACTCTCCTCCATATTAAGCATGTCCTTGATTTCACTCCTCCACTAATGCTGTAATGAATCAAATCCTGCCCTTAGCAACAGTATTAGTCTCTCTCTCTCATTTTCGCTTTGTCTGTCTTTATCTCCCGCTTTTATACCCCATCATCCGGTTTGTCTGTCTCGCATTCTTTTTTTCTTGCTGATGACGTGTAGAGATACATTATCTATTCGTCATGTTTTTTCATCTGTTCTCTCCTATGTCTCTAAATGTCCCCTTCTCACTATAAGAACAATGAAGTGTCTTTTTTTTATTTTATAATACCTTCTCTTAAGGCTAGAATATACTACATGACATGTTTGATATCCTCCAACTAGATTGGATTCATAGTCTGATGCTAAAAATCTGTGACCATCATACACTGGCTTTGATTAACTATTGTTGACTTAAACTGTAAATATGGCGAAAATTGGGGCAAAAGTTGTGTAGTGTATTCCACCTTTTACGCAACTGGACTTTTATTTTGGATGCGATTTGACAGCAGTAACTATAGTAGATGTTTTCTTAGTGATTGGTGGAATTACCAATGCAATGATTACATCGGTGTGTGGATATATATATATACACACACACACACACAGTGCACGCACATATATTATGTACACACAAACATTTTATTTTGGATGCGATTAATCGTTTTGACAGCACTAATTGTAGTAGATGTTTTCTGAGTGACTGGTGAAATGACCCATGATTACATCAGTGTGTGTATTTGTAACACCCCTTGGACTGCCTGTGTTGGTTTTGCCCATTGTCACACCCCCATTGGACTGTTTCTGTTGGTTTCTCCCTGCTGTGCCCATATTTGGTTCTTCCTGCCCTCGTTGTGTCCTAATTAGTTAACTGGCTTCACCTGTTTGTGTATCATTAGCCACCCTTTATAAGTTGTATTCAGTTCTGTGTTTGTGTCTGATCTCAAGGTTTCTTTGATGTGTGTTCACATGCCCTACTTGGATTTACCTCTTTGGCTTTATTAAAAGACCTGTTGTGTTATTCTCGTCTTCGTATGCTTCCTTTATACACACATCCGTGACAGAAGATCGGACCAACAACAACAACCAAAAAAAAAAAAAAAACAGTTAAGCGGTGTTTACCCCACGTTTTCTCTTTGTTTTCATTCAGTGTTTTATTTTCCGGTTATTCCCTTTCATGGATAATCCTGCCATCTGCATCCTCCTCCTGGAGCAGGGGAATTGCTCTCTCGAGGACCACACCAAAGACTTTGTGTTCCTCGCTCCCATGACACACTACCTGGACAGCCGCCTTTGCTCGTTTTATCGAACTGGACTAAACCCCACTACATGAGCGCAGCTGTCTGGGGATGGTCCTCAAGAGAGCTTTGCCGCCTATATTGAGTGGGTGATCTTCGTGGACCTTGGAGGACGAGACCAGAACCACTCCGGACCCAGAGCCCAGCCGACCCAGAGCCCAGCCAACCCACACCCCAACTCGCCGAGCCAGAGCCCAAGCCCACCGCGGACGGAGAGCCAGAGCCGAGAGCAACAGAGCCATCGCCAATGAAAGCAACAGCGCAAAAGATCACTAAGGAGCCTGAGCCTATCGAGTCCGACCAGGTGCAAGAGCCGGCCACAGTGCCCGTGATGGTGGATGTTCCAGTTGGGCGTGAGGGTGCTGAGGACACCACCGCCCACTGCACCGCCGCTGAGGGTGAGCAATGTCTGGACCTGGGACAATTAAATATGGAACAAGATTTGATTGATTTCACTGAGGATATAGAAATGGAACTACCTGCCTGCCTGGAACTTCCTGCCTGCCCTGAGCAAGCTGTCTGCCTTGAACTGTCTACCTGCCTGAATTTCCCACCCACCCTCCCTCTGTTATCTCCATCAAGCAGCCCTGCTGCTTCAGCTCTGCCACCGCTGTTTCCTGACAGCCCCTCAGCTCACCCTCAGCCCACCATCTGTGCGGTGGGCTCGCCGCGGGTCTGCCAGTCTCCATTGGTGTCATGGCTGGAGGATCCCTCAGCTTTGCCTCCAGCCTCAGAGTCCCAGACTCCGCCTTGGCCCTCTGACCCTGTGGCTCCACCCCGGCTCTCAGCCCCTCGTCTCCACCGTCGCCCGTTGGCCCACCAGGTCCACCGTGCTCCCTCGTCCCTCCGGCTCCGCCTTGGTAGGTCATTGTCCCGCCATCGCCTCTTTCCGGGAGGGGGGAGTAATGTAACGCCCCTTGGACTGTCTGTGTTGGTTTTGCCCATTGTCACACCCCCGTTGGACTGTTTATGTTGGTTTCTCCCTGCTGTGCCCATATTTGGTTTTTCCTGCCCTCGTTGTGTCCTAATTAGTTAACTTGCTTCACCTGTTTTTGTATCATTAGCCACCCTTTAAGTTGTATTCAGTTCTGTGTTTGTGTCCGATCTCAAGGTTTCTTTGTGTTCACCTGCCCTACTTGGATTTACCTGTTTGGATTTATTAAAAGACCTGTCGTGTTATTCTCGTCTTCATGTGCTTCCTTTATACACACATCCGTGACAGTATTTATATATACAAACAAATATACACAGTACACACGCATGGATGTATTATGTAAACACAAACTTTTATTTTGGATGCGATTAATCAAACTGACAACACTATTTATAGTAGATGTTTTCTGAGTGATTTGTAAAATTACGGATGATTACATTAGTGTGTGTATTTATATATACAGATATATGCAGCACGCACATATACATATTATGTAAACACAAACTTTTATTTTGAATGTGATCATTTGGTAACACTACTTATAGTAGGTGTTTTCTGAGTGATTTGTGAAATTACAGATAATTACATGGTGTGTGTATTTATAAGTATACACAGTACTCGCATATATATATAATGTAAACAAACTTTTATTTTGGATGTGATTAATCGAATTTGAAAACACTATTTATAGTAGATGCTTTCTGAGTGATTGGTGAAATGACTGATAATTACATCGGTGTGTGTATTTATATATACAAACAAATATACACAGTACACATGCATAGATATTATGTAAACAAACTTTTATTTTGGATGCGATTAATTGTGATTAATCGATTTGACAACACTATTTATAGTAGATGTTTTCTGACTGATTTGTAAAATTACAGATGATTACATTGGTGTGTGTACTTGCATATAAAAATAAATATGCACAGTACGCACATATATATATATATTATTTAAACAACTTTTATTCTGGATGCGATTAATTGCGATTAATCGATTTGACAACACTATTTATTGTAGATGTTTTCTGAGTGATATGTAAAATTACGGATGATTACATTGGTGTTCGTATTTATAAATATTCACAGTACGCACACACACACACACACACACACACACACACATATATATATATATATATATATATATATACATATATATATATATATATATATATATATATATATATATATATATATATATATATATATATATTATGTAAACACAAACTTTTATTTTGGATGCGATTAATCACGATTAATTGATTTGACAGCACTATTTATAGTAGATGTTTTCTGAGTGATTGGTCAAATTACCAATGATTACATTAGTGTGTTTTTTTATATACATCAGTGTGTGTGTGTGTGTGTATATATATATATATATATATATACAGCACTAATTATAGTAGATGTTTTCTGAGTGATTGGTGATGTTTAGGGTGGGGCTATATTTACTTCTATTTGTTTGCTTTCCTATTAAATTGTCTCTCCTTCTCTGTATCTTCCAATTCAGTCTTGGCTGATTAGATGACCGCTTTCTCTTTGTCTTTTGTTTCTTTTCAAGGCCGTTTCCTCTCCCCTCTCGCAGTACAGAGGCTTTGATCTCACTCAGTCTTCGTTCGCAGCTCTGAATCAAAGCTACTAACCTGCTCTCTTTTCTCTCACTGAACAGTATGAAAAGAATAATGGACAGATGAAAGGAAGAGGTGAAGCATGCACACTAACTACCCACATTAACGAGAGATTAATTTCAGTATCGCCATGGGCTCCACACAGATTCACCGCTCACTTCGTCAATACCATCCCCTGCCTGATTTATGCAATCCATAATAGATGTTCAACTGATAAGCTGCCATGATTCAAACTGATTGCCGCTGGCTCTCTGGCCTTCTAATTAGCGTGATGGTAAATCGAGGAGCCACATTTTTTTCTTACTGAATTATGTGTAAGGAGCAGTCTAGGGTGAAGATACTGCTAAAGACTTCAGTTCTCTAATAGTTTGTCCATTCATTGACCATTCAGTGTTACTAATGGAGTGTTAAATGTTCATGATTCAGCTTTGTCAAAATAGTGACTTTATTTCTCACAATTGCAACTTTGTCTCACAATTACAACTTTGTCATTATTGTGACTTTACATCTCAAAACTGAGATTTTGTCTCAATATCAACTTCATTTCTCAAAATTGCAGCTTTGTATTACAATTACAATTTTTGTAAATTTTATAATTGCAACTTTATATATCACAATGGTGACTTTATTTCTCATAATTGCAACTTTACATCTCACATTTGAGATTTTGTCTCAGTTTCAACTGCATTTCAATTTCTCACAATTGCAACTTTGTTTCACAATTACAACTTCATTTTTCACAATTGCAATTTTGTTTCACAATTACAAATTTATTTGTTATAATTGTAACTTTATACATCACAATTGTGACTTTATTTCTCATAATTGCAACTTTAGATCTAACAATTGAGGTTTTGTCTCAATTTCAACTTTCTCATAATTGGAACTTTGTCTCACAATTACAACATCATTCCTCACAGTTGCAACTTGTTTTGCAATTACAACTTTATTTGTTTTAATTACAACTTCATATATCACAATTGCGACTATTTCTCATAATTGTGACGTTACATTTCACAATTGAGGTTTTGTCTCAATTTCAACATTATTTCTCAAAATTGCAACTTTGGCTCACAATTACAACTTAATTGTTCACAGTAACAACTTTATTTGTTATAACTGCAACTATATATATCACAATTGCAACTTTATTTCTCATAACTGTGATTTTACATCTCCAGCTAAGATTTTGTCTCAATTTCAGCTTCATTTCTCAAAATGTCTCACAATTGCAATTTTAGTCACACAATTACATATTTGTCATAATTTTGACTTTACATCTCACAATTGAGATTTTGTCTCAAAATTACAACTTAATTTCTCACAATTGCAACTTTGTCTCACAATTTCAGCTTTATTTGTTATAATTGCAACTTTACATCTCAAAACTGAGATTTTGTCTCAATTTCATCATTTTCACAGTTGGAGCATTGTCTCACCATTACAACTTTATTTCTCATAATTGTGATTACATTTCGCAGTTGCGACTTTTTCTGACAATTTGTCATAATTAAGACTTTTTCTCATAATTGCAACTCTCATGTTTGTCACACTTATGACTTTACATCTCACAATTGCAACTTTATATCTTACAAAGTGACTTCATGTACTTAACTGTAACTTTTATTTTTGGTGAAAATAGGCTTGTAAATCTATTTATTTGATGAAATATATATATATATATATATATATATATATATATATATATATGCTCATTTATATATCCGTTTTACATGCACTAGAAATAAACAGACAATGAGAGAGAAATTGCCCCACTACTTTTAAATACTACCTTTACTTCACTATTCTGAGCACTGAACTGAATTAAAGTGGTTCAGTTGATACAACAACATATTCACTTAAATTAGAGTGTGGTATTCCGGTTCATATTACGTAGAGGTCATTCCTCCCCTAAAGACAGAACCTGCTCTCTCCTTTCTCGCCCTCTCCTTCACCTGCATGCTGGAATTCCGGGGGAAGAGGTTAACTCAGATTTGTCCCATCAGTGCTTCAGTTAATGGATGTGTTGTGTGCTCTGTTTCAGGAGGAGAGGGAGTGCTGGGAAGCTCACATCAATGATTCATTACAGGTGTTCTACCTCAACAGACAGCAGATACAGTATTGTGTTAGGGTTTGTGGTAGGTAGTATGTATTTAAGTCAATGTGCGTGTGTGTGCATTTGCATGAAGCGTTATCCATCTTGTTCCCATATGTGTGTTTTGTTAAGACCCTGCTGTGTACTGCTCTGAATACGCTCTCTCATGAGACTGGTGCTGTGGCGCGGACAGTGTCCCAGTGACATAACATGCTTATGTTTGATTGATTTAGCCGGGGTGAGGTTCAGAAGGGATTGTATTTGTTTTCGGATTTCGTGGATACTCTGTGCGAAGAGAATGCCAGTATAATCCAGCCAATTGCAGTGCTGCTGTTATATATATGACAGTTTGCCGGATCAATCTCCCAGCAGTCCTCCTCCAACCTAACGGCCTATTTCTCTCAATAATATATCCTGTATGTGTGGGTGTCAGAGTTGAGTTTTTCTGCAGACATGCAGCACACTAGCCACTTCACAGTGACTTAAAGGAGAAGTCCACTTCCAAAACAAAGATTCACATAATGTACTCACCCCCTTGTCATCCAAGATGTTCATGTCTTTCTTTCTTCAGTCGTAAAGAAATTCTGTTTTTTTGAGGAAAACATTTCAGCATTTTTCTCCATATAATGGACTGATATGGTGCCCTGATTTTGAACTTCCAAAATGCAGTTTAAATGCAGCTTAAAAATGCGGTTGTAAACGATCCCAGCCGAGGAAGAAGGATCTTATCTAGCGAAACGATCGGTTATTTTTTATAAAAATAATACAATTTAAATACTTTTTAATCTCAAATGCTCGTCTTGTCTTGCTCTCCTTGAACTCTGTGTATTCTAGCTCAAGACAGTTAGGGTATGTCGAAAAACTCAGATCGTATTTTCTCCTTCAACTTTAAAAATCATTTAACAAAAACAGTTCAGGCAGAGTAAGACAAGATGAGCGTTTGACATCAAAAATATATAAATTGTATTATTTTTATGAAAATAACTGATCGTTATGCTAGATAATACCCTTTTTTTTTTTGGATGGGATCGTTTACAACCGCGTTTGGGATCGTTTGAAGCTGCATTTGAACTGCATTTTGGAAGTTCAAAATCAGGGCACCATACCAGTCCATTATATGGAGAAAACTCCTGAAATGTTTTCCTCAAAAAACATAATTTCTTTACGACTGAAGAAAGAAAAACATGAACATCTTGGATGACAAGGGGGTGAGTACATTATGTGAATCTTTGTTTTGGAAGTGGACTTCTCCTTTAAAGCATAATGAAACTTCTTTTCCTGTTCCTTGTTCCAAATAAAAGAGAGTTTCCAAAGAAAACATTCAGTAGTATAACAGTTTGATCTTCCAAATCTGTTTTTTTTTTTCTTCTCTGTACTGTAATTCTGCTTTATTTGTCATTGGCTGTGGCAGGAAATTTATTTTTTATTTACAGTTGAGCAAGCAATGCATTTTATCTGCCTTTGCTCTGACATGGTGTGTGAAGCATATGTTCATCATTGCATCCACCATAAATCAAACACAGATAGAGAGTGCCATAAGGACAGAGAGACACACAGAGGCATCACTCCATGACAGAAAAAATTGTAAGACAAGGGTTTTTGAACTTTTTATTTTAATGTCAAGGACAGTCCAAAATGATAATGCTCTGGACATGGACACTTATCTTAAAGTATGGTCAGGTGTGAATATGTGTTGAATACTGACACAGAAGAGAAGAAATTGTTGAATGAAGTCGTTATTTTTGTATGCATCTGGCACCAATCTGGCCAGATTTATTTTTGTAAAGATTATTTTTGTACTCATAGCTTCATTAAATTAAGGTTGAACCACTGATGTCACATGGACTATTTTAACAATGTCCTTACTAACTTTCTAGGCCTTAAACGTGCCAGTTGTGTTGCTGTCTATGTAGGGTCAGAAAGCTCTCGGATTTCATCAAAATATCTTAATTTGTGCTCTGAAGATGAACGAAGGTCTTACGAGTTTAGAACCACTTAAGGATTGAGTAATTAATGACAGAATTTTCATTTTTGGGTGATCTATCCCTTTAAAGATGACAACAGTGACTTTTAGTTTTTTGTTTTCTTTTTCTGTTAGCTTTTGCTTTTTCATTCTCATGTTTTTCTCTCCATTTCCTCCTCTATATTTGGCCTCTGCCTCCATTCTCATTCTCAATCTCAAAGAGGAGCACACTGGCGGGATGCCTCGATTGGAAAGATGAGCTGGTACACAGGATGCAGGAGAACATCGCCTCGCCGACAGTCATATTTTTGACTCCACATAGCCTGTGCACACAATCAGAGAGCTCTTCCTCTGCCTAGTCAACACTGATTTATCAGGAAACCTTTGTGGGTGATCATTATTCCGCGGGGGTTCCTCCGGCAGCTGATAAGGACCATCAGGACCATCAATCCCAGAGGCTCATACGCTTATAGATTAGAGAACAATCATGAAGGCGGGTTTGGCCCCATTTTTGCAGCTTCGGCTGTGCAAGTGGAGCCTCATTCCTCATGGGACCACAGTGATCTACCATGTACCATGACCGTACATCCCTACTACAGAAGCTATCGCTTTAACCTGCCAGATTGGTGCAAAAAAAGCTCTTGGTGGTCATTGGTGGGTTACTGTACAACTGACAGCAAGATGGTTTGCAAGGACACACAAATTGTGGTTGTTTAAAGAAATATTCTGTATAAATTAACTCTTTCCACGCCAAACATGGAATTTTCCAGGTTTCCATGTTCCACATCATGGTACTGTCCTGAACATTGAAGACTGACACAGAAGAGAAGAAATGGTTGAATAATGGTTGAAAAAAAGTATTCTTCATTGTAGGGCTGCTCCCTAATACTTGACTAACCGTTAGTCAACGAGAAGCGGCTTGGTTGACCAAAATTTTATTAGTCGCTTAGTCGCCGAAAAAAAAAAAATTCCACAGGAAGTGGCGAAGTCACGCAGTCCGTTAACAGCTCGTCTGTGTGGTAATATAATACATGGGGCAGGACATCCAAATGCTCACCTATCATTCATCGACCTAAACTATGGCTAGTCATCTGAAAGATGTATGTACACTGTAAAAATTTGTTGGGTCAACTTAAAATAATTTGTAACCTGGCTTCCTTAAAATTTTAAGTTCA
The DNA here is from genome assembly GCA_036247105.1 of Cirrhinus mrigala. Lineage (NCBI taxonomy): Eukaryota > Metazoa > Chordata > Actinopteri > Cypriniformes > Cyprinidae > Cirrhinus > Cirrhinus mrigala. Next base: position 14,277,858 of record CM070027.1, on the reverse strand, counting down.
GTCAACTCAAAAAAAGTTTATTCAACTTGAAATGTTAAATTATACTAAGCGACAACTTAGATATTTGAGTTGAATCAACTTAAAATTTTAAGGCAGCTGGGTTACTTACCCATCTGTTAAGTTTAGCAAACACAAATATCTAAGTTGTTACTTAGTACAACTTAACATTTCAAGTTGACTAAACTTATTTTAGTTGACTGAACTTAATTTTAAGGCAGCAGGGTAACAAATTATTTTAAACTGACTCAACACATTGTGTTTTTTTATTTTTTACAGTGTAGTAGCAACTTTACATGGCTGCTCAATCTAATATTAACCTAGAAAAATGTGCGGAGTGTGGAAGCTGAATAGTAGCGTCATTTTTGCTCCTACAGATAAAAGTAATACATCTTTTGATTCTGTAAAGAGCCTACATTTATTTGCGTGCATTTACAAAAACAATGAAACATTGCGCTTTTGTAAAATAATAAAATCAAGCAGGATGCACATTTTTCTCACATCACAGGCGCATCACTGTGGAGATGACGAGTCAGTGTTGCCGACTTCATCTCTTAATCTGAAAACAAAGAAAGCGCTAGTTTATCAATAAATTAATGAAATGTTAGTGCAGTCTCCTTGCTGTTTTTTCCAGACACATTCATAATTATTATATCTGCCAGTGGGCTGCGTCAAGCTTTTTTTGCATGCGCTTATTAGGCTATGTAGGCAATTAAAGACTCATTATAATGATTTATATGGTTTATTAAAAAACATGCGACTAATAGTCGACTAATGCTTAAAATGAACGACTACTAGTCGACCAGAAAAATCTGTAGTCAAGGGTAGTCCTACTTTATAGTATAGCTTCATAACATTACAGTTGAACCACTGATGTCACATGGACTATTTTAATGATGTTCTTACTACCTTTCAGGATCTTGAACGTGTCAGTTGGGTCACTGTCTATGCAGGGTCAGAAAGCTGTCAGATTTCATCAAAAATATCTTAATTTGTGTTCCGAAGATGAACGAAGATCTTAGGAAGGACTTATGGGTGAGTAATTAAGGACAAAATTTTCATTTTTGGGTGAACTAACCCTTTAACCACTTTTTGAGCACAGACCTGAAAATAAAATTTCCAACTTAAACTTTTGTAAATCTTGAATGCTTTGGAGCACAGATCTAAGTCTCTCAACTTCCAGAACAACAATTCACAAATAATTTACTCACCCCCTTGTCATCCAAGATGTTCATGTCTTTCTGTCTTCAGTTGTGAAGAAATTATGTTTTTTTATGGAAAGCATTTCAGGATTTTTCTCCATATAATGGACTTCATTGGTTCCCTGATTTTGAACTTCCAAAATGTAGTTTAAATGCAGCTTCAAAGGGCTCTAAATGATCCCAGCTGAGGAAAAAGGGTCTTATCTAGCGAAACTATCTGTCATTTTAAGCACAAAAGCTTGTGTAGCACAGGCTCTGGGATGCGCGTTCACGACGCAACTTACTATTGAATCACGTCAAAAGGTCATGCGGAACGTAGACGGAACTACAGACCCAGTGTTTACAAAGCGAACACGCAAAGACTAAGAAAGTGCAAGTAAGTCAAACGCTGTTTACAAACAAAAAGGTACAACGATGTCGGACGATTCTGAAGTTGTAGGAGAAAATAAGATGGATTTTTTCAACATACTCTACCTTTTTAAACCGGAATACACAGGCGATGAACTTAGACGTGATTCGTAGTAGTGATGGAAAGTTCGTATCATTTTACTGACTCTGACCTTTAAGTCTTGTTCAGCAAAATGAACGAATCTTTTTTCGAGTCATTTTGTTCATTTTAGCAAATTCAGCATCAAGTGACAGCCTCATAAGATGAATGATTGACTCAAAAAACCTGAAGACTCAAAACAGGTGAACTAATTCCAGTACAGAACCTAATAGGATGTTGCGCATGTGCGACTGAACGAATCACTCCCCGAGACGACTCGTTCTTCCCGAGTCACATTAAAGATTCGTTCAAAATGAACGAATCATTCAAGATCGACCCATCACTAATTCATAGCATCGTGGACACGCATCCCAGAGCCTGTGCTACATAAGCTTTTGTGCTTAAAATGTATACGAATTTTTATTTTTCTAAATAAAATGAGCCCTTTGAAGCTGCGTTTAAACTGCATTTTGGAAGTTCAAAATCGGGGCACCAGTGAAGTCCATTATATGGAGAAGAATCTTGAAATGCTTTCCTCAAAAACCATAATTTCTTTACGACTGAAGACAGAAAGACATGAACATCTTGGATGACAAGGGGGTGAGTAAATTATTTGTAAATTGTTGCTCTGGAAGTGGACTTCTCCTTTAAAGAAGACCCTTTGCTGCAGTGAAAAAAGTTCTAAAAGTATATTATTATGAAAAGTGTTCAAAAATACTTTTTTCAATATGTTTTATTTTAAAACTGTGTGAAAATCAAAGCGAAATAACTTGTGTTCAAAACTTGAGGTTCATTTCTTTTGGAAGGATTTTGTTGGGCACAGTACCAAACATTTTCAAGAGATGAAATTAGCTTCCAGTTCATTTCCAATGCATTCGTTTTTGGACCGCACACAGTACAAATGTCTTTTTCAGGATCATTTAACCTTTTCGAATCATGTCCATGACTTTTTTTATAGCAAGTGCCAAAACCTTTACCAAGTTTCATACTATTCCAAAGAAGTAAAACATTAAAAAAAAAAACTTGACTGAGATGGAGGTAAACATATTTGTCTTGTTGTTCATGATGGACAGCTCTAAATACCTTCCTTGATTTATAAAAATGATATAATTAAGCAAAGCAGTGTTGCTTTTATACATAATTTCAATAAACAATATGAATATGAATATTTAGTAACCAAGACTGTACACATAATATTGACAGTTACTTTATCTCTGCCAACAAAAAATAGTTTGAAACAAATCCACAGCAGAATTAACCACTTATTGTCTCTGAGCAACACATTAGTAGTTGTGTTTAATTCAAGAATGAATCAGTTTATGAACAAATTATTGTTATTTTGGTACTTTTGGAAAAAGAATTAGAATTGTAAGAATTACAGTAGAATTGTAAGTGTTGTTTATATTCCCTTGTGCTGTGATTGACATGATAGGAAAAAATAATAATAGGGAATAGAAGATTACCAGACCTATTTTCCCATGATCAGATGGTCAGTCCCAAGACGGTCCCTAACAATTATAAGCTCAACAAGACCACATGTCTGGTATTCAGTGCACTAATTTGTCATCCTCCTCATTTCTGTAGAAGGAGGCGTGACACAGGACAGCTCGGAGGGGATTTAAAAATGTTTGCCTGACAAGCAAAGCCATTTTGTCATCAACGTTTGTCTTCATCTGCCACCTCAAAGTGAACAAACAGTAAGAGAGGGCCATTATTTATTCAGAAGGCTTGAGGTGTAAAACTAGCTTGAGCTGTTTTTATATTTAACGGCATGCTGCTTTGATTTCTTAGGGCTGTACGTCTTGTGTCTGCCACGACGGATGGCTCAGTGCGGGATTATAAAACAAATTTTACAACTATACAAAAGTAATTTTACAGCAAACTTGTTCCTGAGAGTATTCTTTCATGTTTTTATTGCCCTAAACAGAGTTGAATGGTTTTAATGATTTATTCATGTTTGTTGTGTCCATATTTTTCCCTCATTTCGTGGTCACAGACAGTTCATTTAATTTTGACAAAGACAGATCTTTTCTTACAAAGTTATGCGATCATGAAATTTATGTTATGTAGAATCATGAACCTGCATTTCATGGTATCGCTTTTTCAATTATTTCTCTAGATAGTCTATCATTTAGCATTTTAAACTCTTTATCTTACATGTTTAACCTTCCGTAATAATTCAATGCACATGTAATCAAATAAGTATTAGTGAGACAGTGTGATGAGGCATGTTTTTCCATGTGAGCAATGAAAAATGTTTTGAGGATAAGCGGCTATGAGTATAAATGTGCAGTAGATAATTAATTCAGTTTTCCAATTAAAGTTCTCTGTGGGAGTTTTTCCCCTCAGGGATTTACAAGCTTTAAATGAAGTAGGTAGTGAAGTGTAACTACATCTGATGGAAAGGTTGAAGTATTTTACAAGCGAGAGTGCTGAAAAATATCTGATTACATTTTATTAGCAATGCCACAACACTAAGTAAATTGTTAAAAACAATTTATATGGAGTCAGTGATTGTAAAGGATTTTGAAACATTTCTCAAAGGCTGTTCCTATTGCGTGGGAATGGAAATGATTATCACGATGCTGGTGATGGTTTGTGTTGTTGTAAATCTGTTTATTGCTTCTTCGATATTTCGAGTTGGAATCATTTTAAAAGCTCCCCTTTTTCACTTCACTTGCAATGCATATCACTTTCTCTTCAGCTCCTGTAATGCATCACATTTACATTCTGGAGGCCTAGAAAGAGTGACCCACTTTTCTAGGTCATGCAGCATCTTAATACTGACTCTCATGTGGTGTCTGGAATACTGTGTCACTTGTTGTTCGCTACATTAGGACCTGAAATGTTTCATATGTGAATTGTGCGGCTGATTCATTTTTGCAAACCCAGTATGGCCTATTTTAGATTTAATGAAGCAGACCATAACATGGTCTTTAAGATCGTCTTTGATCTTTAATGCTTTAATGGGGGACATCCGTAGCAGTATTATAATAGATTAGCCAAAAAGCCTCTAGAAAATAGATGCATTTTGGAGCTACAGTATGACATCTTAAAGAAATAGTTCACCCAAAAATTGAAATTTCTCTCATTAAATCACCTTCATGTTATTCCAAACCGGTAAGAACTTATTCATCTTTGGAACGGAGACTGACACGGAAAAGAAGAACTTGTTAAATAAAGTCTACTTTAAAGTACTATTTTAACAATGTCTTTACTACCTTTCTGGGCCTTGAACGTGTCAGTTGCATTGCTGTCTATGCAGGGTCAGAAAGCTCTCAGATTTCATCAAAAATATCTTAATTTGTGTTCTGAAGATGAACGGATGACATGGGAGTGAGTAATTAATGACAGAATTTTCATTTTTTTGGATGAACTATCCCTTTAAAGGTGGTTTAGTGAGTTTACATTTTCATATAATCCTTGAGTGAGATGGAGGTAAACATATTTGTCTTTCTGCCCATGATGGACAGCTCTAAATACCTCTCTTGATTTATAAAGATGATATAATTAAGCAGTGTTGATATTATACAACAGTTCAATATACAATATGAATTTTAATGTTTAGTAACCAAGATATTGTACACATAAAATTGACAGTTAATTTATCTATTTTTGCTCTGCCAACAAAAATAACTTGAAAGAATCCACAGCGGAATTAACCATTTATCGTCTCTGAGCAAAACACAGTAGAGTGTTTAATTCCTGAGTAAATTATTTTTTGAACAAATCAACAAATGGTAAATTCAATGACGCGCTCATATAGTCACGTATTTTGTTTCTGAATGAATAAGTGTTTTGAATGAATAGGTTCACTCTAAAAAATGCTGGGTTCAGCCTGTTGGGTTATTTTATTGAGTTACTTTTAATATTTTCTACTAGGAGTGTAAGAAAATATCGATACACGTGAGTGATATTTTGTTTGGCGATACTGTATTGATTCTCAGAATATCGATATTTAAAAAAAAAAAAAAAATTATTCAAGATTCATGGCAGATGCTTCGTTTTGAGTTTATATCCCGACCACTAGATGGCAGTCGTCTTATCTCTGAACTTAAACAGTGACAGGAAACATTAGCATGAAGGCACGCCACTAATGTTATCGTTAATATAGTTCGCTGCTAGTAATGGAGGATGAAAGAATGGTTCCTGTTCTCGCTTTGGTGTACAAAGTTGAAGCGTGGCGTCATTTCGGTTTTTGTGGTAACGTCCGCGCGGGCGCCACCTCAGCTGCACAAGGCACGGGGTGCTTCTGCTGTGCGTAGGGGTGGCGGCAGTACAGCGTTTCCGCTGCTTGCCGCGTCACGTGTGAAAGGGTCTTCGCGGCGGGCGGTGTGGTAGCTTGCTCTCGCTTTCTCTCATGGGAGGGGCGTTTTGTGCAGTTGGCGATTCCACGCGGAACATAAATACAAACTGAAATCTTGTAAAATCCAAAACTTGTGAAATTCTCAGAACAAAAAGGTTCTAAGAATATTCAATACTAGGGATGTGCCAAACGAGGCTTTTGAATCAGTGAGGCTTTTACAACAAAGTGCGTTGATGCTTCGAAGCTTTTGATACAGTTCTCTACTACGCCATCTGCTGGTCAATAAAAATTCTTACACAAAATGTGTCATTTAGATCTTTTGTTCATTGGGGTGTTATTGTAAGGTTTATTTGTGAATTTTATAAGCATATAGGTCATTAGCAAGGTGGCGTGTGTGTGCAGCGATAGGGTTTCCAAAATGTATTGTATTTTGCACAATACAATGACAAAGGCTTAATACGCCAATAGATTAAACTAACGTAATTTTTCATTGCACCATTTTTGTGTGTTCTTTACAATAGAACACAAACAACATGCACATTGTTAAAAAATGCACAAACACAAATGCAATTATTTAATTTTAATAATAATAATAATAATAATAATAATAATAACAACAATTATATATATATATATACTTTATACACACACACACATATATACACTACCGTTAAAAAGTTTGGGGTCAGTAAGACTTGTAATAGTCTTTAAAGTAGTCTCTTATGCTCATCAAGGCTGCATTTATTTGATTAAAAATATATATATATAAAAAAAAAAGTAATTCAAAATGTTTTTACAATGTAAAATAATGTTTTTTTTATTTTAACATACTTTAAAATAGAATTTATTCCTGTGATGAAAAGCTGAATTTTTATCAGCTGTTACTCCAGTCTTAAGTGTCACATGATCCTTCAGAAATCATTCTAATATGTGGATTTATTGTTAGAAAGATCATTGTTGGATAATATCAACAGTTGTGCTGCCAAATATTTTTTGGAACCTGTGATTTTTTTCAGGATTCTATCATGAATAACAAGTTTAAAAAGTACAGTGTTTATTCAAAATATAAATATTTTATAACAATGTAAATTATTTATTATTAACTTTTAATAAACTTTTAATTATTAACTTAATACATCCTTGGTGAATAAAAGTATTAATTTCTTAAAAAAAAAAAGAAAAGAAAAAAAGAAACAATAAAAATGTACTGACCCCAAACTTTTGAACGGTAGTGTATATATATTTATATATATATATATGTATATATATATATATATATATATATATATATGTATATATATATATATATATATATATATATATATATATATATATATATATATATATATATAGCAAAAATGTTTGTGGTTGAGGAAGGACTTCTGTCCTTTTATCAAGGATTTTTTAATTTTCATTCCGACAATAGACATTCAGCCACACGTCATTGTTTTTAATAGTAGTACTTTAAGTAACAACGATACACCACGTAAAAAAAAAAAAAAAAACACATACAAATGCATGATGACCGATAAAGGTAACACTGCACTAAATGACTAACGGGTATGGGACAGCGCAATCGATACGCCTTGTATTTGAGCCTAGCGTGACGTGTCAGTGAGGTAACGAAGCTTCGTTTTCAAAGATCACGTGACAGCCTCATTTCGAGCAATGCTTCGGAACACTGTTTCGGAACACTAGTGTGTCGAAAACTCGAAACGTGTGTCGACACTAGGTGTCGAGCTACCCATCCCTATTCAATACATGTATTTATTTTGTTGTTTTACAATTTTACAATTGTTTTGTTTTCTTTAGGATTCCTGCAAGCACTTTATTTCTCATTGATATTAAGCAGATGTAATTCTTAAGTTAAGATCAAAATGTTATAACATTGTCCCCTGGTTTCACAGACCAAGCTTAAGCCTAGTCCCAGACTAAAGTTCGGTCTGAACACACTACTATTTATACTAAAAATAGCATAGAATAGTCCATAAGTAGGCAAATTGGGATATTTAAATAATTGTTAAGTAATTATTCAAAAGAAATGCCTACTCAAACACTATGCGAATTTGAAGTAAAAAAAAAAAAATGATGTAACAAAGTAACCTGCAGAAAGAGTACATGGATAATCCTCACCAGCATAGATTGGTCTGTATGGTAGCTTATTTCTATGGAAGCTTGTTTCCGCCACTGAATAAAAAATAAAAAAGGTCATTGCGACTTTATGCACTTTATTCTGACTTTTTTTTCTCTGAATTGTGAGATATAAAGTCAGAATTGCGAGATATAAAGTCAGAACTGCGGGATATAAACTCACAATTGCGACTTTGTATCTCACAATTCTGACTTTTTTTCTTGCAATTGCGAGTTCGTATCTCGCAATTCTACATTTTTTTCTCACAATTGTGACTTTGTATCTTGCAATTCTGACTTTTTTTCTCGCAATTGCATGTTTGCATTTCGCAATTCTGACTTTTTTTTGCAATTGCGACTTTGTATCTTGCAATTCTGACTTTTTCTTGCAATTGCGAGTTTGCATTTCACCATTCGGACTTTTTTCTCGCAATTGCGAGTTTGTATCTCGCAATTCTGACTTTTTTTCTTGCAATTGCGAGGTTGTATCATGCAATTCTGACTTTTTTTTCGCAATTGCGACTTTGTTTCTTGCAATTGCGAGGTTGTATCATGCAATTCTGACTTTTTTTTCGCAATTGCGACTTTGTTTCTTGCAATTCTGACTTTTTTTCTTGCAATTGCGAGGTTGTATCGTGCAATTCTGACTTTTTTTTCTTGCAATTCCAAGTTTGTATCTCGCAATTCTGACTTTTTTTCTCAGAATTATGAGATATGAACTCGCAATTGCGAGAAAGTCCAAAAAAAAGACTATGTTCAGCGAATTGCGAGTTTATATCTCACAATTCTTACTTCATTTCTCAGAATTGCAAGTTTATATCATGCAATTCTGACTTTATTTTTCAGAATTGCGACTTTATATCTTGCAATTCTGACTTCATAACTCACAATTTTGAGTTTATATCTCACAATTCTAAGAAAAAAAGTCAGAATTGCGAGTTTGTATCACACAATTCTGAGAAAAAAGTCAGAATCGTGAGATAAGTCGCAATAACCCTTTTTTTTCTTTTATTTTTTTTATTCAGTGGCGGAAACGGGCTTCCATATATTTCAGCTATGGAATTAAAAATAATAATAATAATAATTCCTGCAATTCTGAAAAAAAAAGTCTGAATTGTAAAAATTCACAATTTATTTATTTTATTCCTTATATTTTATCACAAGCTTGTCTTAATTCTCACAATTCTGGCTTTTTTTTTTCTCTCTCAACTAACCTTTCGCAGAGAGAGAGAGAGTTTGATTGATAGGTGATCTGACCAATCACAGCACAGAATCTGCCATTTTAGTCTGACAAACAAACCAGAAAGGAGAGTAGATTAATGTTGATCCACTTGAACTTGAAAAATGGTGTGTATTGTCATCTTTCCACAGCTGAAACAAGATACCTTCCAATGTTCATTCATGTTACAGCGATCTGTCATGACACATTAAAGAGCCACAAAACGGTATTTATTGTTTGGATTTCTTAAAAAATGACAAAAATTAAAAGCCAAAACTTTGTTTCATACTAAAAGTAACCTGCTCTGTCTTGTCTGTCAGCGTGTTGTCAGTTTCCTCTTTGCTCCACAATGTATTTTTCACTGTTTGAGAACATGATGTGCGGCATGAGAGAGGATGGCTTGTCAGATATAGCAACAGTAACAAAGGGGGGCGGGTCTTTCTGAAGGGTCATGAAAAACAGTGACAAGTCCCAGTGGTATTGTTATTTTGGCACTTTTTTGGAAATAGGAGAGATTAGAAAAATGAGCTGGTGGTGGGATTACAGTAGAATTGTCACAGGAGTGAAGTAAGCAGTTGTTAATATTCCCTTGCGTTAAGATTGGCATGATCAGACGAACAAAAATGATCCTCCCAAATGTTTGCTTAGAGCTCCATTTTGTTTCCTGTACTTTTGTTTCATCTTTATCCCTAGAAAGTTGCTTGTGTGAGGATAAATGTTTCATTCATTTTAAACAGATATCTTTCATCTTAGAATTATTCATTTCCCTGATGACTATATTTAGCTATTTATGTTTTTGTGGGTGTGCTTTTTTTACCCTCAGTCAGTCCTGCCGCACTTTGTTAGTCATTTGATACATAATTCATTTATGCAACATGTATATGTGTTGAGGCAAGTCAATTGAATTTTCTGGCTCAAGGGCAAAGGCTCAGCAGACTTTCTTCTGAGCTGAATCCAGGCAAATTCATTTCAGTGATGGCAGTAAAAGTAAATAAACAGATGGATGTTGGTGGTGATCGTGAGTGGAGTAGTAACAAGGGGAGAGGGGCCTTCACAGTTGGTTAGCGAGTGCAGAGAAGTTGTCAAGGGGGTTGTAGGGCTCTAATGTGCAATGACTTTCTGTATATTTCACCAAAAATCTAAACCAACTTCCTGTTAATGCCCCCAAAAGGAATATTTGGACCCTGGCCCAGTTTCTAAAATACAAACAAAGTGAAAATAAATAAATAAATACACAGGGTTACATGTAGTTCAAGTATGCTGGAATGCTATTCAGTCAGGAATGTGCAGCATACACTTATGAATTGTATTGGTTTTGTGACCGGTGCATAAAAAGCGTCTCATCCTGACAGTAATTTGCATTCAAATACGAGCTCAGTTTGTCAGTGTATGAAATTCACAATCGACATCATGTTCAATTCGCTTTCCTGTCAGGAGGATTGCAAGGTAAATGAAAGGTATGGAGTGAACATGTCTGTATTCATGCTGTTAGCATATAGACTTTGATAGGCCTCCTGTCTGCTCCATAGCAATTGCTGAGAGGTTCATAGGTCACGTAAGATTTTTCTTGTTGGTTTCACAACACTGAACGTTACATCATGTTTATTTGGTGTAGTGTAGTGGCAGGGGCAACCCTAGAAGTGGCAGCGGTGCTGACCTGTCACAAGAGACTTTTGCATTAACTGTTGCTTTAGATTTGCTAAATCACAATGATCTTAATACAGTAATTAATCTAAAGTAAACAGGTATTCAAAATGTTGTAAATAAAATGAATAATTAAAAAAACAAATAAAAAATGAAAGGGATAGTTCACCCAGAAATGAAACTTACCCCATGATTTACTCACCCTCAAACCATCCTAGATGTATATGACTTTCTTCTGTCAGATGCATACATTCAGAGTTATATTAAAAAATGTCCTGGCTCTTGTAATGGCAGTGAATGGGCGTTGAGATTTTGAAGTCCAATAATGTGCATCAATCCATCATAAAAAGTACTCCACACCCTTTAACTGTCAAGTTTACGTCACCATATTACAAAAAAATCCTAATCTGATCATTACAAACTATACATTGTTGGAAAGGTCTAAGACTCCTAAATAGATATTTTACCATATTTTTGTGTTACAAATTATGTAGGAAAAGTAATAGATTAATATATGTCAAAATTGCAACTTAAAAAATCTACGTCATAACATGAGTTTTGACCTGTGTCACAAAAGACTTTCTTCGTTGCCTTTTTCCCTTTCATGCTTTAGATATCAAAAGAAATATCAGTTCAAAACTTAAAATCTCAAAATTCATCCTTAGAAAGGCATTTTAAAATCAGATATTGCATTACCATGGAAAATGTACATCAAAATCATATTACAAAATGTTTTCATTCATGAATTATAAACATTTAAGTCTGGATAGTGCATTTTTATGTCTGTGTTTAAAAATGGACAGTTAAAGGGTTAATAAAGGCCTTCTGAAGCAAACTGATGTATTTCTGTAAGAAAAATATCCATATTTGGATAAACTTTATAAACAAAAAAAGTGGTCATGAATTAAGTGCAAAACAAGAAGTTGTAAAGAAAAAATGCCGGAGGTTTCGATGTAAGCCAAGAGATGAACAAAACTTGGCATAGCTTACATCCTACATCATCCGCTGGAACACCACTGTCTTGTAAACGTGTGTACAACAGTTAGCAGAAGCATTGACATTACGCTTCATAAAGTTTTAGATATGGATATTTTTCACACACAAATGCATCGATTCACTTCAGAAGGCCTTTATTAACCCCCTGGAGCCATGTGGAGTGCTTTTTATGATGGATGGATGCACTTTAATGGACTTCAAAATCTCAACAGCCATTCACTGCCATAATTAAGGTTGGAAGAGCCAGGACATTTTTTAATATAACTCCGACTATATTCATCTGAAAGAAGAAAGTCATATACACCTAGGATGGCTTGAGGGTGAGTAAATCATGGGGTAATTTTCATTTTTGGACTATACCTTTAATTTTACACTTATTATGATTAATTTAAAAGCTTTGCCTTTAAATAAGTACTTATAATACTTAATTTTATAATATGCATGTATTTTAGAATAATAATTTGGCTCTTTGTTTTGCAGATTTTCTGAAAAAAAAAATTCCAGTGATATGAAATTCCAATAGAAACAGTTTTAACCAACAAAAACAAAATGATGATCTCAGGATTTTTTTACTAACTGTAGAAGGAAAAATAGTTTCAAATCCTTGAAGGTCTTTTTGTTATGCCTCCACGTTTACCATGAAAATCTCTGGAGATCTCTTAAATGTTGTCACTTTATCTTTTGCAGTGAGCTTGTGTCATTTTTATTAAGCGACAGTAACAAGACCCACTTTCACAAGATTAAAAGGGCTCCATAGCAAATATTGTTTTTATGTGCTGTATTATTTTTGGTGCTTGTCTTGGATACAGATAAGATAAATGGTGCATTTGTGAAGATAATTGCCTTCTTGTTTTAAAATGAATCTATCTTTTCATTTTATGTCAAACTTTGTGATTAACATTTTTGTTGCGATCATTTGTAATATCTGGCTTCATGTAAAATCTTCCATTCGTCTTTTGTACTGATAGGATCTCATTCTGATCTAATTTAACATGAGTAAACATTAGACACTGTTAAATTTGTGTAACGTTTATGCAATTTAAGTTTACTGCATTGCTGCTCAGGAGTTGAAGATTAAGTGTTAATGGAAATAATGCAAAAAGAATAACTGAATATATGACTTGCAGATTTAGCATATTTTTGGGAAAGGGTAATTTCCATTCCAAAGGCCTTGAAGCATTTTAATGAATCCTGGATGAATTGAATTAGACCTGATCTATGAGGTAATGACAGGATCCATATGTTACATCTTGTTTTATGCAACATATTCTCCAACTCTAAGTGTCAGTGACAAACATGGTGTGTGTTTATGGTGTGTGTGATGGAATGGGACGTAATAGCCTACGTCAAACCAACCATGACTTTTCATTCACATGGTGTCATTCAATACAAAATCTTAAAATTACCTCATGAAATATGCAAGATAGATTCTCTATTGAAACTTGAAACTCCTTGATGGAAGCTTGACCTCTGTTAAATGATAAATGTGCTGAATATGTGGTCAAATGAAACATTTATTTAATTTATCTTGATATACTTATATAAGAACTTTGAAATGGAGTGAATAGTCACTTTCTGCCTTGTCCTGTTTGTGAAGTTTGGGTGCTCTCAAAAATATTGTTTTCAAAAGAGGGCTTTCACAGAAAATAGAAAATAGAAGATGCCATAGAAGAATTTTGATTTCCCAAAAAACATTTCAGTGGACAGTTCCTAAAAGAACCGTTTTTTTCTTAGTGTATGGAACATCGAATCAAAGAACTTTTTTCCTCTCTAAAGAACCTTTAGGCGCTGTTTACACTAGTGCGTTTTCATTTTAAATGGCGTTTTAAAATGAAAACGATCCTCGTCTACACAAGCATTTTCTCTGCGTTTCAGAAATTATCTCCGTCTGCACTTCACAACCGAAAAAGCATGTCACATGACCATTCACGCAGGTACAACCATAGATATGTATAGGTAGATGCCCTATGGCGGACGCGTCTACGTGGTTGGAGCGGTTGAATGATGCATCTACTTGCAGAAATCTATGGGTATAACAATGAGCATGATGTTATTGTTTACACGGTCGTCAAGGATACGCAGATCGAATGTGGCCAGCCACGCCATTGTTTTCAAAAGTCTCCGTTTTAGTCCGTTTACACTGAAACGCAGCCCTGGAGTTTTCAAACTAAAACGGTTTTGAAAAGTCTCCATTTTCAAGGTTTGAAAATGCTGGAGTAGTGTAAACGAGAGGCGTAACCGTAGCAAAAGTTATGCATTTTAAAACGAAAACGCACTAGTGTAAACGCAGCCTTAGTGTAATGGAAAGGTTCCATAAATGTTCAAGGTTCTTCATGGAACCATAAGTGTCAATAAAGAACATTTATTTGTGAAAACGTACCTGTGGGAAATTTTTCGCAAGACGCGAATCACGTAGCCTGATAGCACACGTACATTACAAAGACGTCTATTTGACGTCTGCATTTACATCTGCAAGACGTTTTTTTTTTTGAGTGTTTGGTCGTCTGCAATACGTCTATAGAACGTTTCCTATCAGATGTCAAAAAGACATCTATTAGATGTCTTTAAAATGTTTATGATTTAGAATGTATGTAAAACAGACATCTTACAGACGTCTGTCAGATCTTTTTACCCAGCAGATGCTTTCCAGATCAAGTGATCTTTAACAGACATCTTTCAGACATACGTGTGCTATCTGGGTACCACCATGTATGTTTCATGATGTATTCACGCTAAAAGAGTGTTCTGTTTTTTTCCTAGGAACAGATGAACGTACATATGGTATGTTTTATGTGACGCTGGTTTTGTACGCCTCACCACAGTTCTGACTTGAAATTGTCCATTGAGTGGTGCTATAATTGTAATGCTCCGTGACGTTTTAAAATAACGCACCATCGGCACTACTCCTAAACCTACCCGATAGTATGAACAAAAACGAATGTGGCATACAGTGCCCTCCACAAATATTGGCACCCTTGATAAATATGAGCACAGGCAGCTGTGGAAATAAATCTGCATTGTTTATCCTTATGGTCTTTCATTCAAAAAATTCACAAAATTCTAACCTTTCATTGAAGTAAAAGAATAGAAAGTTTGGGGGAAATATCATTATTAAATCAATTTTTTTTCTCTAGTTCACGTTGGCCACAATTAACAGCTCTGATGAGTGTGGAGAACACCTGACAAGAGATCAGAGAAAATTCCTTTATATAAAATCTCTCCAGATCCTTCAGTTTCCAAGCTCCATGTTGGTTCTTCTCCTCTTCAGTTCACCCCACTCATTTTCTAAAGGGTTCAGGTCAGGAAATTGGGACGGCCATGGCACAAGCTTCATTTTGTTCTCAGTGACACATTTTTGTGTTTGTTTTGGATCATTGTCCTGATGGAATATCTATGCACTGCCCATTATAATATTTCTAACAGTGGCAGTCAGGTTTAGATTTTTTTTTATCTCTTAGCATTTGATAGAATCCATGATGCCATGTATCTAAACGAGATGTCCAGGATCCCTGGCAGAAAAACAGGCCCAGAACATTAAAGGTCCAGCAGTTTATTTAAATGTGGGCATGGGGCTTTTTATCCCTGTTTGCACCAAACCCATCTTGAGTGTTTGCTGCCGAAAAGCTCTTTTTTTAATTTCATCTGACCATAGAAGCCAGTCCCGTTTGAAGTTCTAGTCGTGTCTGACAACTGAATATGCTGGAGTTTGTTTTTTGGTGAGCGAGCAGGGTTTCTCTTGAAACCCTCCTACACAACATGTGGTGATGTAGGGGCTAATTGAATTGTTTTTTTAGGATTTCTGGCCCCAAGACTCAACTAATCTGTGAAATTCTCCATATGTGATCCTTAGAGACTCTTTTGGCCACTCAAAGTCTCCTTCTCCTCCTACTTCTTAATTATTGCCCTGGTGGTGGAAATGGGGATTTTCAATGCTGTAGCTCTTTTCTTACAGCCACTTTCTATTTTGTGAAGCTCCGCAATCTTGTTCTGCACATCCGAACTATATACTTTGGTTTTACTCCTTGTGATGGACAATTAAGGGAATTTGGCCTTTGTGTTCCTTATATTTATAATCCTGTGCAACAGGAAGTCATGGTTGGACAATTTCATGTTCCTAGTCACCCTGGTGTGCTAAAAAAAAATGGGAATATACTTCAGAGATATTTTACTCTTTTCTAGGGGTGCCAAAATTGTGGCCAACGTGAACTGCAGAAAAACATTTATTTCATAATGAGATTTTCTCCTCACTTTCCATTGTTTTACTTCAATGAAAGATTAGAATTTTGTGATTTTTTTTTTTTTTTAATTAAAGATCAAAAGGATAAGCAATGCAGATTTATTTCCACAGCTGCCTTTGCTCATATTTATCAAGGGTGCCAATATTCGTGAAGGGCATTGTAAAATCGCAAGCATGCCGTTTTAGCTTGTTTTTCGATCTTTCATCTCTCAGCTCTTTTATTGTGAATCATGTTTTTTCATGGGATTCATACCCAAGCAGTTCTTAACCTAAGTCCAATTCCATGCCGGCTGAGCTACCGAGCATGCTTGTTATGCTTGGAAAGCAAAATATATGGAGCTGTAATCATAACTGTGTATGAAAATGATTATTGCTCATTGTTTTACAGCATCTACTGTTCATTCCTGTTGGAAACTGTAGTGATATGTACTTATTAGTATGTATTTCTCATTTTGTCTTGCAAAAAAGTTCCCACGGGTACTTTTTTGTCATGAGATCAGGTAGCAGATTTTTTAAGAGGGTTGTTCTATAGTCAGCAGTCATATGATGACTCTGGCATTGGTTTATCATTTCCTCTCTGCAGTAGCAGCAAGCGCTTCGATGCCATCTCAAGGTCATTTGTGGGGCTGCTGTTGAGCTGCCAACACAGTTTCAGTTGCTAATTAAACAGATAAAATCTAAATATTTAATGCATTTGTGTCGCTTCCTTTATAGGTTCTCAGAGGACCAAATACATTTCAAATAAACTTCAAATGAAAAAAACAACTAAAGTAATTACCACTGACATTCATTCACACTTCTGTTATCTTTTTCTTTTTTGTCACAAACTATTAGGCAGTGCATATTTACCCTTTGAGACTGTGTAATGATCTTATTTTTAATTAGTAAGAATACAACATAATTGAAAATGCATGAACGTTACATCTTTGGGCAATGCAGCCACAGCCTATTGAGAATAAAAGAAGGATAATGATGTAATTTTGCCACTTTTGAAAGAAAGAAAATGCCGCAAAAAATCTCAAATACTGAATTAATCATTTAGCATGAAAAATTAGGTGGTTTGTGTCTGACGGGTACCCAAACTCTTAAAAATAAAGGTTCTTTATTGGCATTGATGGTTCCATGAAGAACCTTGAACATCCATGGAACCTTTTTTAAGGTTCTTTATAGGGGAAAAATATTCTTCAGATTTTTTAAATGTCCTTTAAAATGGTTTATTTAAAAACTGTTAACTCTAAGGTTCTTTGGGGAACCAAAAATGGTTCTTCTATGGCATCACTGTAAAAACACTCCTTTGAAGCCTATTTTTAAGAGTGCGCTGTCATCCCGACCTTGCAATTTTAAACAGGTGGAATACATATGCGTCCCAGCATGCCTTAATGGTTAACGTCATCATTTTGACATTTTTGCCTCTAAACTGGCATTTAGCAGAATAATTGCCATTTTTTCAACCAAAGCAGCTTATTATACGGAATTGTAGTGAGTTGGCTACCCTGTACTTTTCATTTCAAACAGTTATGGACACTATGTTCCGAACTATCATCTCTGAATGATTATGATAAAAAATTGGACACTATGAGTACAAAATAGTCTAACTCTCATGTCATTTAAGGATAACAGGTCCAAGAACATGTTCCTCCAGACTCCACACAGTAGCCGAATGATTTGTGAGTGATGTAACATGAGCTGGAACGCGTCAGTGTCCTCAGTTATGAATTTTGTGGTAAGAAATCAAAATTCATATCTGGGTTATAACGTGTGATCATTTTGATGAGTATAAAATGAGAGCAAAATACACAGAAGTAGAGTCATAGAAGCAAAAACAACACTCGGTGACAGAAAATGAACAGAAGAAATGTGTGCATTTTCTCTCTGTCTGCTAATAGTGATACATTACTGATCTATTTTTAACTCCACCCTACACCACTCTCTCTGACACACCTGCCAGATCTCTGAAGGAGGGAAACATTCTGGAGCAGATCGGCTGTACCACTCCAGCCGTTCAATGGCTGCAGGGCAGCGCGCCCATCTCAGACCTTATCAGCACAATAGATTTATTGCGACAGAAAAGATTTGGGTTTTCTTCGCGCGTTTCGGCAGGAGACACACAAGTGAAGGGAGACTCCATTTTTAAGACGCTATAAATCTGTCCGGGTGCATTCGGCAAGGACTTTAAATGCAACACACCCTTGGGCGCGCGGCGGAGAACGCCTGTTACGCACGAAGCGAGCGCAAGACGGGAGCATTTCAGAGAAAATCTGCTAAATGGTTGAACTTTAAAAAACACGACAGTGGCTTTTGGAACGAGCATTTCACCTGATGGATCTTCAAAAAACTCTGCTGCGGTGGCAATGGGGCTGTCACATGCCAACGGGACCGAGAGGAGATAACTGGGGCAACTGAAAATTTCATTGTTTTTCTTCTGAATTAGTCTGTTCAGCATACTACATATGAGACCAACGACAAGCATAACTCCAACCGAGAAAAATTCACAACACTGGCATTGTAAACACCCTGAGACTTTGCGAATTAAGAAACAGAGTCTTTGAGAAGGTGAGTGGATTTAGTAGGATGTCTTACAATACCTGCAGGTATGGTGTCTTCGGGAGATAAATAAAATTGGGTTATATGGCACCTGTTGTAAAAGGAACAGGGTGCATTAAACAGCATAGAATGATATTCACGACGTTCTTTTATAGAGTGGCTTTTTAATAGGAATTCTAGAGTAGCTACATCAAAAAAGTTAGGTTTGTAGTAATGAATAGTCTATTAATGTAAATTTGGACATCCCACTTCAATCTTAGTTTGCTTTTTTGCCCTTAATTATAAAACTGTATCACAGGTCTTTCTGGAAAACGTGATTTGGATTGGTCAATCACGACATAGCCAAAAATATTTGCTAATGAAACAATGAATAACTGACCGCTTGACCGGGAAACCTGTTTCTTTAGTTGCTTAATTGTGTTCGGTCACTACAGCTAGCAAACAAAAGCTCAACAGAAATCCATTTAAGTAGTCATATAATGATCAGGTTAATGTTTAGTCAGTTTAACTTTGAAGTTAATTTTGCGATAATAACAATACATTATACATAAGCTTGCAGATTAAATCTAATCTAATTAAACTTAATTAAATGTTTAGCGATGCTAAATTTGTTTAAATAGTATTGGTGGCTCGAGGCGTTCATTCACGGTAAGAGCAAGGTGATATTTGAAGGTCTTGTGATGAATGGCCTGTGTGAGTTATGGCTTGTCACTCCAGTCTCCAGGGGCGAGGGTACGGTCGGCTACAAGCCCGCACTCCAAGCTCCTCGCCTGGGCTGTCCGTGGAAACACAAGCGGCGGTGTTTTTGCTGGGACGTCAGCGTAAAATGGCTTAATAGATCTTTTTTCCTAAACTACTGATACTTTATTAAACAATAATGGGCCCAGAAAAGTATGGTTTAGAATTGCCTTTGCGCACCGTGGATGTGTCCGGTCCGTGTCCAACTAAGAGAGAAGAAGAAACGGAGCTAAGCGTACTAACTCATTTAGAAGATTCGCATGTGATGCCCGCTGACTTCGACCCGTGGAGGTAACGGCGTCTTGAATGTTCATAGGTTAATAGAGTGGAAGACTTCTAAAGTAACCCGTAATTAATTAAAACGGGTTGCGAAACACTCCTTTATTTTGTTCTTCTTGATCAGAGGCAGTTTTCTGCTACTGAGGTGAGTGTTTTCTGAGCAGATGGTGAACTGGCACTGTGTGAAAGCTCGTCTCTGGTGTCTTTGAATCTTAATTGAGTGTCAGGGACTGCTGCTTGTTTTGCTAGCTTTGACAGAGACCAAACAAGCAATTAGAAACAAACCTGTAGCGTTTTGAACTGTAATATTACACATCTGTTGAAGGCTGGTGATTGAGTCGATAATATTGCAATAATATTGCTGTTTTTTTTTTTTTTTCTTTCTGTCTCTGAGCTGGACAGTGAACTAACTTTATGTATTTGTGACCCTGGACCACAAAACCAGTCATAAGGCTCAGTTTTTAGAAATTGAAATTCTTTCCATTGATGTATGGTTTGTTAGGATAGGACAGTATTTGGCTGAGATGCAACCATTTGAAATTCTGGAATCTAAGGATGCGAAAGCAAAAAAAAAAAACAAACAAAAAATAAAAAAATCGAAATATTGCGAAAATCGCCTTTAAAGTTGTCCAAATTAAAGTTCTTAGCAATACATATTATTAATCAAAAATTAAGTTTTGATATATTTATGGTAGGAAATTTACAAAATATCTTCATGGAACATGATCTTTACTTAATATCCTAATGATTTTTGGCATAAAAGAAAAATCGACAAGTTTGACCCATACAATGTATTTTTGACTATTGCTACAAATATACCCAGCCATGGTTTTGTGGTCCAGGGTCACATATATGTATTTGAAAAGTACAATTATCAAAATGTTTTGTCAAGTAAAAATATACTTCACATGGTAACAAAAATTATTCAGTGCATTAATTCAAAGGAAACATATTTTATATGACTGAATCAACAAGACTACATTCGGTTTCATTAATGGATTTTATTTTTAATGGGTTGAACAGATAGAAAGGTAACAATTGAACATTTTCACTTTTGAACAGTGTATGATGTGCCATAATTGTCATAATTGCCACGCAATTGTCATTCTAAAGGTATTTACATGCTTCTTGGTTTGCTTTAGTTTATCTTCATTATCTCTTGAAGCTGGTGTTTCGGCTCTTAACTTCACATGCATGTTTTATGTTGAGTAAAATATATATTTAAAACATGGCGGAAGGGTTGAACTGTATTTTTGATGTGATTGTTGTGAACACTCAGTGTTAAGTGCTTCACAGCATGCAAAGGGTCCCTGGAGCAGCTTTGACATTTCTCTGAAGCAAATTCACTCACAATGTCAGATCTTTCACTGTTTCTCTATCTCGTTCTTCATCTTTTTAAAGACCACTCATAAGATTAACATTTTAAGGCATTATATGTGGACCAAGTATCCTGTTTTTGCATTTCAGTCTGTATTCTCAGTCACCTTGTGAAGGTCATATTGGATGCCATTTGGATGATTTTGATTCCCTGAACAGAGATTTCTTATTTGGTATCCTTTGTTAGGCTGAATCTCTTTTATTGCTTTGAGGACGAGTACAACAGCTGACCTTGTGAAGGTGCATCCTTGTTGTTGTGGCTCATTATCGCCACTGTCCCGTGTGTTTCTGTTTTGTGGTCTTGTAATGAACTGGCTAACATTGTAGGTGTGGCGTCTGTAACCCAAATACTAGTGAACCCTCTTTAAGAGGTCCTGGATCAGAGCCAGGAGCAGATGTGCAAAACCAAAAAGCCAAGATAGCACCTGCTACTCATGCGAAAGCCTCACACCTTTTCTGATACTGGCCGATGTGTTGGTCCCATGAGATCCCGTGAGTCAGACCAGCTAAAAGATGTCTAGGAAGAATCCATTAATATAGCATCATATGTTATTTATCATGCCAACAGTGGATGTCACTTCCTTTCAGTGCCTCGCTTTTTCTCTATCTCGTTTCTTTTTTCAAGTATTAAGTAAATGCTCCCTGCTGCACTAAGGGTTTAATGTGATGGCAGTTTCGCTCAATATCTATTCGCATCAGCATTCACACGATGCCTGTGAATTAGATATGGGCCAGATTAGGATGTACAGGCTTTGGAAGAGAATGTTTGTCAAGGTTACTCTGGCAACCTCAGCATAATGTACTTCAGAATCCGTTACCAAAGCAACAACATACAGTACAATTTGGCCTTGGTTATTTGTAATTTGCATGTCTTTTAGCAAGTAAATGCCAAGAATGAACTGTTTGAACTGACATGTTTTAAATGACCTTGTTTTGGCTTTTTTAAATCCATTGTGTTAAATTATATTTTCTTCCACTGTGCATTTATAATGAGAGTAATGTACAGTACCATTCAAAAGATTTTTTTTTTTACAGTGAAACAGTAATATTGTGAAATATTATTAGAATTAAAAATAATAGTTTTTTTATCTGAATATATTTTAAAATGGAATTAATTTTTATGATGGCAAAGCTAAATTTTGAAGGATCATGTGACACTGAAAGCTAAAGAAATGGCTGCTGAAAATTCAGCTTTGCCATCACAGGAAAGAATTACATTTTTAATATTCAAATAGAAAATTGTTTTTTCAAATTGTAATAATATTTCACGTTATTACTGTTCTTACTGTATTTTTGATCAAATAAATGCAGCCTTGGTGAGCATAAGAGATTTCTTTTAAAAAATCATAATGTTTTCAGGTAGTAAATAATATAAAATAATAGTAAGCTTAATATAACAAATTATATATATCATCTCATATAAAATCATACATTTTTTTATTTATTTACGAGATTAAAGTAGTTATTAAATCCATATTGAATTTGGCTTTTTAAATGCATTGTGTTAAATTATATTGTCTTCCACTATGCATTTATAATGAGCTTAATGTACAGTACTGTTCAAAAGATTGATGCTCACCGTGGCTGGATTTGTTCCATCAAAATTATTATAGTATTAGAAATATTATTCAAATTAAAAATAACGGTTTTGTTTGTATTAAAAAATGTGATTAATTTCTATGATGGCAAAGCGAAATTTTAAAATATTCAAAAGTTATATATTTAAAAAATGTTCAAAATATTTAAAAGTTTTTGTATGTTTAAAAATGTAATTATTTTTTATGATGGCAAAGCTAAATTTTCAAAATATTCAAAAGTTGTTATATATTTAAAAATGTAATTAATTTCTATGATGGCAAAGCCAATTTTTTAAAATATTCAAAAGTTGTTATATATTTTTTAAAAAATCAAAATATTTAAAAGTTTTTATACATGTAAAAATGTATTTTTTCTATGATGACAAAGCTAAATTTTTAAAATATTCAAAAGTTGTTATATATTTTAAAAATGATCAAAATATTTTAAAAAAATGTAAATATTTAAAAATGTAATTTCTTTTTTTTTGATAGCAAAGCTAAATTTTCAAAATATTCAGATGTTGTTATATTTAAAAATGTAATTAATTTTTATGATGGCTCTTATGAAAGCTACATTTTCAAAATTTTTAAATGTTCAAGTATTATATCTGTGATACATTTTACAGGATTTTTTGGTGGAAAAAAATATAAACTTAATTTTTAATTATTTTCAGAAGTAATATCAGTCAAACTGCAGTTGGGTTGTTTTGATTAAGTAATAATAACTTTATAATAATAAATAAAATAATAACAAATACAGGTAACTTACAAAATTAAAGTTAATTGAAAGTATGTTTTTTACATATTAAAAGTTTGTTTTATCCACCTTATTTTCCCTATAAGAGTGGGTGCAGCCATTTGTAGTTTTTTTGTGTCTGGCTTCCGGTCTCATCCACTTCCAGCTATTTTTAGCTGCACAAAAAGCTCGTTTTGCTGCTTGATATTGCAAACTGGTGTGTCTTACCATATTATTTTAATGTATTATCTTAATTATGATCACACTGGTTTGTAGTGCAAACTGTTTTACCGTTTACTGCACTTCGATATTATTCTTGTTATTTCCCTGTGGCGGATTATGAACCGGACGTCTAACACATTACCAGAAAACAGCTTATTTCCGCATTGAAAAATAAGGTGGATAGCAAAAGCCGATAACTCCAACAGTAATTTTTTGGCAATCTCATCAGCTGACAATGTAGATGCCTGACAAATGTTGTTGTTGTGATCATAGACTGTATGGTTGTGATTACACCAAAGTCCCTTTAAGGCAAGTCATTTCACTCGGTGGCCATCTTTGAAATGCCTTTGGGCAGGCAAGAGCAGCTCCTATCTCTTTGAATGGGGAAACGTCAAATTCTCTAAAACTGTTCACCAAGCTTACGATTAAATTTCATATTTGAAATCCCCAATGGAATCTGACAACAAACTGCCTCATATATATTGTTCTTTATGCTCCAGTAGCGTTAAAAAAAAAGCTTATTTTTCAGGCTAGACCAGCCAGTGTGCAGTACTGACGCAGTACTAATAGCAGATGGGGCTTCCAACAGCAGCTGCAGTAACGCACTGACTTTACTAATCAACGATTGGCTCTTTCATTAAGAAGGCGGGGCTTCGTGGCCGCAATGAGCATTGCATCTTTCCCCATTCAAAATTATACAAGTGACAAGTCTTGGGTATTCAATAGTGAAATTGCGATGCCTTGAAAAAGGACAATGGTTCAGATTGCGCTGTACGTGGAGAATAATGCACTGTACTGCTTTTTTTTTTTTTTTTTAAATGGCGTTTATTGTTTTTTGCAAATAAACTCATCATATGCACTGACCAAAATTATGAACGCAACACTTTTGTTTTTGCCCCTATTTTTCATGAGCTGAACTCAAAGATCTAAGACTTTTTCTATGTACACAAAAGGCACATTTCTCTCAAATATTGTTCACAAATCTGTCTAAATCTGTTAGTGAGCACTTCTCCTGTGCCTAGATAGTCCATCCACCTCACAGGTGTGGCATATCAAGATGCTGATTAGACAGCATGATTATTGCACAGGTGTGCCTTAGGCTGGCCACAATAAAAGGCCACTCTAAAATGTGCAGTTTTACTGTATTGGGGGGGTCCGAAAACTCCGCAACACATCTCCTTCGCATAGAGTTGATCAGGTTGTTGATTGTGGCCTGTGGAATGTTGGTCAACTCCTCTTCAATGGCTGTGCGAAGTTGCTGGATATTGGCAGGAACTGGAACACACTGTCATATACGCCGATCCAGAGCATCCCAAACATGCTCAATGGGTGACATGTCCGGTGAGTTTGCTGGCCATGCAAGAACTGGGATGTTTTCAGCTTCCAGGAATTGTGTACAGATCCTTGCAACATTGGGCCATGCATTATCATGCTGGATCTCGTCACGGTATCTCGGTGCATTCAAAATGCCATCAATAAAATGCACCTGTGTTCGTTGTCCATAACATACGCTTGCCCATACCATAACCCCACCACCACCATGGGCCACTCGATCCACAACGTTGACATCAGCAAACCGCTCACCCACACGACGCCATACACGCTGTCTGCCATCTGCCCTGTACAGTATAAACCGGGATTCATCCGTGAAGAGAACTCCTCTCCAAAGTGCCAGACGCCATAGAATAGGAGCATTTGCCCACTCAAGTCGGTTACGACGACAAACTGCAGTCAGGTTGAGACCCCGATGAGGATGCCGAGCATGCAGATAAACTTCCCTGAGACGGTTTCTGACAGTTTGTGCAGAAATTCTTTGGTTATGCAAACTGATTGTTGCAGCAGCTGTCCGGGTGGTTGGTCTCAGATGAGCTTGGAGGTGAAGATGCTGGATGTGGAGGTCCTGGGATGGTGTGGTTACACCTGGTCTGCGGTTGTGAGGCCGGTTGGATGTACTGCCAATTTCTCTGAAACGCCTTTGGAGATGGCTTACGGTAGAGAAATGAACGTTCAATTCATGGGCAACAGCTCTGGTGGACATTCCTGCAGTCAGCATGCCAATTGCACGCTCCCTCAAAACTTGCGACATCTGTGGCATTGTGCTGCGTGATAAAACTGCACATTTTAGAGTGGCCTTTTATTGTGGCCAGCCTAAGGCACACCTGTGCAATAATCATGCTGTCTAATCAGCATCTTGATATGCCACACCTGTGAGGTGGATGGATTATCTCGGCAAAGGAGAAGTGCTCACTAACACAGATTTAGACAGATTTGTGAACAATATTTGAAAGAAATAAGCCTTTTGTGTACATAGAAAAAGTCTTAGATCTTTGAGTTCAGCTCATGAAAAATGGGGGCAAAAACAAAAGTGTTGCGTTTATAATTTTGGTCAGTGTATACACACACACACACACAACAGTGTTAATGTTGTTACTTTCAATTTAAATGAATTTAATGCATCCTTGCTTGAAAGTGGTAATTATTGATCTTAATTACTGAAAATAAGCTAAACATTATAGTTTATATAATGATATCCACCACTCAGGTCAAGTTTCAAAAGTGAACCAAACGACTCATCAATGGCTCTTTAAAATATTCAAGTGTAGCTGCCTTTAGCTGGGCCCAACATCTATCAAACTATCAGACTGCACCCAGAGCTGCCTTCAGCTAAAGCCTCTGTTAATATCTATGGTAATTACAGTAGCACAGAGCACTATTGTACAGCGAGGGTTCGTCCTTGGTGAGCATCACCACAAATTAGCTGCTTCGCTCCCTCTGTCACCTCCTCATAATTTTCCCTTAATTCACATAAAACTCTCTCAACAGAGGCTCTGTGTCTCTCACAGGAAAATTAATCATGGATTCCCCATTATAACTTTAGAAAAGCTTGAGTTTAGAGGCATTTTAGATGTGTCTACAGTTTTGCAAAAACTTTCTCAAGTCAGTGCAAGTCATTTTAACAGCATCAGGGCCTAAATTGAGTAAAACAGACCAGACACTCGAGACACATTCAAGCATTGATGCCTTGACAGTAATTCAAAAAAGTAAGAAAACAAAAACTTAAATCCTGTGGAAAATTTCTCATCTTTTGGCAGGCTGCTTGAAACAGCTCCACAGTTTCAATCCATAAACAATTGTGCCACTACATTATACGCCAACTTATCTACCTTGAGACTGTCATTGTTTTACTAAATAAAAGTCCTGTTGTGTTGTGTGAAAGAAAATCAATGGCTTGAAAGAATTAGCCCTCAGACACACATTCAGTGGGGACCCATAGATATAAGACTACAAAATTAAATTTAGTACAAATGTATTCATTAAAAATATTTAACACAATATTTAAAGTGAAAAAATATTAGATCTAAGACCACAAAATTAAATTTAGTACAAATTCATTAAAAATCATTAACAAGTGAAAAAATGTTTTTTACTCAAGTGTCTTATGTTCATTAAGGCTGCATTTATGTGCTGAAAATACAGTAAAAACACTAATATTGTGAAATAGTATTACAATTTAAAATAACTGTTTTCTATTGTAGTATATTTTTAAATGTAATTTATTTCTAAGATGCAAAGATGAATTTTCAGCATCATTACTCCAGTCTTCAGTGTCACATGATACTTCAGAAATCATTCTTATGAATTGATTTTGTGCTCAAGAAACACTTTTTATTATTATTTATTATTAGTGTTGTTTAAACACTTATTTATTATTAGTGTTAAAAACTGTTGTGCTGCTTAGCATTTTGCAGAAATCATGAAATAATATCCTTGAAATTGTGTGTGTGTGTTTGTTTTTAATAGAAATTAATGCTTTTATTCAGCAAATATGCATTAAATTGATCAAAAGTGACAATAAAAACATTACAAAAGATTCTATTTTAAATAAATCCTGTTCTTTTGAATCTCTATTCATCATATAATAACCCCTAAGAGAAAAATGTGCTTTTCACTGTGCCCAAAGAATATGATTGCAGATAAATACATATGTTTGTACTGAACATTTATGGGGCAACCTATTTTGTGTGAAAATAAATCATACAAATTATTTATTTTGTTAAAAAATCTCATAAATGTATGAGGTGGCAAGGGGGGCCTTTAACCCCACACACGGGGTAAAAGGCCCACCAGCATGGGGTAAAAGGCACACAGTATTGATTATGTTTAAGTTTATAGTATATAATGTTCAAGTTAATACTTGTTCAAAACAAGCACTTGAGCAAAGTCATACTATTTTCTGCTTATTTTGATAAATAAAATAATTATTTTTTGTTCAATAAATATACTGTTATTAAAATATGTTAATATAAAACATATATTTTAAAATACAGAAACAAAATCATTTCAAAATGTAAATATTCTGAAAACATCAAAGGAGATCCCATAGTAATTTAATATAGATTTACAGTAGTAACAACAAATGATATTTTATTATATGATATGATTAAAATTATGTTTTTTAAATATGATGGTTTCATTTTAAACATGGTGATTATTTCTAAGATGGACACCCAACATAATATCTGATATTTACTATCTGAATCTAACAATGTCATGTCAACAAATGGAAAAGTCAGCCTTCTATTAATTATCATGTTAATATTGTGCCTTTTAGCCCCAACAGCAGGGGTGCTTTTTACCCCAAATACCATACTTTTACATATTTGTTATTTAAAAACTGCTGTTTTAATTATCTTAAACAAAACTGAAAATCATTAAGAAGTCTCAAGATATATTTAATAATTTTAGCGATTCTCATTTGCTACTTAAATCTACAATATTTTTAAAAACATCAAATATTAGATCAAGTAAGCACAGAATCGACTTTGCTCTGCTGCTCGCGATCGCATCAAGGATCAACCAATATCGCACGTGTATGTTGAAAAGCGGATGTTTTGGAAAGTGCTACGCCACATTTCTCTGCCATCTAGTGGTTTAGAGGAAAATAATATCAAAGGCGCCTTTTACCACAGGGCACCTTTAGCCCCGTCATACCCTAATAATATTGTTTTTACTGTATTTTTGATCAAACAAATGCAGCCTTGGCGAGCATAAGAAACTTACTGTGTAAATAATATAAAATAATAATAACATAAATGTGTGTATGTGTGTGTAGTTCTAAAATCATAAAACTTTATATTTATTTGTGAGTTCAAAGTATTTGTTAAATCCCTCACGAAATCAGAGAAATTGCTCAAGCCCTTTGACTAGAGTCTTGACAGAAAGAGAAATTTAAAACCAAATGCTGCTCCAGTGAGCTCATATAAATCAGAGTGACAAGAGTTTTGTCACATTTTCATCTTTTTTCTTTGCCCCATGTAGCATTCTGGACACATAAGCTTTAGTATTTGTGCGGAGTAAATGAGCGACATTTATTCCAACCCTCACAGTCTCTTACAATCCCATGTGACCAACAGAAGCAAGACGAGTGGGTGTGTATGTCGTATATCCTGCTGTGGATTCGCTATCTGTGTGTACATGTGGGCGTTTATGTATTTGAACGACATCCTTACAAAATGTACTTGACTGAAGACACTCACACTTGTAAATGTATGCACCCTTCACACAGCGGTGTATTGTGCGCTGTTTAGACACTGTTTGCTTTGTGCTCCATCCTTCTTTCTAGGTCTAGTCACTTTCTTTCAGCAACAGACATGAGATCATTACTCACTTTTGGAGGCTTCGGTGAGGCTGCAGGCACAGTGGTTGCGTGTTCATCGATTCATCTCAGTTGTTTGTTGTTCCTTTGAAGGGTGAAGATGCCTTTTCACCATGTGAGAGCAGGGCTGCTCTACACAGACAACTACCTGAGCACCTCTCTCTCCGAAACCAGTGAAGAACAGCTCGCCAACATCTCCACAGAGGAGCTTGGCGGTGAGTGAGAATGTGTGTCTGTGTGATTTGTTTGGATGGCTGCTATTTGTCTGTGTAAATGCATGTCATTTTAAAGAGTATATGCTTAGACTGAAAGCATAGTTTGCCTCAGAAATGAAAATGCAGATGGTCACATAGTCATTCACAAAATTTATTACATGTAATCTGGATTACGTAATCAGACTCCAAAAATGAAGTACTTGTAATTACATTAAATTACATGTTAAAATACTCGTAATCAGATTACAGTTACTTTTTAATGGATTACATGATTACATATTATTTGCACAACTGCAGTTGATTATTCCTAATACCTCTTTTTCATCTTTTAAAATTTCCTTTCTAAAATAGTCAACTGCTTATATACAGTTGAGGTCAAAAGTTTTCATACACCTTGCAGAATCTGCAAAATGTTAATTATTTTAGCAAAATAAAAGGGATCATACAAAATAAATAAGACCTGAATATTTAACATAAAAGATGTTACATATAGTCCACAAGAGATAATAGTTGAATTTATAAAAAATACCCCATTCAAAAGTTTACATACACTTGATTTTTAATACTGTGTTGTTATCTGAATGATCCAGGTTTTTTAGCATTTTTGTGTATTTGAACCCTTTCCAACAATGACTGCATGATTTTGAGATACATCTTTTTACACTAAGGACTACTGAGGGACTCATATGCAACTATTACAGAAGGTTTAAACGCTCACTGACGCTTCAGAAGGAAACATGACGCGTTAAGAGCCGGGGGGTGAAAACTTTTGAACGGAATGAAGATGTGTACATTTTTCTTATTTTGCCTAAATATCATATTTTTTGCATTTTTGTTAAATTAAGTTAAATTTATCCTGATCGTCAAATTCCAAAAGTTTTCACCCCCCAGCTCTTAATGCATTGTGTTTCCTTCAGAAGCATCAGTGAGCGTTTGACCTTTGACTTCAACTGTACATTCAGAAAGTCTTCACGTTTTGTGGACATTCAAACAAAAATCAGTCATTATTCAGTTGGCGACACAGCATGTGACCACTGATTTACAAAAATCATTTCAGGCTTAAGAAGTGTTTCAACATTGCATCTACTGATGAAAGCAATGATTTTTATTTGATTTATCACTCTGTGGGTTAACCATGCATTTCTATGTCTTTGGAAGGCTTTTGTCCTTCAAACACATTAAAATGCACAAATTCACAATCTTTTTTCACTGAATATATTTACTTGAAGTACCCCTGAGATTTTAAAATAAATAATTTAATAATTAAGTATCACATTTGCATATTCATTGTTTGTCTGATGTTGGTTATGGTGACATGATTGGGAAACCATGACGTAAAGTAATGTTTATTTGCACTTCATGTTGTTAATAACAACAAATATTTTCTTACTCTTTGTATTTTTATGTCAATATGGTAAAATTATTATCCTATTTAAAGCAATGTGACAAACCTTTGAGTTAGGTCAAAAGTAATCCACAAGTAGTCTAACTGTATTACCTAAAATGTGTAATGTAATGGATTACGTTACTAACTGCAATTTTTTGTTATGTAACTTGGAACCAGTAGTGGACTACTTATTTGTAAGTAATCTACCCAGCTCTGGTTATTCAGTTGTATATGTGGTAATAAAAGCAACCAAACAAATCTCAGGGTTTATTCACTTATGCCTCCAGTGTGATAAACATTATAAACCCATTACAGTTGCTGCCCCACTACAGTCCATTGCAACTGGAAATCTCACTTTCCTCATCTGGAATGTCTTGCCAGTCATGTGTTAAGGCAGTGCCTTAGGGCACACAAGAAGAAAATCGATGGTCTGACTGGTGGGTTAGAGGGTGTTGTGAATACAGTGGTTGATTTGAAAAGATGTTTGAACTGTGGAACTCTCAGATGGAATTAAAGCTTGCAGCACCTCCTTTGAAAATGATTGTTTTGACACACCAGGAACCGAGGGCCGGCCACGGTGGGAGGTTCTACGGTTTGCATATTCATGAAATCAGGGGTAAAAAGTGAGAGTAGCAGTTCAGACGAGGTCTGTCTTTGCAGAAAGAAAAAAACTCTTGAGGGAGATAAAAAGGACTGTGTTAAATAATGAACCACTGACTGGATCAACTTATCAATTCAATTAACTCATATTGAATGAAATCTAGTCGCCTTGTAATACGTCTTGGACATTTGTCTAAATCTGGCAAAAAGTCACATGTAAGGCATAAAAAGAAGCTAAAATATTAACTCAATAAATCATTAAGTCATTAAGAGCCACGGGGCACATGGAGAGGATTGGGTTTTGCTAATGGCAGAGGAATTAACCCACATGTTCTAATGAGACTGACTTCTGTTCTTTTATGCTTGAGGTCCCAAAGCCACCCAATGCTTTAATTTGCTTTATATACTATTTATTATGTACTTTCAGAAAGGTCATTGTTATATTTCAATTAAAATGAACTCTGGTGTGAACAAAGACAAAATAGGAAAAATGTACACATCTTCATTCTGTTCAAAAGTTTTCACCCCTGGCTCTTAATGCACCGTGTTTCCTTCTGAAGCATCAGTGAGAGTTTGAACCTTCTGTAATAGTTGCATATGAGTCCCTCAGTTGTCCTCAGTGTGAAAAGATGGATCTCAAAATCATAGACATTGTGGAAAGGGTTCAAATACACAAAAATGCTAGAAAGCCAAAGAATTTGTGGGACCTGAAGGATTTTTCTGAAGAACAGCAGGCAGTTTAACTGTTCTGGAAAAACAAAGGACTCATGAACAACTATCACTAAACAAAAACACAGTAGTAAGAATCATGCATATGTAAACTTTTGAATGTGGTCATTTTTATAAATTCAACTATTATTTTCTTTTGGACTATATATAAACATCTTTTATGTGAAATATCTTATTCAAGTCAGTACTAAATAAAAAAAAAAATAGCATGCATTTTGTATGATCCCTGTTATTTTGGCATAATTAAGTAACATTTTGCAGATTCTGCAAGGTGTATGTAAACTTTTGACCTTGAATGTACATCATAAAAGCGGTCAAATTAGGTTGTGAACTTATTCTTATGCCTTTTGTTTTGTATCTTTAGGTTCTGTGTTATAAATGACAATGTGAATGCTGGGTAAATCAGGACTTAATGTATCATTTTATTTTTTGGTCTGGACCAAAACCAACAAGAGAACTGAAATACAAGTGTGTACACATCCTTATTGTAGTAATGTCTTTTTATTTATTTCAGTTTGCCCCCAGCAAAAAAAAAAAATATTTTATTTAATTTTATTTAATTTTATTTAATTTTATTTAATTTTATTTTTAAACACTAAATATATTTTTTAAAAATTCAGGGTGTCAATTTGAAGTGTATTATTAGATTTTGTTTATAATCAGTTTTCACAAGATTAAGAAAAGTCTTCAAGTATCTAAAGTATCAACCTGACACTTCAAGGTAAAAGGGGTAGTTCACCCAAAAATAAAATTCTGTCAATAATTACTCACCTTCATGTTGTTCCAAACCCATAAGACCTTCATTCATCTTCAGAACACAAATTAAGATACTTCTGATAAAATATGAGAGCTTTCTGACCCTGCATAGACACAACTATTATATTAAAGGCCCAGAAAGTTGTTATTTTTGTTTTCTTTGCACACAAAAAGTACTCCTGTAGCTTCATAAAATTATGGCTGAACCACTGATGTCACATGGACTATTTCAGCAACTTTACTGGGCCTTGAATGTGGTAGTTGCGTTAAGTATGTTATGAGCCTTTAATAAAAGGCCATTCAGGCTTTTCCGATGCCAAACAGAACATGAGGGTTACAGATATTTTATTCAAAGGAATGCAAAAAACATTCAGGCTTTGTAAAATGCAGGAAGCACTCAGCTCAGCATATTATAAGGAGCACAGCACCTTTGCATCTTTATCCCAGAATAACACCTTGGTGGGTCTTTAAGACAGCAAAAAAGTGTAACACACCTCAGAAAAGATACGAGATACGCTTGTTATTTTTGTCGTTGGCGCTTGCGACTTGGTGTGGGTTGCTTAACCCGAGCTGAACTGAAAAACCGGCACTGATGCCCTTTGAAACGGTGGATAAACGTTCAGCACACTAAATACACGGCTTTAAAAACAGAATGAGCTGCATTTAGTATTTCTGCTGTTTGTGTGATAGCACACGGTGTTACTGCTGAGAAAAGCAAGCGTTATATAATACAAACCACCTAACGCTTACAGATGACATGCACATTCCACTTGAATTATGAATGTCAGTTGAGTTATGTTTACTGACTGTTCTGCATACCTATTTTGTCTCCTTTCTGTTTCTGCAGAGATCCGAGAGGCGTTCCGTGTTCTAGATAGAGATGGGAACGGATTTATCTCAAAGCAGGAGCTGGGTATGGCCATGCGTTCTCTGGGGTACATGCCCAGTGAGGTGGAGTTGGCTATTATCATGCAGAGACTGGACATGGATGGTGAGTCAGTCTCTTTCTACATCTCTCTTATTCTCCAGTTCATTCTGAGCTAGCACCTTCCACACAAACAAAAGAAGCGTCTGTCTTCTGGTCATCTGTGAAAACAGCTTTACAATCTGTCACAAACCCCTTCCAGTCCTTGCTCTGGACAGATATATGATGTTCTGAGCAGTTCACGCTACAGCGATCATAGAAATGAACAATTTATCCAACACTGGGGGGCTGTAAATACACAAGCGAACAAGGTGAATTCTGAGAAAACTGCATCTTACTCTGTGCGTGCGTGTCCGGCTTCAAGGGTCGCTCAAGGTCAGGTCACTGTTGACTGAATGGCTTGGGAACATGCATTGATTTCGCTCATCAAACCGCCTGGAAGGCTGTAGCTGTTCTTGATCTGCACATTTTGTGCAAGTAGGGCAGTTACAAGTATTGGATGAAAGTCACATCATGGGTCTAGGAGGGTCTTTTACACCTCATAATATGAATTTTGTTGGTTTAAAGGGATTCACCCAAAAATGAAAATTCTGTCAATAATTACTCACCCTCATGTCATTCCAAACCCACAAGGCCTTAGTATTCTTGTAGCTTCATAAAATTAAGGTTGAAGAACTGATGTCACATGGGCTATTTTAACAATGTCCTTACTACCTTTTTGGGCCTTGAACGTGCCAGCTGCGTTGCTAACTATGCAGGGTCAGAAAGCTCTCGGATTTCATTAAAAATATAATATAATAAGTTGTGTTTGAAGATGAACGACGGTCTTACAGGTTTGAAACGACATGAGGGTGAGTAATTAATGACAGAATTTTCATTTTTGGGGTAACTATCCCATCCATTCTAAGATCCAGCCAAAGAAAATGTAATTTCAAAATATATTTTACTTTAAAAACTTTTATAAATGACTATTTGGGCTACATCTCAAGCTTTTTGACTCTTAATCAAAAAGATGTTCTGCAGATACGAATGCGCCTCTTTACTGTATTTCAGTAATAAATATTTTAAGATTCAGCAGTAGAGCGGAGACAAGGTTTTGCAGCACAGTGGGAGCATTAGCGTGATAACAGCTCGCTCTGACTTATCACTTTAAGTTCCACTGTTGCTCTCAGCTGGTGTTGCCTTTCATACATCCCAGACCAGTCATTTCCATTTTGTTTTGAAAGAGATTGAAAGAGAAAGACTGATAGCTGTTATGCATGCTCACCTTTGTTCACATGCCATAATATTTTCAATATTTTTAACAAGATTTGCAAGTGTAATGTCTGGAGCATGTACCTTAGGAGATAATTAGATTCAGTTTAACTTTAAATTATTAATGAAAACTTTTTTATTATTAAAAGTAGTAAAGGTAATAGCAGCTGCGAAGTGATCTGAATTTTAATTTGGTGATGCCTGGTCCATGATATTGGCGTTATTGAATCAAACCGCACTGGAAACTGTGAAAAGAAAAATATCATTGTCAGTTTCAGACGTAATGGTTAGATCAAGTCAGTTTTGAATATATCAGATCTGTAGCCTATTACTTAGTTCAAAGACCCTGAAAGGTTTAATTTAGCTGAAACGCATCAGGAAAAAAAACTGCATAACGAAGCAATCAGCAAAGCGTTGCAGATTCTATTGCATTATAATAGTTCCTGAGACTTAGGTAGAGTAGATTACCGATCCCTGAAGGGCAATTAAAAATTCTATTCTGTTCCATTCTATTGTTTAACTGAACTTTAATCAGCTGTTCTCATCAGGTGGAATGTAAAAAGTTTCTAGCAACTAGCAATGGAAACTGCTGTGCAAAGTAACACAATTTCAACCAGTCCAAATATATGTAATTATTATATTTTGCTGCTTGTTAGAACAAAAACTTTTTAATTTGTTGCTTTTTAATGGTTAAATTAAAGGAGACTTGTTATGCTCCTTTTTACAATAAGTAATATAAGTCTCAGGTGTCCCCAGAATGTATCTGTGAAGTTTCCTCTTAAAATACCCCATAGATCATTTATTATATAGTTTTGAAAATGGCCATTTTGAGTGGAAGCAGAAACAGGCAGTTTTCATGCTTGTCTCTTTAAATGCAAATGAGCTGCTGCTCCCCGCCTCCTTTTTTCCTGAATAGGTCTGTGCCTTTACAGTTCGTACGTCAGATACTCTGCCAAAAAACATCTGTTTGGTTTTGATTATCATGCCTATCGCGCTAAAATCATGCGTTTTAAAGACATTTGAGTTTAAACTTCAGATATACGATCTTCTAAGAGCAAACATCCAAAACACGTGCACAGAAAGCGACTGTCACATGGTATGTGAGTACTAAACTAAGTTGTCTTTCATGTCTTATTGTGCTTAAACTGTCAAATACACACAAGTTTATGTTAAAAACACAGGAGTTACAAAAACAGTCGGTTATGTCTGTGAAGGTAAACAGCTGGAAAAAAAATCACGTTTATATTAGATCTGTGTGGCAGTAGTGTAATATACAGTAAATAAATCAATAAATTCACTACGCTCTTGCCTGAGACTCTAAATAGTGTTCTTGGCTCATCTGTGCAGCCGATGACAAAAAAAGTTACTTTTCCCATGGTGTTAGAACTGGTACACCGTTGTCACTTGCGAAAAAAATGGTGGTGTCATAGATGGAAACGTTCAGATTAAGAGGCAGTAATATTATAGTAAGTTGCCCTGTCTATATCACGGGGGGACCGAAATCTGAGCGGCTCGTTTTTTCACATGCTTGCAGAGAAATGCTTACCGAAACAAAGTTACTGAGTTGTCCTTTTTCATGTTTTCTGTGTTGCACTGGGGAAAAGTCAGATTTTCATGATATGTCCTCTTTAAGTGAGTATTAGATGACAGCAAAAGTAATCCAAGTGTAAAAATAATGAGAATACACAGTTAAATACAGTGCCTTGCGAAAGTATTCATTCCCCTCTCATTTTTTTCACATTTTATGCTGCTACTTTATGTTAAACTGCTTTAAAGTACTTTTTTCCCACATCAATCTATACTTCATGCATCATAATGACAAAGCAAAAACAGAATTGTCACAACTTCATGAATTTATTAAAAACAAAAAAATGAAATAAGTACATTGCTTAAGTATTCATACCCTTAACTCAGTACTTAGTTGAAGCATCTATACAGCCTCAAGTCTTTTTTGGTATGATGCGACAAGATTTGTACATCAATATTTGGCAGTTATCTACCATTCTTCTCCTCACTTCTTCACCTCTCAAGCTCTGTCAGCTTTGATGGGGTCTGGCAGACATTTTCAGATTTCTCCAGAAATGTGTGATTGGGTTCAAGCCCAGGCTCTGGCTGGGCCACTCAAGGACATTCACAGAATTGTTTATAAGCCAATCTTGCTGTTTGCTTAGGGTCATTGCCCTGTCAGAAAGGTGAACCTTCTGCCCAGTCTGAGGTTTTGAATGCTCTGCTGGGTTTTCATTAAGGCTATCTCAATATTTTGGTGCATTGGGCTTTTCTTCTACTCTGAAGAGTCCCTCAGTCCCTACCTCTGAAAAACAGCTCCACAGCATAAGGCTGCTACCAGCACACTTTACTTTTAGGATGGTACTCATAAGTGATGAGCAGTGCTTGGTTTCCTTCAAACATGATGCTTGGAATTAAGGTTTATCAGACCAGAGAATCTGGTTTATCACAGTCTGAGAGTCCTTTAGGTGCTGCCACACCATAAAGCCCAGATCGGTGGAGTGTCCTTCTGTAAGTTTCTCCCATCTGCATATATGATCATGGAGCTCAACTAAAGTGACCATCAGGTTCTTGGTCCCCACTCTAGCCAAGGCCCTTCTCGCTCAATTGTAGGGAGGTAGCTACGATTATTTTAGTAATCAAGTATTCTACCGATTATTCTATCGATTGATTGAGTAATCGGATAAGAAGTCATTTTACTTTATTAAAGAGCAATACTAAATATGCAAGAGCAATAAGATAGGCTTCTTAAAATAATTTTAGAAAAAAAAACATTTATTGCTGAAATTGCATACATTAATAACCATGAAAACGAAACCCATTTAATGCCTTTATATATATATATATATATATATATATATATATATATATATATAGTATATATATATATATTATAATACAAAAATCTATTTCACATTACTTTAGAAAAAGGTAAACATTACAACCTAAAACGAATGCATAACTCAAGAAATTGAGGCATTTAGATGTAGGCCTATTTACCCACTATTTAATTCAGCTCAGAGGGACATGAATGCATTTAACTTGCAGTTACAAATGCATAAATAATATTTTGTTATTTTAAACAAAATATTGAATACTGATATTTACATGTCTTTTTAAAATGAAGAAACTTTAAATGTGAAATCAATACCGCCAGTAGGTGGCAGTAAGTCACTGTTAAGTAAGCGAGTCATTGCGATTGAACTGAATCATTTAACGGGTGATTCATTCAAGAACGAAACACCGTCATGTTGCTCAAAGACGCAAAACAGAGCTGTGGCTGTGTTTAAAATGGTTATTTGTTAGCGAAATAGAGCAAAAACAGGCAATATACTGTCTAAAATGTAAGTCTCTTAATATTAACTTCTTGCTTGTTGATGAACTTGCATAAAATCAGTATCACATTTGTAATCATGCTGAGGCACTTTTCGTTTGATATTGACTAACTTTCTAGCTTTCTGTGTGTCACAGAGAGAGAATGAGACAATCATCATAAATTGCACTTAGTCTTTCACAAAACATAACTAACTTAGAGACACCATAACTAAACATTATTAATTTATGGTCTTAAATATGTCCAGCATTTATCGGTTTGTGTATTGTGGGGAAACACAGTGTTCGGTGTGTAGTTACAGTAAATGGACTAAACGAAGCCTCGAGGCAAATCATTTGCCTCAGTGATTTTTTGTATTCGAGTTACTCGAGGAATCGTTTCAGCCCTAATCAATTGCTCAGTTTGGCCAGAAGGCCAGCTCCAGGAAGAGTCATGGTTGTTTCAAACTTTTTCCATTAAGGGTAACGGAGACACTGCGTGCTTCTGTGAACCTTAATGCAGCAGAATTTTTTCTAAACTCTTCCCCAGATGTGTGGCTCGATGCAGTCCTGTTTCTGAGCTCTACAGGCAGTTTTCTGACCTCAGGACTTGGTTTTTGCTCTAATGTGCATTTTCAGCTGTTAGACATTTTATTAAGATGTGTGTCTTTCCAAATTATAACCATTTAAATGAATTTGCCACAGGTTAACTTTACTCAAAGTGCAGTAAAATCTACAAGCGATATGAATGCTCCTGAGCTAAATTTCAACTGTCCCAGATAAGGGTATGAATACTTATGCAATGAAATCATTTAAGTTTTTTATTTTTAATAAATTTGCAAAGATGTTAAAAAGCAGTTTTTTTTTTCACAGTTTAGCATAAGGCAGCAACATAAAATGTGAAAAAAAAATGGAGGGGTATGAATACTTTTGCAAGGCACTGTCATGTGTTTACTTGAACTTACTGAAGATTTGTTTGTTTTTTTTTATTCTAACCCAAATGTTCTCTTCCTGATGCAGGTGATGGACAGGTGGACTTTGATGAATTCATGACAATACTGGGACCTAAACTTGTTTCTTCTGAAACCAGAGAGGGCTTTTTAGGAAGTACTATAGACAGCATATTCTGGCAGGTATGAAAGCATCCACCTGTTTTATATATTTAACTATTCTCTTCTCTTTCTCATTGTCGGATGTGCATTTGTATTCTGAGCATGCGGATAAGATTACGGGTCACATTTTGCCCTCTCCACCTGCTTCCTCCATCCCATGACAACAGGCGAATGTGATTCTTCTCAGACTGTGGGCTTCAAAGTGAGCAGACAGATCTGCCCATTTCAAAGCGAACATTGGTTCATATAGTGAAGAAATCCCAGTTTCACTTCCAAGAGATTTCTTTGAGCGCTGAGGAAGGCATATTAATTGAAAGATTTGCCACTTAAAAGGAAAGTGCAGATCTGAATTAGTCATCACAGGCATTTGGGCAGTTTGCACTCTCTCTTTCTTGTTCAGTCTTCATCTCTGCTGACTTCCTGTCGTGAGTTTATATTTGCATGCTTATGTGTAGCGTCTTTTCCTTGTAGAGGAAGCCGAGCGGCGTGTGTAGGAGTGAGAAACAGCAAGGTCACAGACACTGGTTGTCTCGAAGGTGATTTAAATGCTCATCTCAACACACCTTTAGTGGGACACAGTGACTCATAACTGCAACAGTAATCCATGTAACATCATCACACCAGCATACCAAACACCCTCTCCCCCTCTGATGTTATTATGAGGCCAATACAAGTCTAATAATGGCACAATGACAGAACCTCCTGGGAAATATTGTGTTTTGACAGAGCGACTGTTATTGGGATCATTTCACAGTTTTCTGCTAGAAATCCTACACTTTTCTTTCACAGTTCAGTTTTTTTTGAATGTGTGGTTTAACATGCCATTGTTTAAAAGCTTGGGGTAAGAATTTTTACAAGACATTTATTCTTTTATTCAGCAGGAATGCATTAAATTGATTAAAGGTGACAGACCTGCATAAGAAAAAGCAAATAAATTCTGTTCTTTTGAGCTTTCTGTTTATCAAAGAACCATCAAAAACATTGATAGTAACAAGAAATGCTTTTGAGCAACATTGAGCAACCAGTGTTGCATACCGTATATTTAATAAAAAAAATACAAGATAACAATAACATTGCGAAATGTTATTGCAATTTAAAATCACTGTTTTGTTTTTATTCTTTTATAAAATGTAATTTATTCCTGTAAAGTCAGGAATTTATTTATTTGTAGGAATAAAACTGATTAAGAATTCAGTTGCTGTGCAGTGCTGCTTCATATTTTTGTGGAAACCATGATACTTTTTTTTTTCAGGATTCTTTGATGAATTTTTAAAATCATTATTATTATTACAAATAGTAAAAAGTATTCATTTTGTAGTATTAGATTTGTAATACATTTTTTAATTAATTTCAATTAATTATTTTTTTTGTTATCAGATATTAATTAATCGAAATGCAAGAACTGAAATATGTAAAGGTAAAACTGGAAAGCTTAAAAATTGGAAATCTTTATAAAATCACTTATTATTTAAAATAGGTGATTTTATACATTTTGTAAAATTGTAAAAAATTCATGCCTAATTAACAAGCACAAGTTAATGTGACGATTTATTTGCCAAATATTGATATTTATATTTTTGCAGTAGTGTGTAATTTTTTTTAATATTTTGTAATATTAATTTCAGCAAGTAATAAAAATTTCAGCATTACACCTTTTACTGTATTTTTAATCAAATAAAATCAGTCCTGGTGTGCATAGGAGACTTCTTAAAAATTATTTAAAAAATCTTACTTAAAATGTTAAATTACAAACATTGATAGAATATTATAAATTGTATTAAATGTATTAATGTATTAAAAACCTAATTCATAATTTTTACACACTAGTGTATATGTATATTTATATATTTGGCAAATAAATTGTCACATTCAATTGTGCTTGTTAATAAAAGACTAGATTTTAATTATTTAACAAAATTTAATATATTAAATATTATATTGCAGTATTATATAATGTATAAAATCACCTATTTTAATTAAATAAGTAATTTTATGAACAAGATTTCCAAAGACTTCCAATTTTTTCAAATTAAGATTTTCCAGTCTCAATTAATTAATTTCAGATAACAAAAATAGTAATTAATTTTAAATTAATTTAAAAATGTATTAAAATATAATACAACAATATATGTAATAATAAAAATAATAATGTACAATTATTAAAAATAACAGAATAATTAAATAGAAAAAAAATACATAATAGAATACAATGACTGATTTAAGTTAAGATTTCTCACTTAATTTATATCAATCTACACTACAGTACACCATTTCTACTCCTACCTTATGATTTTTTTCCAAGGTTTTTCTTTCAAGGTCAAGTGCATCTTTGCAGGCATTATCTGTAAGGTTCCTTGTCAAGTACGTTAAAAGCTGTTTGCGTCATAAAACCATTCTTATTAAGGCACCAAGTCTTTGACACTGATGTGAAATGTCACACACAGTGCACTGGAACCAGATCAATCCCAAAAAGCCGTTGATTTTTAAATCTGTGGCGTAGATGTAACGTCATAAAGCAGTCAGAAGAAAGTTAGCACTTATCTGTCAGCACAAAGTTGTGTTTGTCCTCATAAGGGTGTCATCTCAGAATGGATTTGCATGCTGACTAGGACATTTTTCATCCCAAGAACCTCAAGGCCCTTTGCGTAACATGAAAGACTGAGCACGTATTAGTGGGGGGCGTTTAAAAATGTTCTTAACAAGATTGTCAATGGGGACGTCAGAGTGGAGCCAAGAGCCAGAGGCAATCATGGATTATTAGGAACACATAGGCATAAACAAGCTTGTTTACCTCACCCTGAGGAACAAACCTGGGAAGTGTGTGTAGTGGGGCTGCCAACAGCCCTGATTTGACAGTGGAAATGATTTGAGACAAACACAGTCAGCATTAAACTGTATCACTAACGGCACATTCTAGCCATATGTGATGTATAATTCACATGTATATTTCTCTGTTGTTTCAAAACATCTATATAGTTGTTTTTGAGTTTTGAGAGATGGCAAAGCGTTATGTAGCTGATACTTTAAATTATGTAATCTGCCTGTGTTGTATTGCATTACAAGCACATTTCTGATGTATTCTATAGAATTTGAACATGTATAGGTGACTTTTGTATATACTGTACACTACCATGCAAAAGCTAAGGGGTTAGTAATAATTTTTTGAAAGAACTCTCTTATGCTCACCAATGCTGCATACTGTATATTTGATCAAAAATACAGTAAACAGTAATATTGTGTAATATTATTACAACTTAAAATCACTGTTTCTATTTTAATATGCTGTAAAACAGAATGTATTCCTGTAATATTAGGAATACATTTAATTGTAGGAATTAAATTGTATTATTTGTGCTGCTTCATACTTTTGTGGAAACCATTATACATTTTTTTTTTTTCTTCAGGATGTTTATTTTTTCTGTCAGTTTGCTTCCATAGTATTAATTTTCTTGAGAAAAAAAAAAAAAATCTTACAGACACAAACATTTTAAAATCAGCATATTAGAATGATTTCTGAAGGATCATGTGACTCTAAAAACTAGAGTAATGATGCTGAAAATTTAGCTTTCCAAACACAGGAATAAATTACATTTTAAAATATATTAAAAGATAAAACAGTTATTTTACAATATTACAGTATTTTTCATTAAATGAAGTCAGTCTTGTTGTGCATAAGAAATGTCTTACAAAAATCTTACTTAAAGTGTTAAATTATAAAATGTATTAAATGTAATGTATTAAAA
Organism: Cirrhinus mrigala; assembly: GCA_036247105.1. Classification (NCBI taxonomy): domain Eukaryota; kingdom Metazoa; phylum Chordata; class Actinopteri; order Cypriniformes; family Cyprinidae; genus Cirrhinus; species Cirrhinus mrigala. The sequence continues at coordinate 14,234,472 of CM070027.1, read as the reverse complement.
ACCAAATTTTAAATTTTTATACACTAGTGTAAATATATAAATATACACTGCTATTCAAAAGTTTGGGATCACTAAGATTTTTAATGTTTTTTTAAAGATATTTCTTATGTTCATCAAGGCTTTATTTATTTGATCAAAAATACAGAAAAAAAACAGTAATTTTGTGAAATATTATTACAATTTAAAATAACTGTTTTTTTTCATATACTGTAAAATATAATTTATTCATGTGATGCAAAGCTGAATTTTCATCATCCATTATTCCAGTCTTTAGTGTCAGATGTTCCTTCAGAAATCATTCTAATTTGCTGATTTATATTATATTATATTTAGGGCTGTCAACCGATTAATCGCGATTAATCGCATACAAAATAAAAGTTTGAGTTTGCCTAATAAACGTGTGTGTACTGTGTGCAATTATTATGTATATATAAATACAAACACATTCAGGTACATATATAAGAAATATTTACAAGTATATGTATTTATTATCATTTTTATATAATTTATATTATATATAAATACAAATATTTTGTACATAGATAACATATTTCTCTTAAATATATACATTAATTTGTGTGTATTTATATATACATAATAATTACACACAGTACACACACATATATTAGGCAAACTCAAAATTTTGTATGCGATTAATCGCGATTAATCGTTTGACAGCCCTAATTATATTATATTATATAAATTTATTGGAAAATGTGATACTTTTTTTCAGGATTCTTTGATGAATAAAAAGTAAACAAAACAAAACAAAACAAACAAACAAACAAAAAACAGCATTTATTCAAAATAGAAATCTTTTCTACCAATATAAGTCTTTCCCATCACTTTTTGTTAATTTAACACATCCTTGCAGAAAAAAATAATTTCTTTAAAAAAATAAATAAGTAAATAAATGACCTCAAACATTTGAACAGTAGTGTAAATTTTATACACTAATGTAAATATATAAATATACACTGCTATTCAAATGTTTGGGATCACTAAGATTTTTAATGTTTATTATTTCTTATGCTCATCAAGACTTTATTTATTTGATCAAAAATACAGAAAAAACAGTAATTTTGTGAAATATCATTACAATTTAAAGTTTTCTATTTTAATATACTGTAAAATATAATTTATTCATGTAGTGCAAAGCTGAATTTTCATCATACCTTATTCCAGTCTTTAGTGTCACATGATCTTTCAGAAATCATTCTAATATGCTGATTTATATTATATTATATTATATTACATTATATATTTTTTTGGAAAATGTGATACTTTTTTCAGGATTCTTTGATGAATAAAAGGTAAAAAAAAAAAAAAAAAAAAAAACAGCATTTATTCAAAAAAAGTCTTTACCATCACTTAAATAAACAAATAATTAAATAAATAAATAAATGACCTTTTACTTAAACATTTGAACAGTAGTGTATATTATTATTATTTTTTTAATAAATTCATTTCTTTTTTTACGTTTTATTTATCAAAGAATCCTGAAAATGTATCACAGGTCCAAAAAAAAAAATATTAGGCAGCAAAAACTGTTTCCAACATTAATAATAAATTAGCATATTAGAATAATTTCTGAAAGATCACGTGACACTGGAGACTGGACTAATATGCAGAAAATTCAGGTTTGCATCACAGGAAATTACATTTTAAAGTATTTTAAAATAGTAAACCAATATTTTAAATTGCAGTAATAGTTCAAAATATTACTGTATTTTTTTATTATGTATTTTTGATCAAATAAATGCAACTTTGATGAGCATAAAAGACTTCTTCTCTGATCCTCTTTTGAACGTTAGTGTATATTTATATATTGGTACTTGTTAATTAAGCAAAAAGAGACCGAATTTAAATTTATGTAGAGAAATGTTACAATATTATACAATGTATAAAATCACCTATTTTAATTAAATAAGTGATTTTGACCTTTTCATATTTCAGTTTTTACATTTCGATTAATTAACATCTGATAACAAAAATATCTGAGCAAATGTAAAACTGACTTGATATTGTGTGTCAGTGCCAAAAAAGCACAGGCCTTCTATGGCTCATGAATGCTAATTAGATTCTGTAATATCAGAACAAGCTAATCGATAATCAGCCTGATCTTTTCTCCAAATAGTGACATCACAAGCCACAAACTTTGCAAAAGCACTCTGTTGGAGATTTTGAGCCGGCCAAATAGTCTGCAGACATGAAATAAATATGTCAACAGTTTTTTAGTGCACAATTTTCAGCCTACAAGTGGATTGGGTTATAATGCCCTCATGGATTTATTTGTTTGTTTAAAATCGGCTCTCTGTTTAGTATTCATGTTAGCAAAGGACAATACTCCTGTCTTTGTTGTGTTTTGAAATGAAGATTAACATATTTTTTAGACAGAAGGAGTGGGTGAATAAACTGCAGAGAGAGAAACTAAGAAAAATACGAAAAATGCACTGAGCCAAAATTATAGGAGCATTCAGGAGTATCCCCAGCAGTCACCACAGCATTAAGGAGTGTGTCTCCTTTTCAACTTGCCACAGCTGACAACTCAATTAAGCCGTGAATCAGCCGGGCGCTGTCCTCCTCCATGTCCGGCCCAGATGAATGACACTGGCATCTCTCTAACACTGTCTGCTTGTATTGCCAGCGGCATCGATGCTACGCTAGAGCCATAACAGTCTGATAGTAAACTAAAAAGCTCTGTGGAGGCATTTAGAGCAGCATGACAAACAAACTCAGCAGGACTCGATGCACAAATATTCACTTTTTAGAGCGGTTTGTGCTGACGAGCGTACAAGGGAGATTACCACTATAGGCAGTGAATTTAAAATACTGCAAGCTTTTAAAGCCACAAGAAGATGGCCGCATTAGTGCAAACCACAAAGCCTTTATTTGATCAAAAAACACAGTAAAATCGGTAATATTGTGACACGTTATTAATTGAATATATTTTAAAATGTAATTTTTTCCTGTGATGCAAAGCTGAATTTTTCGGCATCATTACTCCAGTCTTTAGTGTCACATGATCCTTCAGAAATCACTCTAATATTCTGATTTGGTTAGAAACTATATTAAGCGAAACAGTTTGTCGCTTAATACTTTGTCAAGATTTTTTGATTAATAGAAAGTTTAAAAGAACAGTCTTTCTTATTCTTAGAAATAATAATTTTTTTTACATATACACTACCTGTCAAAAATTTTTGAACAGTAAGGTTTTTAATGTTTTTTTTTGTTTATTTTATTTATTTGTTGTTTTATTTATTTGATCCAAAGTACAGCAAAAACAGTGCAATTTTGGAACATTTTTACTATTTAAAAGAACTGTTTTCTATTTGAATATATTTTGAAATGTAATTTATTCCTGTGGTTTCAAAGCTGATTTTTTTTGCATCATTACTCCACTCACATGATCCTTCAGAAATCATTCAAATATTCTGATTTGCTGCCACATTTATTATTATTTTTAATTTTTTTCATCATTTCTGATTAATTTAAAGTATCCATGCTAAATAAAAGTACTGATTTCTATCATTTCTTTTCCAAAAAAAAACAAAATAAAAAATGTACATCCACTCCACGCTTTTTAATGGTATAGTGGTATAATGTTACAAGCGATTTATTTCAGATAAATGCTAATCTTTGAATCTTTCTATTTATCTTAAAAAAATTTACAAAATGTACTCAACTGTTTTAAATATTGATAATAATACTAATAATTAATAATAATAATAATAATAATAATAGTAATAAATAATAATAATAATAATAAATGTTTCTTGAACAGTAAATCAGCATATTAGAATGATTTCTGAAGGATCATGTGACCCTGAAGACTGGTGTATTGATGCTAAAAATTTAGCTTTGATCACAGGAATAAATTACATTTCAAAATAAATTCAAATAGAAAACAGTTACTTTAAATAGTAAAAATATTTCAAAATATTACTGTTTTTGCTGTACTTTGGATCAAATAAATACAGGCTAATAAAAACATTAAAAATCTTACTGTTCAAAAACTTTTGACTGGTAGCGTATTTAAGTATAGAAACATTACATACGTATGTACGTTTATATTATTTACCTGCACAAAGACATAATTTCAAAAATTTTTAACTATTTTACTTCAAGGTTACATTTTTGTACATTTTTTTTAATTAAACATCAAAAGGATAAACAATGCTGCTTTATTTTCTTAGCCTTCTTTGCTCATATTCTCAAGGAGGCCAAGAATTGTTTATCCTTTTGATGTTTCCAAAAACATTATTTCATAAAGTTTCATTTTGAATGTAGAAAAACAATTTAAAAAGGGATTAAATAAATGTTTTTTCTCCAATACATGTTGCTCACAATTATTAGCATTCCTAGAAATCCTTATGAATAAAATATTTCTGAGCTATTTCCCCATTCATATTACATATTTCAGCACACCAGAGTGATTAGGAGCATGAAATTGTCCAGCCATGACTTTCTGTTTCACAGGAATGTAAATATGAGGAAACACAAAGGCTGAATTCCTTTATTATGAATTCATTTAATCATCCATCACAACAAATAAAACAAAAGAGCAGCAAAAGATTGTTGCACTTTACAAAATAGAAGGTGGCTGTAAGAAAATAGCTAAAGCATTGAAAAGGATCACAGTTGAAGAATTGCAGAAATTAGTTAGGCCAAAAAGCCTCAAAAAATATCAAACAGCTCCTACATCACTACAAGTTGTTTGGGAGGGTTTCAAGATGAAAAGTTCTCTGCTTTCTTCCAAAAACAAACTCCAGCTTATTCAGTTGCCAGACACGACTGGAGCTTCAAATGGGCCTGGATTCTGTGGTCAGATGAAACACTGAAAAAAAATAACACGTGAGATGGATTTTTTATGTTGTGAGCCTTATCTGCCTCAGGTTCTGGGCATCTTGTTCAGATACATGGCATCATGGATTCTCTCAAATGCCAACAGATAAAAAATCAAAACCTGACTGCTTCTGGTAGAAATCTTATAATGAGCTGGATCTTCCATCAGGACAATGATCCAAAACAAACATTAAAATCAACATCAAAATCAAGCCCTCTGACCTGAACCCTATAGAAAAAGAGTGGGGTGAACTGCAGAGAAGAAGCACCAACATGGACCACAGCATTTGGAATGATATTCTGCATGAAGCAATGGCTTCTAATCTCTTATCAGGTGTTCTCAAACTCATCAGGCTGTATAGGAGAAAACTCAGAGCTGTTATCTTGGCAAAAGGAGGTTGCAAAAAGACAACAGAAAGACATAAAAGGGGGCCAGTAACTGTGGCCGGTATGTATTGAAGAAGGGGCTATTTGTACTAAGTGCAAATAATGACAGATGCTATTTACGCTGAGTACAAATAGCAATGGATTTTATGTATACTAAATGAAAAAAGCAGCATTTTCTTAGCAATATGGCGTGTAGACAAATTGCAACCTGATCTTATGACGAAAACGTACCTGTGGGAATGTTTTCGCAAAAGATGCGAAATATGTACCGCCATGTACGTTTCGTGACATGTTCGATGTGAAATGTCTACTGAGTGGCGCTAAAAGATTGTTTCAATTGTTCTGCACTACACTTAAACCTACCCTATAGTATGAACAACAGCGAATGTGACGTAAAAACGCAATTGTAAGCATGCCGTTTTAGCTTTATTTTTCGATTTCTCATCTTTCAGCTCTTTCATTGTGAGTCATGTTTTTACGGGACTTGTTATGTCTGGAAAGCATATCATATGGAGCTGCAATCATAACTACTGTGTGTAAAAACAATTACACTTGCTGTTTTACCACCTCTAGTGTTTATTTCTGTTTTAAAATGCAGTGGTATATAGTTATTGGTACGTATTTCGCATCTTGTGAAAAAGTTCCCACAGGTACGTTTTCATCATGAGATCAGGTAGGCAAATAGCGATTGATTCTATTTACAATATAGCAAGAAATAGTTGTTATGCTATTTATACTACTTGGTGGCAGATATTTGCACCTCAGTATTGTAGTACATTATAAAACTGTATGCAGTAATAACGTATTGAGTGTAAATTCTCATTTTTACTAAAATTATTAACTCGGGTCATTCGCATCAGAAAGTCATTACCAGCGCTTTACTACCTACACCACTGGAGCTGTTGTTTAACAGCCTTTTTTGTCATGTTGTCTAGTGCAATCACACATTGGTGGGCGGAGTTAGTGTAAATAGCTTCTGCCAACAAGGCAGGCTATTTGCACTCAGTGTAAATCAGCGTTTCTCAATTCCAGTCAATGAATACTGTGCGGGACCATCATTCGGAACACAGTTCATGCACGGAGCTCAATTCTGATGAGCTGGTTATCAGAATCAGGTGTGTTAACTAAGGGAGACATGCAAAATATGCAGAGCGGTGGGGCACGAGGACAGGAATTGAGAACCGCTGGTGTGAATAGACAATCTGAATAAATTATTTCATAATTACATTTTCTGAGTGTCTATTTACAGTAAATGCAAATAGCACGCCTTGTTGGCAGAGGCTACTTACACTAACTCTGCCCACCAGTGTGTGGATGCACTAGACAACATGACAAAAGACACATAAATAAAAATGCGGTAAAATTTATTGCAGTGA